>CM069160.1:20241359-20494889 GCA_035221665.1 Okamejei kenojei | reverse complement strand
TTTTGACCCCCCCATACACATCCCATAGTTCAGACATTGGTACCTAAGTTGTCTAACCTAATGTCTTGAGCTGAAGGTTATATGTGCTTGGTGCTTCTAATATTGCAATTGGAATAAACCTAAAACCTCTTTTCAATGTATAGCTTGCTTTTAATCTCTTTTTGTGTATCTCCTCTGTCTGCATTTCAGTTGCCATCGTGGCTGCACTTCAAGAGATTAGACCCGTTAAAGCACTTTGGAAGTTATCCTCTAAAACTTGAGATGTGAGGCATTGTGTAAATGTAAGCGGGTTGTTGATGTACGAACTCGATTTTGGAGTGAATATTCTATTTGTGTTCAAACTGGCGGTAGTGGATTTTACGAAGTAGATGGCGTCCTGCCCTTGGAATGGACTTAGCAACTCGCCGTTTTTCTGAAACGGAGATAGAGACGGCGAGAGAGGAAAGCGAAGGGAAGAGTCGGGGCTCGAGCAGAGGAAGAGGGAGTGGTTGGAAACTGGGCAGTGAGGGAAGATGAAGCGTTTTTTAAGCGGTTTGAGAGAGCAGGAAGCAGCACGATACAGACATGATGTACCAGAGAGAGGGTGAGGGACGGGAGTCTTGGGTGAGACTGAACAAGGAATGATCTAAGAATCTAGAGAAGGACAGACCAGAGCCTGAGCAAACGGGCTCCCTCCTGGAACGGGAATCGGTTTGAACCATTTTCCACAGATAGTTCTGAAAACAAATCTGTTGTGTGGAGAGCAAATGCTGCAATTACACACCTCTGTATCCATTGAATCTGCAGTTGGGACCCGGGGGAGCCCGGGAGCTCAGGAACCGCCGCCCGCAGATGTGCTGAACCCGGGGATGAAGGGAGGGAGATTGTTTCAATCTTATATTTTCACAAAAAGTGTTGTTCTGATCTTCCGTTGCCCGGACGCGGGGTTAATGCGTTGAATGAACGGATCGACAGGAAAGCTTGATTTCAGTTGCTGTTTTATTTCAACTCTTCCCATATTTACATTCCCCCTGATTTTATTTCCGCGCACACTGGGCGTTTCACCGACGCGGGAAATTTGCGATATTAAGTGGGAAGCCGTTAGCGACCCGACCGGTTGTCCAACGGGTTTCTGCCCACCGCCCATGTGCCCGCTCCTGACGCCGGTCCGGGACCCGACCTTTTACACACACGGAGCGGGAAAACCGGAGCAGATTCTCAGCAGTTTCCATCACAAGGCCCGAAGAAAGGATAAAGTTTCTCCGTGAATTTAATCCCAGTGAAGGTGTGGAGATGGGACTTGGTGTCGCGTCGTAAAAATGAAAACTCGTCCCGGACTCGTTGACTGAGATAAAACTCCCTGGCCTCCCGGGGGATGGGAGGGCGGGGGGGAGGAGGGGATGGAGGGAGGTGAATGCATAAATCGTTCACCTCCCCCGCCAAGCGCCTGACTCCAGTCTCCGGGGTCCAGGGCGGACCCTTCTTCCTCTCCACAGACTCCCGCGGTCGACTCCAGACTCCAGCCCCCGACTTCCCCGCCACGCCACCTCCAAGTATTGTCTCCCCGATGTGAATCCCTCCGATCTCCAGCACACACAGACTGTATGTAAACCTCTTCCGGTGTCAGGGAGGACTCCTCGGGTCCAGGTACATTCACCTCTTCCGATCTCAGACCACCTCGAGCACCGGATGCACTGTTTCCACATCCAAGGTGACGGTGACTGGGGGGGAGAAGAGAGACTCAGAGAGACCCCTCGGGGAGACTCGGGCAGCGCGGGCCCGGGGACCGGGGGAGAGGGATGCACTGGGAGGACGAGTGTGGAGAGTGAGGAGAATTGCGAGATGAGGTGGGGATGGGAGGAATGAAGGGGCTATTCAGATATGGAGGCCGATCGGGAGCAGAAGTATTATATTGAGGAGGGTCGGGTGGTAATTTGAGGTGGTTAAAGAGGAGGTGGAGGTGTGGGGTGGAGTCACCATGTATAGAGGACAATGGGGGGGGGGGGGGGGGGGGGGGGGAGACACGAGGGACAGGTGTCTGCCTGTTACTTTGATGTGGAGGGCGAGGGAGAGGGAGGTGGTGCTTGGACCATGAAGGAAGCGGAGGTTTAGAATGCTCAGGTGTAAGAGACAGAACTGATGAGACTTGAGGACTTTAAGTTGACACTGAAGAGTAGGGGGATTCACAATTCATCACAGAGGTGGATTTGATGGTGTGTACAACCAAGAACAACACTGATGTCATTGTGAAACAAAATATAAACTTCATCTGAGGGACATGAAAATGTTCCCCACATATAAGGATGGTCAGAAAGTGAAGGCAGGTGGGATCCAAGTGAGCTGGTGAAATTGACCCCCAAAAATTGGGCTTGGTGGTTGGGAAGGTAGAAGGTTAGCGGCAGAAGAAGAGTTTTTCTGCTTGGAGGTCTGTGATGGTGGAGTGCAGCAGAGATCGGTGCTGCTGCAGCAAGGGATATCAAATCAAGAGTGCAGGTTTATCTGAGAGCAAAAAAGGAATTTTAAAGTAGATCTGAGTAGTAGTGTTTTGTATTTACAACAACTGAGAATGGTTGAGTATCTGGAACATGCTACAGAGGAGGCTGTGGTGAGATCTAATCATTATATGTGAGGACGTATATAGGTGAGTATGCAGAAGAATATCAATGTAATGTGGGCAAATCGATTAGTAAAGCTGGGAAATAGGTGGACATGGACCTGATGGGCCGAAGGGCCTGACGCTGTAATGTACAACCATGGCTCTCCAGCTCCAAGAGCACTGAATGCTGAGTCAACCGCACCACCTGTGCAGGGAATTCCAAAGGTTCCTCAGTCTCATGCGTGCAGCAATGTCTCCTTATCTCAGTCCTACATGGTGTAGCCCACATTCGTAGAGATGCCCGTTCTCCAGACAGGGAAACAACCTCCTTAGCATCCAGCCCACTGAGCCCTGTAAGAAAACTTTGTGTTTCACACTGAGATCTCGTCCAATACGCCCAAACACTTGAGTACACAGGCCTAGTCTACTCAATCTCACCCTGAACAGCAAAATCATTGTCCCAGGAACAAGTATTGTTAATCTTTGCTACAATTCCTCTGTGTCAAGTCCCTGTCATTTATCGGTACACAGGAGCATAGGGACACAAGAAAACAGGAGCAGGATTAGGATCTGCTCCTCAGGCTTGCCCCTCCATTCAATGTGATCGTGGCTGATCTAAGCTGGCACCCAATTCCTCTTCTGTTAGTTCCCCATAATCCTAAATATTCGATTCTAAGCAATATTTCTACACATCGCATGAGAGACCTCTCTGGAAGGTTGGATCTCATGGAATCCGGGGTGAACAGCCGATGGAATACAACATTTACCTGAAGGTCGCAGACTCAGAGGATGTTGGTAGATTAGTTGTTTTCAGACTGGAGACAGAGTCCACTGTTGTTCCTTATTTATATACACGATTGGGAGTGCATGTAGTTTGCACGGTTAGACAGTTTGGAGATGGAACTAAAATTGGTGACATTGTGGAGAGTGAAGATGTTATCTGAGAGTAAATGGGATCCCTGTCAATTGGGCCTATGGGCTCAGGAACGGCAGGTGGGATTTATTCATGTGAAGTGAGGTGATGCACTTTGCTGAGACAAACCAGGGCAGACATACACAGTAAACGGGAAACTTTACTAGAACTGAGATATCTCGGGCTGCAGGTACACACAGTCCCATGGGAAGATTGCAAACGGTGACAGGCAGGGTGGTGAAGAATGTGTTTGTCACTCATGCTTTCATTAGGTCAGGATATTAAATGCAGCTTTGACACAATATGATTGTTTTAGCAAATTAGAGAGGGTGCAAAAGGATTTATGATAATTTCATCAGGTCTGAAGGGATGGTTATAAGGAGACGTTGGACAGGCAGGGACATTTGTCTTTGGAGCTCCGGGTGTTTTTATAGATGTGTATAAGATCTATATAAGCGTGCACAGATAGGTGAATAGCCACAGTATTTCACCCAAAGCAAGAGAGTATGAATGTCTCACTGTGATGTTTCCCAGCTGATGGGTTTAGTGGTAGATCAAATTTCCCTTCACCAAAGGACCATTAATGTTTGCATCTAGGTATTGCTTAAAGATATAAGAAACAAGAATAATGGAAAAGGTACCAGCATTACCTTGCTTTAACTCATCAAGATGTTTCTTTGAATGCAGTGTTGAACGAAACACGGCAATTAAAACTTTTCAATCGGCAAGGCTTCATCTACCACCGACAGTGGTTTGGCTTCATCACGAACCCTACAAAATATGAACAGCTTGTTATAAACTGAGCATTAGAAATGTTTTAAGGTGTTCCACAAAACACTTACACTGTTTCCGTCAAGACAATGTCCTACCTTCGCCTGCGACCAGCTTCTCCTGAAAGAAATAAAACACAAATCTCAATTGACTGGAGATGGACCGTCCTCATCCCGACAGCACGGAATTTCACCAAATTTCTACAATCCTCTAATAATTCCCATTTCCCAACTCTTATCACCGCGGTCATGCAGAGAGGAAAGCAGATATTGTCGCGAGATGTAGAACGATGATTGAAAGCACAAGGAATATTCATGAGAATGACGCCATAATGAGAGGATGGAACTTAATGAAAAGTCTGGGCAGGTCGTGGGATTTCACCTGGAGATGTTTTCAGGAATGATGAGAGGGACTTTAATATTATCAGTGGATTTAAATGGTGTGGGATGAAATAATATCTCAATTCGAAGGGGAGACCAATAATCAAAGTTCAAATGTAACGTGGCCTTCAATAATTACCTAAAGAATAACAGTCATGCGAACATGGACCTCACTTGCATTGAGGGGACTGAAGCCAACAGCAGAGATAAAATTAAATGCAAGCGGTGATAATTGCTCAGTTTCTAAGCTTCCCCCCAGTCCTAGTTTCAGTAAAAACACTGAATCAAGCACTTGAAAATCAACTACATTTTTATTCTACCAAAGCGTGTCACAGATCACACACTGTACCTATCCCACCGTGGGTTCGATCCCTGCGTCTATCTGTTCAAGCCCCCTCTTAGGCTTCGCACAGACAGAGGCACTCCAGAAGGGTAAGTGGTCCCTGAGCGCTCTTCCAGAAGATCGGGACCCTGAGGCCTCGTGACCAGGTACCTTCATATGCCCCGCGAACTCGAGGGCCCGAACCACAGGGGGGTTGTCTCTTAATCATCCAATTACAAGTATCGATTAACCCCATACATAACAGGCAATTTCCCTAACCCAATGATTACAACAATTCAATACATTGTATTCACAATGGACTTCAAAGATGAAGTCAACTTGGAAACATTTACCCTGATGAACAGAACTCTCAGACAAGGCTCAACACCCCCATCCAATCAACCACTTAAGCAGAGTCAGACTCTGCAACATTATTTACAAAGCTATTTACAAGGTGTATGTCTGGTTTTGCAGCCATCCAACCCATTCTATTCATTTAGCAGCGCAGATTGACAGGATTTGCAAGGCTTCCCATTCCTTTGCTTGCAAATTTGTATCTAAGTTCCAGACTTCCTGGCATCTCTCGCAGCCTGTCCCAGAGAGCAATTCCAATTTGACCAAATCTCCCAGCAAACCCTGAAACTTAAACCCCATTTTTGAAGTCCAAATGGTCTGTCTATGGTGTAGAATGTGATGTCATTCTATGGTGAAACAAGGTGGACAAAACAAAACAGAGCAAATTCAAGGTGAACACCCACTGCTGATGGGAACCGGATATAGATGATCAATATGATGTGTGCGCCACGTTCTAGATTTCAATGTTAATCCCCACAATGTGGTCATGGCTGATCTAGCCCAGGACTGAACCCCTCCTCTTTGCCTCATTCCCGTCAATTACAATTCCCCGATTTTCTAATTAAATTTATCCTCCTCTGGTTTAAAATGTGTCTAACATGTAAAACGTCACAGTCTCTTGGTAGGAGACTCCCAGATATTCACTGCCTTCTACCCATTCGTGGTCCTTTAGATCAGATATTGGATCACCTGTCATTGTTCTAAACTCCACATAATATAAACACCTCTCTACATTCCGGCCAAACAGTCCTGAGATCCCATAGATTCAGCGGGAGGCCAATTAGTTTCTGAACAACAACAGCTGGAACAGAGGGAACATTTATTCAGTTCAGAATTACTGGTAAATGCAGCATTTATTTCTGAAATGCCACCACCATTTTGTGACTGCACTTTCACTTCACCAAACTGTAGTGTAAACCCTCACCTTCAGAAAACACCACACTGTCTTTTTGATCCATCTGTTTGCTGCAACTTTAAGAGTTCCTCCTGAATGGAATTTAAATTCTCTTGAATCGTTCCAAGATTTGTACTCCATTGTATTTAGATCTTCTTTCTCTTCCTCCCGGATATCTGCCAGTGTGCGCTGCTGCCTCTTTCTCAGTGAGAATCTGGTGCAGTTCAGCATACTGGGATGTGATCTTGGACTGAAGGTTGTGTGATTGTTCCTGTGAAATAAAAGGTGAAGAACAATATTATAATGTCACTGATTGTGTTTCCTCACGACTTTAACGGTGACATTTGTCTGTACATGTTTTTATTTGCTTTGGGAATTCAATAGTTTGTCTAAGGCAAACAAAAATGCTGGAGCAAAACTCAGCTGGTGACGCAGCATCTATTGAGATAAGGAATAGGCGAGGGAGAAAGAAAAAAGAAAGAAGAAAGAAGAGAGAAAGGAAAGAAGAACGTTTCGTGTCGAGATCCTTCATCAGACTTCAGAGCCATTTAGACAGTTTGTCTAAAAGCTTCTGAAATGTCGTGAGGGTAATGTTATAACCCATCAATCCTCTATCCCAATACAATTCCCTGCTGCCTATTCCTTTTCACGTGCCAATTAATTCCCATTTATCCACCCACCTCCCACTTTCCCAGGGATTATAACAGTTGCCGATTGACCATTAAACCAGCGTGTATTGGGGACGTGGGAGGAATCCGACGTGGTCACAGGGTGAAGGCGTGAACCACACGGGCACCACCCGAGGTCAGAATTGAAGCCGCTCACCAGAACTAGGAGACAGCAGCACTACTTGTGTCACTGCGCTGCCCTATTATTACACGCATCACAGGGATCAAATCTACACAAGATCAGTAAACTGGAAAGCCTCACCAGAACTCCAGAAATCTTCTGTTTCTGTTGCTGCTCCATTCGCTGGATCTCTGATTTATTTTTTGTGAGAGACTGGATGGAAGATTTCACCTGATCCTGGGATTGTGATTGAAAATCAGAGAATAAAAGTGTTAGATTATAAAGATAGAATTAAACAATGATGCGATCAAAATCGGTTTGCATTTACCTTGTAGGTTTCAACAGCTTCTTTAAAACCGCATGAAGCTGTGAGACTTGTGTTCCCGCCCAGCTGCACAAATCACACAGATCAGCTTCTTGTCCGTTTCATCAAAACAGCTTCAGTTCTTCCTGATGTTTCTCGCACTGAAGTTTACTTTCCTTCTCTGTCCGATTCAGGCTCAGTGTTCGAGCTTTCTCAGACAGTCTCGCCAAGGCCCGATTCGCCCTGAGGGTGCGGTTCTGTAAATTCCTCTCTACATTCCGGGCAGGAGTTTCATCCCCTCTCTGTCCCAACTCTGTGTGATGCAGGAGCGGCAGAAGTTGTGCCCGCAGTCCAGTATAACCGGGTCGGTGAAGAAATCCAGGCAGATGGGACAAAACTACCTCCTCGGTCCAACTCTCGACCTGCTCTTTCGAAGCCATTTTAATCCGCCACTTCCTGGTTCAAAGGGTTCATTCCCATTCGCTGAAACTGCTGACCCCCTGCAATAATTAATTGGAGCGCCGGAGGCTGAAGTGCATGGGATCAAGAGGGTGAATGGATAGGATGAATGCACAGTCTTTTACCCGGAGTAGTGGAGTCGAGAACTAGAGGACACAGGTTTGTGGCGAGACTTGCAAGATTTAATCGGAACCTGAGGAACAGTATTTTCACATCAGAAGGTCGTGGGGAAATGGAACAAGCTGGCCAGAGAGGTAAGTGAGGCTGGACAGCAACGTGTGGACGGGCTTTAGGACCCGGGGGAGCCCGGAGCTGTGGACCCGCCGCGGCTGCTCAACCCGCGGTCAATGGGTTTCAGGGCGCGAAACGGCGGCGGAACATCAATGAAAGGGGCGGGGCCCGGCTGAGGGGAGGCGGAGCTCAGCCCCGTCAATCACAGCCCTGAACCAGAAAGCCGATGTCATTTGAAATCAGCTTCGGGTCAATTTCATTCCCTTAAACTAAATAATCCGTGTTTCCTATCGTGAACTGTTCATTATATTAGGCTGCACAATAACATTCGTTCTATAGCAAACGCTGTTATTTTATTTAAACAGTCTCATGTGCAAACTTGAATCCAAATACTCAATGATCCCAATTATTCTCTATTGTCACGTGTATCAAGGGACGGTGAAATTCTTTGTTTTTGCATTTAATCCGGTAAAATACAGACCTCACCCAGGCAGTACAGAGAGAGGCGCCACGTTTCTGGCGCGACAAAGTTTGCGAGACGTTCAGTGAATTCAACGTTATTTTCCTCTATTCAATTATTTTTTCGATTTCATTCTCTGCTCACCATTTACATATCCTCAGTAAGACTATACTGTCCTCATCCGATCAACATCAACCACCAATTCATTCACTCTGGTACAGAGGACTCGTAATTCTTCGAAGTTTGAGACTTGCCAAACTTCCTCGGTCTTCTGAGGAAGTAGAGGCGTTTTAGGGATGTAAAGGAGGCCACATCGTGAGAACCGAGTGCCATAGACGAGGATAGAGGAATGCAAGTGAATCTCTGCCTCCCATGAAAGGGCTGTTTGTGTTCCTGAATGGTGGTGAGGGTCGAGGCGTAGGGACAGAGTGGCGCCTCCCCTGGTGGTTGTAGGGGAAAGCGCCTGGGATGGGATGATGGGGTGAAAGATGAAGACCAGGGATCTCTACGCTTATTCTCTCTGGGAGGGGAGGGAGGTGAGATCTGACGTGCAGATAGTGGTGGAGATACCAGTGAGGGCACCATCAATTGCGGCAGAATTGAAGCCCTGCTTCCTGAATAAAGCGGACACCCCCGATGTCTTGGAGTAGAAAGAACCTCTCGCTGCTCCCCCCCCCTCTGTGATCCCGAACCAGTCTGAAGAAAGGGTCTGGACCTGAAACGTCACCCATTCCTTCTCTGCAGAGATGCTGCCTGTCCCACAGAGTAACTCCAGCGTTTTGTGTCTATTCCCCGGTTTAAACCAGCACCTGCATTTCCTTCCTACACACCTCATCTAGAGCACAGATGTGGGAGAGACAGAGGAACTGAGAGAAGGGGATGGCATCCTCACAGGAGGCTGGGCTGGGGGGAGACACAGACTGGGGTAGCTGTTACAGTCCAGTGCATTTGTGGGCAATGCTCAGATGTCTATGGAAAAACTGAGCCCACAATGGTCTATTGTTGACTGTGGAAGGAATGATAATTATAGGACACGAATAGTAAAACTAGCGGGATGCCTATGTTGGGTAGGGGGAGAGGGAATGAAAGTGTTACTTGAAATTAGATAAATCAATATTAATACTGTTGGGTTGCAAGCTGCCCATGCGAAATATGAGGAGCTGTTCCTCCAATTTGCGTGTGGCCTCACTCTGACAGTGGAGGAGGCCAGGGCAGAAATGTCAGTATGGTAATGGGAAGGGGAGTAAAAACGTTTGAAAACCGTGAGATCGTGTAGGCCAAGGCGGACGATCGGTGCTCAGCGAAATGATCGCCCAGACTGCACTTGGTCTCGCCGATAGATAGGAGTCCAGTAGATGCAACACCTGTCCCTATATGACCTCCCTAGAGTCCATTCAGGGAAGCCGCCAGTCCTTTCAAGTGAGGCACAGGTTCACTTGCACCTCCTCCAACCACATGTACTGTATCCATTGTTCTCGGCGTGGAATCTAAATAATCGTACGGGTTGAATCGTGGTCTCTGGCCCCGTGAGGCAGCGGCTCTACCCGCTGCTCCACAGTACCTGAAATAAAAACATAAGATCCAAGAAATACTCAGCAGGTTGGTTAGTGGCTGTAGAGAGAGAAACAGAGTTAATGACTCGGGTTGAACATAATTCATCATCAGTATTAGATCTGAAATGGAAGGTCTGTTTCATCTTGCATTTCATCTTTCACCTTTCTCACCGCCAGGCCCCAGGTGGTCAAGATGCGGAGATATACATCCAACCCCCTCACCCTGAACACAGGATCACCCCAGGGTTGTGTCCTTCGCCCCCTACTGTACTCCCTGTACACACATGACTGTGTGGCCTGGTTCAGCTGCAACTCCATCGTCAAGTTTGCTGATGAGACTGTGGTGGTGGGCCTGATCTCCGATAACAATGACAAGGCCTACCCGGAGGAAGTGGCTGATCTGGCACTGTGGTGTCAGGACAAAGAATGTCACAAAAAATGAAGGAGCTGATTGTGGACTTTAGAAGGGCACAACATCCGAGGACGTACACGCCATTGCAGCACGATCTGGATCGACTGGCCAGGTGGGCTGAGGAATGGTTGATGGTATTTAATACAGAGACGTGTGAGATATTGCATTTTGGGAGTCTAACAAGGGCAGGACCTACACAGTGAATGGTAGGCCTCTAGGGAGTGTTATAAAGCAGAAGGATCTAGGAGTGCAGGTGCATGGTTCCTTGAAGGTCGAGTCGGAGGTGGATGAGGTCAAGAAGGTTTTTGGCACATTGCCCTTCATCAATCAGCCCCCCGCCGTGTGCCACATGCCATGTGAGACAGAATTGAGTGAACTAAAAAACATGGTCTCCATGGGTGTATTAGCCGAAATCAGCAAACCCACAGACTGGGTCTCCACCATCGTTGTCACTTATTAGAAAGACAAAAACGAGCTCCGCGTGTGCATTAATCCAAAAAACTTGAACACTGCCATCCGGCGCCCGCACTATCCGATGAGAACTGTCAAGGACGTCGCTGCACAAATCGGGCATGCAACAGTATTTTCTGTACTTGACGCAAAAATCTCGTTCGCCCAGATACCACTGGATGACAAGGTGAATGGATAGGGTGAATGCACAGTCTTTTACCCGGAGTAGTGGAGTCGAGAACTAGAGGACACAGGTTTGTGGTGAGAGGTGCAAGATTTAATCGGAACCTGAGGAACAATATTTTCACACAGAAGGCCGTGGGGAAATGGAACAAGCTGCCAGAGGAGGTAAGTGAGGCTGGGCAACAACGTGTGGACGGGCTTTAGGACCCGGGGGAGCCCGGAGCTGTGGAACGATCAATAAAAGGGGCGGGGCCCGGCTGAGGGGAGGCGGAGCTCAGCCCCGTCAATCACAGCCCTGCCAGAAAGCCGATGTCATTTGAAATCAGCTTCGGGTAAATTTCATTCCCTTGTACTAAATACATCCGTGTTTCCTATCGTGAATTGTTCATTATATTAGGCTGCACAATAACATTACTTCTGCAGCAAACACTGTAATGAAGAAGGATCCGAAACGTCACCCCATTCCTTCTCTCCAGAGATGCTGCCTGTCCCGCTGAGTTACTCCAGCATTTTGTATCTGTCTTCGGTTTAAACCAGCACCTGCAGTTCCTTTCTACACACTATCATTCTATTTAATAGTCTCATGGTCAAACTTGAATTCAACTCAATGATTCAATTACACTCTATTGTCACATGTACCTAGGCACGGTGAAATGCTTTGTTTTTGCATGGAATCCGGTAAAATACAGACCTCACCTGGGCGGTACAGAGAGAGTGGCCACGTTTCTGGCGCCGACTAGGTTGCGAGAAGTTCATGGAACAGTCTATATTTCCCCGCAGCGGCGAACCAGGCCCCGCAGCACCAGGCAGCAGGCGCCCCCGCGCCGGGTCCCCCTTCGTTCTCCGCTGCCCCCCGCCGGGTTGCTCTCGGCTTGGAATGGTTCAGGGCTATTTTCCCAGCGTGGAAAAGTCAATGACGGGACGACATAGATTTTAACACACCATCTCTATTGCAGGTGATACGCTCCTGACCGACATCCACTACAAACCTACTGGCTCCCACAGCTACCTGGACTACTCTTCCTCCCACCCTGCTCCCTGTAAGGACTCCATCCCCTATTCCCAATTCCTCCGTCTACGCCGCATCTGCTCCCAGGATGAGGTGTTCCACACCAGGTCATCACAAATGGCCTCATTCTTCAGAGAACGGGGATTCCCCTCCCCCACTATTGATGAGGCTCGCACCAGGGTCTCCTCCATACCCCGCAACACTGCCCCTCGCTCCCCATTCCCCACTCGCAAACAGGGCAGAGTCCCCCTGGTCCTCACCTTTCACCCCACCAGCCGGCAAATACAACATATAGTCCTCCGCCAGTTTCGCCACCTCCAACGTGACCCCTCCACCTGCCACATCTTCCCATCTCCCCCCCTGTCTGCCTTCCGCAAAGACCGCTCCCTCCGCAACTCCCTTGTCCATTCTTCCCTCCCCTCCCACTCTACCCCTTCCCCGGGCACTTTCCCTTGCAACCGCAAGAAATGCAACACTTGTCCCTTCACCTCCCCCCTCCACTCCTTTCAGGGACCCAAGCAGTCCTTCCAGGTCCGACAGAGGTTCACCTGCACCTCCTCCAACCTCATCTACTGCATCCGCTGCTCCAGATGCCAGATGATCTATATCGGTGAAACCAAGCGGAGGCTTGGCGATCGCTTCGCCGAACACCTCCGCTCGGTCCGCAATAACCAAACCCGACCTCCCGGTGGGCTCAGCACTTCAACTCCCCCTCCCATTCCACATCCGACCTCTCGGTCCGGGCCTCCTCCACGGCCAGAGTGAGCAACACCGCAAGCTGGAGGAACAGCACCTCATATTCCGCTTGGGGAGTCTGCATCCTTTGGGCTTGAATATTGAATTTTCTCAATTCTGTTAACCCTTGCTGTCTCCTCCCCTCCCACCTCTCCCTCAGCCCTCGGGCCCTGGCATTCCCTCCATCTCCCTCCCCCCCCCCAGTCGCACCAGCTTCTCATTTTCACACCACAAACAGCTTACAATGGCTTGTTCCCTTTATCACCGATACTTCTTTCCATATCTTTCACTCATTGTTCCTTATCTCTCCACATCACCGTCTATATCTCTCGTTTCCCTGATCCCTGACCAGTCTGAAGAAGGGTCTCGACCCGAAACGTCGCCTATCTCCTTCGCTCCTTAGATGCTGCTGCACCCGCTGAGTTTCTCCAGCTTTTTGTGTACCATAGATTTTAACACAGTGGGGGGATCTTTCAAGGAGATGTGTGGGGCATGTTTTATTACACGGGGTGGTGGGTGCCTGGAACGTGCTGCTGGAGTGGTGGTCGAGGCGCATACGGTGGAGGCATTGCAGTCTGATGTGGGCTGAAGGAACTGTTCTGGTTCTATGTGGCCGTCAACAAAACAGACAGGTTCATTCGAGTTACCATTCTCAGCTCCTTACCCACAACCATTAGGTTCTTGAACCGACCTGCACTGCCCGCGTTTGGCCCATATCCCTCTAACCTGTCCTATCCAAGTACCTGTCTAAATGCTTCTAAAACTTTGCGATAGTACCTGGCTCAACCATCTCCTCCAGCAGCTCATTCCATACACCCACCACCCATTGTGTGAACATTGTTACCCCTCAGGTTCCTATTAAACCTTTCCACCCTCACCTTAAACCTCTATCCTCTAGTACTTGATTCCCCTCCTCTGGGCAAGAGGCTGGGAGGTTGATTCGTTGATTTGTCGCGGCTGATTCGGAGGCTCTGGGCCACTGAGAGCTCCCTGTTGGGCCCCAGGCTGGAGTAATCTACTCTCGGCTCTGGACCCCGGCATCCACTCCCGGCACCGACCATCTATTTTCCCTTCTCTCTCTTCCCTCCCTTCTTTCTCTCCTTCCCTCCCTCCCTTCTTTCTCTACTTCTATCCCTCCCTCCTTTCTCTCCTTCCCTCCCTTCTTTCTCTCCTTCCCTCCCTCCCTTCTTTCTCTACTTCCATCCCTCCCTTCTTTCTCTCCTTTCCTCCCAGACACATCGCGCACACACAACTAAGTGAGGATGGGGTGGAAGCCAGTGCCTCCCCAGCCGATTGACCTCACCGCACGTCACTGACTCCCTCCGCTTGCAGTTTGTTCCATTCACCCACCGCCCTCTGTGTGAAAAAGTTACCCCTTGGATTCCTATTAAATCTTTTTCCCTTCACCTTGAACCAATGTGTCTCTCTCTCCCCCCCCCCCTCTCTCTCTCTCTCTCTCTCCCTCTCTGTGTCCACCCTCTCTCTCCATCTATCCCTCTCTCCCTCTGTCTTTCTCTCTATTTTCTCACTCAGTCTCTCCAGCTCCACCTTTGCCAGGCAACCACAGATGACCTTTCACCCCCAGAGGGTTCACGACCTCCTCCCAGCGCCAGACAGAAACAAACGTCTCTCCACACCGACTTCAACACAGATTAGATGTTCCCTTTGGAAGGATTTCATCTTCTTTTAAAATTATTTTAAGTTGTTTCACTGCCCACAACAAACATGGCGGAGAGAAGCGTCGATAATGGGAACGAATGGGCGGAGCTGCCCCTAACAAAGATGGCCGCCCGCCCCCCCCCCTGGTACCGGGACATTAGTGCCCCTAACAAAGATGGCCGCCCCCCCCCCCCCCCGGTACCGGGACATTAGTGCCCCTAACAAAGATGGCCGCCCCCTCCCCCCCCGGAAACGGTACATTAGTGCCCCTAACAAAGATGGCCGTCCCCCCTGGTACTGGGACATTAGTGCCCCTAACAAAGATGGCCGCCCCCTCCCCCCCCGGTAACGGGACATTAGTGCCCCTAACAAAGATGGCCGTCCCCCCTGGTACTGGGACATTAGTGCCCCTAACAAAGATGGCCGCCCACCCCTGCTGCGAAATCTCCATCAGTTCAGTGACGTTAGTGCCTGTACCAAAGATGGCCGCCCTCCATGAGGCGTGCCCGCTACAAAGATGGCCGTCCCGCCGTTTCTGTAACGGGATCCGGGGGAGGCAGGAGCAGCGATGGCGGTTTTCCCCGGAGCGCTGAGCGAGGAGGAGCAGGAGGAGGAGGCGCTGCACAGAAAGTACAGCAAGATGAGGAAGCAGGAGGAGTGGAGAGGGTGGGGAGAGGCACGGGGCGACAGGGGAGGAGGGTGGGGAGAGACACGGGGAGACGGAGGAGGGAGGGGAGAGAAGAAGCAGAGTGGGGGAGAGAGGGGGCCTGGGAGGAGGGTGGGGAGAGAGAAGGGGGGAGAGTGTGGAGGAGGAGGGAGGGAGAGAGAGAGAGAGAGAGCACAGCAGCTGAAGAAGAGGGCGGGGTGGAGAGGCAGGGGAGAGGAGGGGTGGGGAGACTGGGGGGAGAGAGATTGGAGGAGAGGGTGGGGGAGAGAAAGAGGGGGAGACGGGGAGTGGAGATAGTGGGGGGAGAGAGGGAGAGACGGGGAATGTGGAGAGACAGGGAGGAGGGTGGGGGAGAGGGGGATTGGGCGGAAGGTGGGTGGGCACAGAGAGAGAGAGAGAGAGGGGAAGAAAGTACCGCTCGCTGAGGAAACGGGTGACAGTGGGGGTGTAGTGATGGGGGTGAGGAGATAGTTGGGGGGGTTGGGAGGAGAGGTATGGGGGGGGGGGAAGGAGGAGGAGAGGCCAGTGAAGGAAGAAGGGGGGGGTGGTGGAGGGAGGATAGTGGGAGAGGGTGAGGTGTGTGGATGGAGGGAGAGGCGATGGAGGAAAGGGAGAGCAGGTGGATGAAGGGGAGGGAGGTGATGGGGATACGAGGGGGAAGGAGTTGGAGGCCAGGGTGGAAGTCTGTGGGTGTGAATGTCCGTGACATTTGAGGGGGGGGGGGTATGAGGGGTGGGATGGGGGGGGTGAGAGAGAGAGGGGTGAGAGGGATGAGGGGGGGGGAAGGGCGGTGAGAGGGAGGTGGGTTGTGAGGGGGGGTGGGAGAGAGGGAGGGGGGTGAGTGAGGGGGGGGGGAGGGGTGTGAGAGAAGGAGGGGGTGTGTGAGAGAGGTGGGGGGGGTGAGAGAAGGAGAGGGTGTGAGAAAGAGTCGTTGTGGCTCCCGGTACCAGACCAGGAATGGTCCGTTTGCAGAAGAAAGTGCTGCTGGCCTTGAAGAAGCAGAGTTCAGGAGCTCAGAGCAGCCAGGGATGCATCAAACGTTGTCGGTGACCTCGCAGTGACCTCCTCCTCGCTGAATTACGCTCAACACCTCCGCTCAGTCCTTACACCAAGCACAGGCTCGGCGAACGCTTTGCCCAACACCTCTACTCAGTCCGCCTTAACACACCTGATTTCCCGGTGGCTCAGCACTTCAACTCCCCCTCCCATTCCCAATCCTGACCTTTCTGTCCTGGGCCTCCTCCAGTGTCAGAGTGAGGCCCAGCGCAAATTGGAGGAACAGCACCTCATATTTCACTTGGGCAGTTTACACCCCAGCGGTATGAACATTGACTTCTCTAACTTCAGATAGCCCTTGCTTTCTCTCTATCTACATCCCCTCCCCCTTCCCAGTTCTCCCCCCAGTCCTACTGTCTCCGACTACATTCTTTCCTTGACCCCCCCGACATCAGTCTGAAGAAGGGTCTTGACCCGAAACGTCGCCTATTCTTTCTCTCCAGAGATGCTGCCTGTCCCGCTAAGTAACTGCAGCACTCTGTGAAATGTCATCTATGCACGTTCTGCACAGATGCTGCCTGTCACAGAGTGATACAGCGTGGAAACAGGCCCTTCGTCCCAACTCGCCCACACCGGCCAACAATGTCCCATCTACCCTAGTCGCACTTGCCCGTGCTTGGTCCCTCCAAACCTGTCCTATCCATGTACCTGTCCAACTGTTTCTTAAACGATGGGATAGTCCTGGCCTCAACTACCTCCTCTGGCAGCTCGTTCCATACACCCACCACCCTCTGTGTGAAAAAGTGACCCCTCGGATTCCTATTAAATCTTTTCCCCTTCACCTTGAACCTATGTCCTCTGGTCCTCGATTCTCCTACTCTGGGCAAGAGACTCTGTGTATCTACCCGATCTATTCCTCTCAAGATTTTGTACACCTCTATAAGATCACCCCTCATCCTCCTGCGCTCCATGGAATAGAGACCCAGCCAACTCAACCTCTCCCTATAGCTCACACTCTCTAGTTCTGCAAAATCTCTGAACCTTTTCCAGCTTGACAATAGGTGTGACTCTTCTCCCCCCCCCCCCCCCCCAACCCTTTTCCTCCCTTCGGCCCGCAGCGGCCCCTCTCCCCGCCCCACGTTAACTGGTGTTCCGCCTCTCCCCCCCACCCTATTTCCCCCACCCCCCCACCGCCCAACGCTGTCCGACCAGCCGCTGATCGACACAGCCACGGCCACAGTGGAGGCCAAGATGCTGGTGAAGATGGGAGCCATCAGTGCCGTCAAAGCTGAGAACAAGAACTCCGGCTTCAAGCGCTCGTGAACCCTGGAGGGGAAGCTGAAGGTGAGAGAGTGCGTGTGGTAGTGGTGGAGGCTGTACAACCCACATGCTCCCCCTCTGCCTCCCCCTCCCCACCCTCCCATCCCCCACCTCCACTCCCCCCTCCCCACCCTCCCCCTCCCTCCACTCCCCCATCCCACTCCTCCCTCTCGCCACACTCTTCCCCCACCTCACCTTACCCAGGGTCAGGAGTATTTTATCACCCCTCAGAGTGTCCAAGTTACCTGTCGAATACCTGTTTAAATCTTTTCCCCTTCACCTTGAACCTATGTCCTCTGATGCTCGATTCACGTACTCTTGGTAAAAGACTCTGTGCATCTACCAGATCTATTCCTCTCATGATTTTGCACACCTCGATAAGAACACCCCTCATCCTCCTACGCTCCATGGAATAGAGACCCAGCCAACTCAACTTCTCCCTATAGCTCATACCCTCTAGTCCTGGCAACATCTCTGAAACCTTTCCAGCTTGACAATAGACAATAGGTGCAGGAGTAGGCCTTTCGGCCCTTCGAGCCAGCACAGCCATTCACTGTGATCGTAGCTGATCATCCCCAATCAGTACCCCGTTCCTGCCTTCTCCCCATCTGCTATCTTTAAGAGCCCTATCCAGCTCTCTCTTGAAAGCATCCAGAGAATCGGCCTACACCGCCTTCTGAGGCAGAGAATTCCACAGACTCACAATTCTCTGTGTGAAAAAGTGTTTCCTCGCCTCCGTTCTAAATGGCCTACCCCTTATTCTTAAACTGTGGCCCCTGGATCTGGACTCCCCCAACATCGCTTTCCTGCCTCTGGCGCGTCCAATTCCGTAATAATCTTATATGTGTCAAGATGATCCCCTCTCATCCTTCTAAACTCCAGAGTGTACAAGCCCAGCCACTCCATTCTCTCAGCATATGACAGTCCCACCATCCTGGTGAACCTACGCTGCACTCCCTCAATAGCAAGAATGTCCTTCCTCAAATTAGGGGACCAAAACTGCACACAATACTCCAGGTGTGGTCTCACTAGGGCCCTGTCCAACTGCAGAAGGACCTCTTTGCTCCTATACTCAACTCCTCTTGTTATGAAGGCCAATCTCTTTCCTATAACATGGTGCCCAGAACTGAGCATCTGCAAGAGTTGGTGAGAGTTGTGGTTTGGTGACGATCTCTCTGTCCCCCCCCCCACAGGTTCCGGAGACAGGGCAGATCCAGTCATTCCAGCCGTTTTAACTGAGTTTTTCTGCAGACGACACTCAAGAGGTCGGTTCCGTGGGAGGGAGGGAAGGGTGGGAGTGGGGGGGGGGCTGCACGCGGAGTTACAGACGGGGCGGGGTGGGGGAGGTTGGTCGAGGGAGACAGATAGCTGCTGTTAACCACATTCTGCTCTCTGGTGCTGGACTCAAGCAGGAATGAGTGGGTTAACCTACGTTGAGCATTTGTCGGCACTGGGCCTGTACTCGCTGGAGTTTACAAGGATGAGGGGGGAACTTCATTGAAATTTACCGAATAGTGAAAGGCCTGGATAGAGTGGATGTGGAGAGGATGTTTCCACTAGTGGGAGAGTCGAGGACCAGAGGTCATAACCCCAGAATAAAAGGACATTCTTTTAGGAAGGAGATGAGGAGGAATTTCTTTAGTCAGAGGGTGGTGAATCTGTGGGTTTCTTTGCCATGGACAGCTGTGGAGGCCAAGGCAGTGGATATTTTTAAGGCAGAGATAGATAGATTCTTGATTAGTACAGGTGTCAGAGGTTCCCGATGTTGGGGGAGTCCAGAACCAGGGGCCACACTGTTTAAGAATAAGGGGTAAGCCATTTAGAACGGAGATGAGGAAAAACTTTTTCACCCAGAGAGTTGGGAGTCTGTGAAATTCTCTGCCTCAGAGGGTGGTGGAGACCAATCCTCTGGATGCTTTCAATAGAGAGTTAGATAGGGCTCTTAAAGATAGCAGAGTCAGGGCATATGGGGAGAAGGCAGGAACGGGGTACTGATTGTGGATGATCACACTGAATGGCGGTTCTGGCTCGAAGACTCTGTGACTAGGGTTGCCAACTGTCCCGTATTAGCCGGGACATCCCGTATATTGGGCTAAATTGGTGTGTCCCGAACGAAACCGCCCTTGTCCCGTACTTGACTGCTACTACTCGGGTCGAGGGGACTGTCGGGGTCGGAGCGCCGCGTCCGGCCCCGCCTCACCCGTCCCGATCTAGTGCCCGGTCGGTCAACGAATTGCCATTGGGAATTTGTCTCAATTTCCCCCCCGTCTCTGTCACCCGCACCTCCCCTCGCCCTCTCACCCCCCCTGCTCTGACCCCCCCCCCCCCCACTGTCCCGTCACGGTTTGATTGTAGCCCATTGGTGGTGGGGGGTCGGAGCTGTGACCCTCCCGGCCCAGACTGAGCAACTGAACATAACGTGCCCTGGTCTAAATAAACAGGCTGTCTCCACACTCTGCCCTGTGGTCATCTATTCCCAGCTGCCGTGTTCACTCTTCATACGTTTTACTGGCAGAATTAGGCCCTACAGTCACTCGGTCCTGGCAGACTGGCAGCTGAGAAACTGTCCTAAACAGGTGACAGATTGTGTGAGAGAGAAGGGGGAGAGGGTGGACTGAATGGATTATTGGGCTGACAGTTCAGTTACTTACGGCTAGTGGCCTGGCAGTTCACTTACTCACGGTTCGTGGGCTGGTAGTGCAGTCACTCAGTCACCCCAGCTCCCTTCACCCCCCACTCTGCTCCTTGCCATTCTCCCCCCCCCCCCCCCCCCCCCCCCCATGCATTCAGTGCATCTCCCCACAACCTCCCCCCACTCACTCTTAGTGGCTCTCCCGCAGAGCAGCCATTCCTGCCTATTAGGTTCCCATTGTGATGAAGAACACGCGGGCATCAAAAGTGCAAAAAGGATTTATTAATGTTTAAAATGTGAATGACTCTTAAAATATAAGAACAATTTAAATGTTAAAGATGAGAATTATTACGTTCTTTCTTGTTGTGTCTCTTGTTGTGTTCTGCTGCTCACTGCTCACTCTTGATGGCTATTTCCTGTTGATAAAAAGAGACAATTTTAACATAGAGAAATTCAGCGGTCAAATTCTCAGATTTTCTTTCTTAAAATTTATCTCAGAAGTCATCATTCAATGAAGCACGCTTTTAATGCCAACATTCTTGGTCGATGTTCCATCCTTCAGGTAAACGTTAACATTTCCCTTCATCTTTCCTCGGCCAAGAGCCACATATTGTTCTCCACGCTGGAATACCGTTTTTTCGAGGTAGATCAACATCTTCTGCATTGTAACAATCTCAGGATTACTGCCTGTGCCACGCGACAGTGAGAGTAGGAATGGAGCTAGGTGGAGGATAAATGCGTGGCTGAAGGACTGGTGCAGAGGGCAGGGATTCAGCTTTCTGGATCATTGGGATCTCTTTTGGGGAAGGTGTGACCTGTGCAAAAAGGACGGGTTGCACTTGAACCCGAGGGGAACCAATATCCTGGTGGGGAGATTTGCAAAGGCTACTGGGGAGACTTTAAACTAGATCGGTTGGGGGGAGGGACTCAAATAGAGAAAGCAAGTAGACCGTGTGTGAGGCAGGAGGCAGAGAAGGGAAGCACTCAGACGCAACACGTAGGGGGGAAAGAAGAAAAAAAAAGTAAACAGAGAATAAGAGGTGGTGGGTTTCTTAAATGTGTGAGGTGTAAAATGAGGATAGAAGCAATAGGTAGCAAGGTGAAAAGTGGCAGGCAGACAAATCCAGGGCAAAAATCAAAAAGGGCCACCTTTCAACATAATTGTATAAGGGGTAAAAGTGTTGTAAAAACAAGCCTCAAGGCTTTTGTGTCTCAATGCGAGGAGCATTCGTAATAAGGTGGATGAGTTGAATGTGCAGATAGCTATTAATGATTATGATATAGTTGGTATCATGGACTCGTGGCTCCAGGATGACCAAGGCTGGGAGCTGAACATCCAGGGATATTCAATATTCTAGAGGGATAGACAGAGAGGAAAAGGAGGTTGGGTAGCGTTGTTAGTTAGAGAGGAGATTAACGCAATAGAAAGGAAGGACATTAGCTTGGAGGATGTGGAATCGATATGGGTAGAGCTGCGAAACACTAAGGGGCAGAAAATGCTAGTGGGTGTTGTGTACAGGCCACCTAACAGTAGTAGTGGAGTTGGGGATGGCATCAAACAGGAAATTAGAAATGCGTGCAACAAAGGTAAAACAGTTATAATGTACATATAGATTGGGTGAATCAAATTGGCAGGGGTGCTGAGGAAGAGGATTTCTTGGAATGTATGCGGGATAGCTTTCCAAACCAACATGTAGAGGAACAACGAGAGAGCAGGCTATTCTAGACTGGGTATTGAGTAATGAGGAAGGGTTAGTTAGCTGCCTTGTGCGTGGCCCCTTGGGCAAGAGTGACCATAATATGGTTGAGTTCTTCATTAGGATGGAGAGTGATATTGTTAATTCAGAAACATGGGTCCTGAACTTAAAGAAAGGTAACTTTGAGGGTATGAGACGTGAATTGGCCAAGATAGACTGGCAATTGATTCTTCATGGGTTGACGATGGATATGCAATGGAAGGCATTTAAAGACTGCATGGGTGAACTAAAAACAATTGTACATTCCAGTATGGCAAAATAATAAATCAGGGAAGGTAGTGCATCCGTGGATAACAAGGGAAATCAGGGATAGTATCAAAGCAAAAGATGAAGCGTCCAAATTAGCCAGAGAAAGCAGCTTACCAGAGGACTGGGAGAAATTCAGAGGAGGACAAAGGGCTTAATTAGGAAAGGGAAAATGGATTATGAAAGCAAACTGGCAGGAAACATAAAAACTGACTGCAAACATTTTTATCGATATGTGAAGCGAAAAAGATTAGTTAAAACAAATGTCAAGTCACATTTATTTATATAGCACATTTAAAAAACAACTCTCGTTGACCAAAGTGCTTTACATTTGTTACAAGAGTAGTATACACAAGCAGGCTACATACATATATACAAATAGCCCTCACTCAGAGGACGTCAGGAAAGGCTTGGGAGAACAGATACGTTTTTAGACTAGACTTAAAGGAGTCGATGGAGGGGGCAGGTCTAATGGGGAGGGGGATGCTGTTCCACAGTCTAGGAGCTGCTACTGCAAAGGTGCGGTCTCCCCTGAGCTTATGCCTACACTGCGGGACATTCAGCAACCCCAAGTTGGCCGATCTGAGGGACCTGGAGGTGGTGTAGTGGGTAAGAAGACTTTTAATGTAGGTGGGTGCAAGCCCATTGAGGGCTTTGTACATAAAGAGGACAGTCTTGAAATTAATTCGGAACCACACAGAGAGCAAGTGGAGAGAGGCCAGGATCGGGGTGATGTGGTCCCTTTTTCGGGTACAAATCAGGAGTCTCGCCGCGGCGTTTTGGACCAGTTGCAGGCGGGACAGGGGAAGATTGGCTGATGCCAGTGTAAAGGGAGTTGCAGTAATCTAGGCGGGAGGAGATAAATGTATGGATGATCTTTTCAAGGTCATCAAACTGGAGGAATTGTTTTATTTTAGCTATCATCCGAAGCTGAAAGAAGCTAGCTTTTACCACGGTGTAAGTCCCATTGCAGTCAGAAACAGGTGAATTGATCATGGGGAACAAGGGCATGGCAGACCAATTGAATAACTACTTTGGTTCTGATTTCACTGAGGAAGACATAAATAATTTGCCGGAAATAGCAGGGGATCGCGGGTCAAATGAGATGGAGGAATTGAGTGAAATCCAGGTTAGCCGGAAAGTGTTGTTAGGTAAATTGAATGGAGTAAAGGCCGATAAATCATCAGGGCCAGATAGGCAGCATCCCTGGGTACTTAAGGGAGTAGCCTCAGAAATAGTAGATGCCTTAGTGATAATTTTTCAAAACTCTTTAGATTCTGGAGTAGTTCCTGAGGATTGTAACCCCACTTTTTAAAAAGGGAGGGAGAGAGAAAATGGGGAATTACAGACCAGTTAGTCTAACATCGGTAGTGGGGAAACTGCTAAAGTCAGTTATTAAAGATGGGATAGCAGCGCATTTGGAAAGTGGTGAAATAATTGGACAAAGTCAGCATGGATTTACGAGAGTAAATCATGTCTGACGAATCTTATTGAATTTTTTGAGGATGTAACTAGTAGAGTGGATAAGGGAGAACCTGTGGATGTGTTATATCTGGACTTTCAGAAGGCTTTCGACAAGGTCCCACATAAGAGATAAGCATACAAACTTAAAGCACACGGTATTGGGCGTTTAGTATTTATGTGGATAGAGAACTGGCTGGCAGACAGGAAGCAAAGAGTAGGAGTGAACGGGTCTTTTTCAGGATGGCAGGCAGTGACTAGTGGGGTGTTGCAAGGCTCAGTGCTGGGATATTTACAATATATATTAATAATTTGGACGAGGGAATTAAATGCAACATCTCCAAGTTTGCGGATGACACGAAGCTGGGGGGCAGTGTTAGCTGTGAGGAGGATGCTAGGAGGCTACAAGGTTAGGATGGGTGAGTGGGCAAATGCATGGCAGATGCGGTATAATGTGGATAAATGTGAGGTTATCCACTTTGGTGGCAGGAAAGCAGACTATTATCTGTATGGTGGCCGATTAGGAAAAGGGGAGATGCAACGAGACCTGGGTGTCATGGTACACCAGCCATTGAAAGTAGGCATGCAGGTGCAGCAGGCTGTGAAGAAAGCGAATGGTATGTTGGCATTCATAGCAAAGGGATTTGAGTACAAGAGCAGGGAGGTTCTACTGCAGTTGTACAGGTTTTGGTGAGACCACACCTGGAGTACTGCGTACAGTTTTGATCTAATCTGAGGAAAGACATTCTTGCCATAGAGGGAATACAGAGAAGGTTCACCAGACTGATTCCTGGGATGGCAGGGCTTTCATATGAAGAAAGACTGGATAGACTCGGCTTGTACTCGCTGGAATTTAGAAGATTGAGGGGGGATCCCATAGAGACTTACAAAATTCTTAAGAGGATGGACAGGCTAGATGCAGGAAGATTGTTCCCGATGTTGGGGAAGTCCAGGACAAGGGGTCACAGTTTAAGGATAAGGGGGAAGTCTTTTAGAACCGAGATGAGAAAATCATTTTTCACACAGAGAGTGGTGAATCTGTGGAATTCTGTGCCACAGAAGGTAGTTGAGGCCAGTTCGTTGGCTATATTTAAGAGGGAGTTAGATGTGGCCCTTGTGGCTAAAGGGATCAGGGGGTATGGAGAGAAGGCAGGTACAGGATACTGAGTTGGATGATCAGCCATGATCATATTGAATGGTGGTGCAGGCTCGAAGGTCCGAATGGCCTACTCCTGCACCTATTTTCTATGTTTCTATGTTTGTCCTTGTGCTTTATGGATCATCATAGCAAAAATTGATTGAATGGGGAATTGGGTCCACTGAAGGGGAATGTCTTCACCTTCTGTCAAAATGAGTGCAATGGCGGACCAATTGAATAACTACTTTGGTTCCGTCTTCACTAAGGAAGACATAAATAATCTGCCTGAAATAGCAGGGGACTGTGGGTCAAAGGAGGAATTGAGTGAAATCCAGGTCAGTCGGGAAGTGGTGTTGGGTAAATTGAATAGATTAAAGGCCGATAAATCCCCAGGGCCAGATAGGCTGCATCCCAGAGTACTTAAGGAAGTAGCTCAGGAAATAGTGGATGCATTAGTGATAATCTTTCAAAACTCTTTAGATTCTGGAGTAGTTCCTGAGGATTGGCGGGTAGCAAATGTAACCCCTCTTTTTAAGAAGGGAGGGAGAGAGAAAACGGGGAATTACAGACCAGTTAGTCTAACATCGGTAGTGGGGAGGAAACTGCTAGAGTTCAGTTATTAAAGATGGGATAGCAGCACATTTGGAAAGTGGTGAAATCATTGGACAAAGTCAGCATGGATTTACAAAAGGTAAAATCATGTCTGACGAATCTTGTGGAATTTTTTCGAGGATGTAACTAGTAGCGTGGATAAGGGAGAACCAGTGGATGTGGTATATCTGGACTTCCAGAAGGCTTTCGACAAGGTCCCACATAAGAGATTAGTATACAAACTTAAAGCATACGGTATTAGGGGTTCAGTATTGATGTGGATAGAGAACTGGCTGGCAAACAGGAAGCAAAGAGTAGGAGTAAAACGGGTCCTTTTCACAATGGCAGGCAGTAACTAGTGGGGTACCGCAGGGCTCAGTGCTGGGACCCCAGCTATTTACAATATATATTAATGATCTGGATGAGGGAATTGAAGGCAATATCTCCAAGTTTGCGGATAACACTAAGCTGGGGGGCAGTGTTCGCTGTGAGGAGGATGCTAGGAGACTGCAAGGTGACTTGGATAGGCTGGGTGAGTGGGCAAATGTTTGGCAGATGCAGTATAATGTGGATAAATGTGAGGTTATCCACTTTGGTGGCAAAAACAGGAAAGCAGACTATTATTTAATAGGTGCAGCAGGCAGTGAAAAAAGCGAATGGTATGTTAGCTTTCATAGCAAAAGGATTTGAGTACAGGAGCAGCGAGGTTCTACTTCAGTTGTACAGGGTCTTGGTGAGACCACACCTGGAGTATTGCGTACAGTTTTGGTCTCCAAATCTGAGGAAGGACATTATTGCCTTAGAGGGAGTGCAGAGAAGGTTCACCAGACTGATTCCTGGGATGTCAGGACTGTCTTATGAAGAAAGACTGGATAGACTCGGTTTATACTCTCTGGAATTTAGGAGATTGAGAGGGGATCTTATAGAAACTTACAAAATTCTTAAGGGGTTGGACAGGCTAGATGCAGGAAGATTGTTCCCGATGTTGGGGAAGTCCAGGACAAGGGGTCACAGCTTAAGGATAAGGGGGAAATCCTTTAAGACCGAGATGAGAAAGACTTTTTTCACACAGAGAGTGGTGAGTCTCTGGAACAGAGGGTAGTTGAGGCCAGTTCATTGGCTATATTTAAGAGTGAGTTGGATGTGGCCCTTGTGGCTAAGGGGATCAGAGGGTATGGAGAGAAGGCAGGTACGGGATACTGAGTTGGATGATCAGCCATGATCATATTGAATGGCGGTGCAGGCTCGAAGGGCTGAATGGCCTACTCCTGCACCTAATTTCTATGTTTCTATGTTTATCCTAGGAATGAGAACAATGTCATCTTTGAAGGCTGCCATGTTGATTCTTGCTGCGATCAGATTATTGTGTAGCTCTTCCATAATCATCCTCGTTCCATTGCATAGCTTTGGCGGCTCCAGGTTTGTCATTAATATGATTGGAGATCCTTTTTTCAACTCCAATTTGTGTGGTGGTAATCCAGAGAGCTCGAGTGAATCGAGGAATGCTGTTGGGAAGTAAGTATCATGAGTTCCGTCAGTGACAGCATTGAAAGAAAAGTACTCCTTATTGATTCCAGGGAAGCGTCTGATGCATGTAGAATTGATGATTCTCATGGTATCGTTGTGAGGAACCAAGATACAATTGCTGGAGAATAATTCTGCAGGATTGTCAAATGTGTGATAGATAAAATCAATACAATCCTCCAGTGTTTCTGCTGATAGAAGCATGTCGTGGGATTTCAATTTCATCGTCTTCATTCTTTAAAATCTTGTCTTCTCCAACTTTCAATTAAAATTGAGAATACTCGCCTTCTCCCTCTATAAATCGCATATTTGTGTGCAATTGAAACTTGGTAAAAAGTCTCCAAGTCTCATACACACATACACAGATGCAGGCATTTTCAACATCAGCATAATTTCCCCTTTTCACCACAGCAAGTAGTTGTGGAAAATCGATAAGAATGCTGCCAAAAGGCTTAGTGTTGCTGCAGACATCTTGAAGAGTTCTGTCCACCGCTTGAAAGCTTTCTCGCCTAATCATTGGACATTCATCCCAAACAATGACTTTCATTTGCCTCATGAAATGTGCCGCCTCAGAGTTCTTCTCGATGTTGCAGAACGTATCCTCGGCCACGGTTGGCTATCTTGAATCGAGAATGTGCAGTTTTTCCACCAGGCATTAATGTAGCTGCTATCCCAGAGGATGCTACAGCAATAGCCACATCACCTTGACCCATAACGTTTCCTGACATGATGTCGAAAAAGCAGCCTAAGTACAATTTCAGTTGTTAATGAACACTGAAGAATTTGTGCAAAACATTTTTTTGAGTTGGGGGCTGTCAGGGTGGCAAATGTCGTGCAGCCAAGGGAGGGGGACAGCTTCAGGCAGGGGGGGTTGTCCTCCAGCGGGGGATGTGGGCGGCATCAGTAGTAGGCAGGAGGGGGGCGGAGGGCAGCGTCGAGGTGGGGGATGTCAGTGGGGCGGGGGGGGGGGGGGGCAGTGAGCGACTTACTCATGACCTATGGACTCACTCATTGCCTTGGGATTAACTCATGGCCTTTGGACCGACTGACATACGCCGGACTTCTGGAGTCACATCCGACATTTGTAAACGGAAAACTGTAACATCTACATTGAGGAACAGCTTCTTCATGACAGCCATCAGGCTATTAAACATAACAGATAAGCTCTGAACTACAAAAGATTATATAATTTGTACTATTTGTTATTTGTTGATCACACACGCCCTCCACCTCACACAGACACTCGCACACAGACACGCAGTCTCATACACACATTCACATACACATATTCACACACACACACACAGACTCGTACACACACTCACACACACTCATACACGCATTCAGATTCACACAGACTCATACTCACACATTCACACACACACTCATACACACATTCACACACATTTTCATACACACACAGACTCGCACACACTGACACACACAGACTCATACACACATTCACACAGACTCACACACACACACTCACAGACTCATACAATCACACATACACACACAGATTCACACATTCACACGCACAGACTCACACTCACATTCACACCCAAACACACACCCAATATTAAAATGGCAAGTAACTTCAGAACGTGTTGAATATACAGTGTGTAAAACAAATCTTTAAAGCCTGCTGTAGAGGTTGCTGCTGAAGCAAAATCATGCTTGAAATAACGTGCAACACTCACCATAGAGAGCAGTAAACTCATGAATTATTCAACAGCACCTGCACTCGGTGCCATCTTGACGTCACCCTCTCAAACCGGAAGTGACGCACTCAGCGGCAGCATGCCGCTAACTGGAAATTACATCATCGGCGCCATCTTGCAACCAAGCGAAAATCACAGAATGAGCGGCAATTTTGAAATTAAACAGTTCAAATCTAATAAAATGTTTATTCACTTTATCCATCGGAAAACTGTTGCTGAAAGCCCTTTAAAAAAACGGCAAGCAACTGCGGGAAAAAAAACATTGAGCAAGCAGGCAAGCTGACAAAATACACATCAGTTCGCTAAAAAGCAATTTTAAAAACGCCAAGCATCTTAAAATTCTGGAAAAATGCTCCTATACCAACATTAAATATGTGGATTTCAACTATGTTTGAAACTTTACATCTGGAAGATATGAGACTCCGCCTGGCAGGAAAATCAGAACGCTTCTATCAGACGTGGTCTGCATTTATAGAATTGCTAGAAACATAGGGTGCAGGAGTACCTCGGGCCTTGGTGGGGGGGATGAAAAACTAGCGAGTTGGTGGATTCCTTTTGCGTGATATATATAACATATATATCACGCAACTGGCCTTTTTTCCTCTATTCTCTCTCTTTGTCTCTCCTTTTTTTTTCCTTTTCTTTTTTAGGATCTATCTCTTAACCCCCTTTCTCTAATTCTTTGACCAGGGGTTCCTTCTCCCCTTTGGCACACTCTTTCACTTTCACAAAACTTTTCACGGACTTCACTCTTTCTTTCTATTCTTTTTCTGTAAAAGCCGTAAAATTATGGGGTACAATGATTGTATCATATATGTGATGTACATTGATGTATTTACCTCTAATAAATATATATTTTTTTTAATTTAAAAAAAACGCCAAGCAGTTGCTGGAGAAAAACACTGAGCAAGGCGGCAAGCTGAAAAATACACCTCAGTTGGCTGAAAAGCACATCTCGGGGAATCACCGTGGAATAGATTTGCAGCTCAGAGAGCCGTGGCCCTCTCACTTCCTGGGTCTGGCAGAGACAGAGTGAGGCATGACATTTCCAGGTTTTATAGGGGGGTTGCACGTAAGATCACTGGGTCATAGGGCTTGACGCATGGAGCCAGTCAATCCATCTGAAAGACATCCGTAACTTCCGGTATATGTGATTAATGCAAGAAACGCATACATTCCTACCTGTTATAAACCGCCAAAATGATGAATTTTTGCGCTGTAAAAAATTGTGGAAGTTGGGGTAAGCGTGAGAAACATGTACCCAACTTCAGAATTGCATAAATGAAGCGAAATGAAGGTAAAGAGAAGCGAAAGCTGAAGGGACACCAACAGCTAATGTGCTTGGCGAACATTGGCCGTGCAGATAACGGAATTGAAAATATTGGGAATTATCGTGTTTGCTCACTGCGTTTCATCAACAGTAAGGCATTATTTGTGTTTTTTCTTGATTCCTTTGGTATCTAAAAAGTCTCAGAAGTGATAAATCTGGCTGTAAATTTTGTTTCAGAGGCGTTTTCATTTTGTATGTAAAAACCCACTTAAGAACCTTGGGCGATTTAAAAATTTTACAGCCAGATTTATCACTTCTGAAACTTTTTAGATGCCAAAGGAATCAAGAAAAAACACAAATAATGCCTTAGTTGATGAAATGCAGTGAGCAAACGGCCAATGTTCGCCAAGCACTCTGGCTGTTGTCGTCCCTTCAGCTCTCGCTTCTATCTGCCGTCATCGCCTCACTTGTGGAATTCTGAAGTAGGATGAATGTCTCTCACATTTATCCCGATTTCCATAATTATTTACAGCGCAACAATTTTCCATTTCGGCGGGTTTTAACAGGCCTGCTACGCTGGAAACAATGGTAAGTGCTTACCTGCGGTTCATTGCTTGTACTCCAGTTGGCGTAGCGTAGCAACAGTACGGGTCATGGGTCGTGACCCGACTGCCGTGAAACCTCCCCATAGCCTACTTCAGAATTCCAAATGACCCAGTGACCTTACGTCCAACCGACCCCATAACGTTAGTACCTCCACCAATGTGAAGCACTTTTGCCAACGAGACTTGTTTGTGGGCGGGCCAAGGTGATCTGGCTAAACCAATCATGCGTTAGGGGCCGTGCCAACATGATCTGGCTCGACCAATCCTGCTCTAAGGGACCGGCCATGGTGAATTGGCTCGACCAATCCTGCATCAAGGGTTGGGCGATGGTGATCTGGCTCGACCAATCCTGCATCAAAGGGCGGACCATGGTGATCTGGCTCGACCAATCACTCGACAGTGGGCGGGCCAACATGATCTGGACTGGCCAATCACGCGTCAGAGGGTGGGCTAACATGATCTGGCTCGACCAATCCTGCATCAAGGGGCGGGCCGTTGTGATCTGGACCGACCAATCAATCACGCGTCAGTGGGCGGGCCAATGTGATCTGGCTCGACCAATCAATCGACAGTGGGCGGGCCGACATGATCTGGACTGGCCAATCACGCGTCAGAGGGCGGGCCATGGTGATCTGGCTCGACCAATCCTGCATCAAGGGGCGGGCTATGGTGATCTGGGCCGGCCAATTACGTGTCAGGGGACGGGCCAACATGTTCTGGCTCGACCAATCACGCGTCAGTGGGCGGTCCGGTGAGGTCAGAGGGAACAAAGGGTTTTGTGAATGGAGCTTTAACCGGAGCGCGCTCATGAGCGACGGCAGGTTAATTATTAAGGGTACACAAAAAGCTGGAGAAACTCAGCGGGTGCAGCAGCATCTAAGGAGCGAAGGAGATAGGCGACGTTTCGGGTCGAGACCCTTCTTCAGACTGGTCAGGGATCAGGGAAACGAGAGATATAGACGGTGATGTGGAGAGATAAGGAACAATGAGTGAAAGATATGCAAAGAAGTATCGGTGATAAAGGGAACAAGCCATTGTAAGCTGTTTGTGGTGTGAAAATGAGAAGCTGGTGCGACTGGGGTGGGGGAGGGAGATAGAGATAGAGGGAATGTCAGGGCCCGAATTTTCTCAATTCTGTTAACCCTTGCTGTCTCCTCCCCTCCCACCTCTCCCTCAGCCCTCGGGCCCTGGCATTCCTCTATCTCTATCTCCCTCCCCCACCCAGTCGCACCAGCTTCTCATTTTCACACCACAAACAGCTTACAATGGCTTGTTCCCTTTATCACCGATACTTCTTTGCATATCTTTCACTCATTGTTCCTTATCTCTCCACATCACCGTCTATATCTCTCGTTTCCCTGATCCCTGACCAGTCTGAAGAAGGGTCTCGACCCGAAACGTCGCCTATCTCCTTCGCTCCTTAGATGCTGCTGCACCCGCTGAGTTTCTCCAGCTTTTTGTGTACCCTCGATTCTCCAGCATCTGCAGTTCCTTCTTTAAAAGGTTAATTATTAAACAGTGTTCACACAACGCGTGGACCTGCACAATATCTCCCTGCACCACCGCCTATATCTCTCATTTTCCTTTCCCCTGGGTCTCCACCCAAAACCCAACCTGTTCCTTCTCTCCAGAGGCGCTGAGTTACTGGGCCGGTCAATCGCGCGTCAGTGGGCGGGACAATGTGATCTGGGTCGACCAATCACACGTCAGGGGTCGGGCATGGTTATCTGGCCCGACCAATCATGCATCAGTGGGCGGGCCAACAGTATCTGGCCCGACCAATCACTCGTCAGTGGGCGGGCTAGCTGATCAGGCTCGACTAATCACGCGTCAGTGGTCGGGCCGTTGTGATCTGGGCCGACCAATCACACGTAGGTGAACGGGCCATCATGATCTGTGCCGACCAATCACGCGTCAGTGGGCGGGCCATCGTGATCTGTGCCGACCAATCACGCGCCAGGGAAGGGACCAACATGATATGGGCCGACCAATCACGCGTCAGTGGGCGGGCCATCATGACCTGTGCCGACCAATCACGCGTCAGTGCGCTGGCCAATGTGACCTGGCCCGACCAATCACGCCTCAGGGGCGGGTCAACATGATCTGGGCCGGCCAATCACGCGTCTGTGGGCGGACCATGGTGATCTGTGCCGACCAATCACGCATCAGTGGGCGGGCTATCGCATCTGGCCCGACCAATCAAGCGTCAATGGGCGGGCTAGCGGATCTAGGCCGACCAATCACGCGGCAGTGGGCGGGCTATCGGATCTGGGCCGACCAATCACGCGTCAGTGGGCGGGCCGGGGTTTTGTGAATGGAGCTTTGACCGGAGCGCGCTCATGAGCGTCGGCAGGTTAATTATTAAACAGAGTGTTCACACAACGCGTGGACCTGCACAATATCTCCCTGCACCACCGCCTATATCTCTCCTTTTCCTTTCCCCTGGGTCTCCACCCGAAACCCAACCTGTTCCTTCTCTCCAGAGGCGCTGTCTGACCCGCTGAGTCACTGCACCTTTTTGTGTCTATCTGCTCTGAAGACGCCGCCAGGTCTCGGTGGTGAAATCCACCACCGTCTTCAGCGCGCCTGCACAACCTTTGGCCGCCGGAGGAGAGGACCCTTTGAAGATCAGGACCAAAGCTGCACAAATCTCGCGGCTGGCTGTGCAGCGATGGTCATGAGACACCGACCAACTCCTGGTGCAGGCAGCTCAAAGCACCAGAGAGAGAGCAGCGATAATCTAGAACCTCATCAATGAATGCCCAGGGTACAACATCAGGAGATAGTCACAAAATGCTGGAGTAACTCAACGGAACAGGCAGCATTTCTGGAGAGAAGGGACGAGACCCTTCTCGGGTCGACACCCTTCTTCAGACTGAGAGTCAGGGGAAAGGGAGGCGAGATATAGACTGTGATATAAAGAGATATATAACAAATAAGTGAAAAATAAGGGAATAAGTCGGAAGAAGGGTCTCGACCTAAAACGCCACCCATTCTTTCTCTTCGGAGTTGCTGCCTGTCCCATTGAGTTACTCCAGCATTTTGTGCCTGTCTAAGGGAAATACGGCTCTTCAGTTTAGTTTATTGTCACGTGTTTAGAGGTTCAGTGAAATACTTTTGTTGCGTGCAATACAGCCAGCAGAAAGGCAATGCATGATTACAACCCAGCCCAGTCTGAAGAAGGGTCTCGACCCGAAACGTTGCCTATCTCCTTCGCTCCGTTAGATGCTGCTGCACCCGCTGAGTTTCTCCAGCTTTTTGTGTAACCCCCGCATGATTACAACCGACTCCTTCACAGTGTAGACAAAGGTGCTGGAGAAACTCAGCGGGTGCAGCAGCATCTATGGAACGAAGGAAATAGGCCTCGTACAGACTCATGATACGGGAATAACGTTTAGAGCAAGGTTACGCCAGCAAAGTCCGATCAAAGTTAAAGTGGGAAAAGTTGAGGTGGGAGTCGAGATTTAAGCGTGTGGGGCGATTGTAATATGTGATTATAGATATGCATCGCACGCAAATAGACGCCTTGGACGGGCGCCATCTCCCCGAGATGGCGTGGGTTTTCTCCGGGATCTTCGGTTTCCTCCCACACTCCAAAGACGGAGAGCTATGTAGGGTAATTGGCTTGGAGTATGTGTAAATTTGCCCCTAGTGTGTGCAGGACAGTGTTGACATGCGGGGATCGCTGGTCGGTGCGCACTCGATGGGCCGAAGTTTTCGCGTTGTATCTCTGAACTAAACAAAAATAAAATGATCTGCAGACAAAACGAACCCTTGCAAACGTTGTAAGGTCATTTAATATCCTTTATTATTTTTGCCTTCCACCACAGTGAGGAGGTGTCTGGTGAACTCGCTGTGGTGGATGTTAAATATGTGTTTCTTGTGTGTTTTGTCATTTACTATATGTATGACTGCAGGCAACGAAATTTCGTTCCAACTAATCACATACACGGGATAGGTCAGGTAGATATTAAACCGTCCTGAATATAGACTAAAGTGGAGAGATTGCCCTGGGATTGTGGATGATAGGACAGAAAGGGACAGGGATGACAATAAAGTTTTCCATTCCATTTAAATAATGCACACAAAAGTAGATTCCCCCGGAGGCTGCTTAATGATTGACAGGTGCACTGTTGTGGATGAAAATAAGGGCAGAGGGAGGGAGGTCTCCGTCCATCCTGATCCCGGGCTGTGAACGGAGATGCGGGCGGCGGGTTGCAACGCCCCCTCAGTTACATCTCCTTGGCGCTGATCCCTGTCCCTTTCTGTGCTGTCATCCACAATCCCAGGGCAATCACTCCACTTTAGTCTATATTCAGGCCGGGTTAATATCTACCTGACCCATCCCGCGTGGAAGTGGCCAGCAAAGATCACAGAGCGGAGCGCTCTAGGATCTTTCGTGGCCAGGACACCTTCACGCTGAACACTTGCAGCCAGATTACATTGCCCGGGACGGCAGCGTGCAGTCGCGGTACTGCAGGGCATCATCTTTGCTACATGGGGTTCAGCAGCTCGACGTCAGTGAAAGCATTTTGAACCTTGCAGGAAGTTCCGGAGTGAAAATGGCTGCGAAAGACCAGGTCGGGAGTTGGACCGAGGAGGTGGTTTGTCCCACCTGCCAGGATTTCTTCACCGATCCGGTGGCGCTGGAGTGCGGGCACAACTTCTGCCGCTCCTGCATCACACAGAGTTGGGACAAGGAGGGGAGAAACTCCTGCCCGGAATGTAGAGAGGAGTCTACAGAGTGCACCCTCAGGGTGAATCGGGCCTTGGTTAGACTGTCGGAGAAAGCTCGAGCACTGAGCCTGAATCTCAAAGCGAAGAAAAGCAAACTTCAGTGCGAGGATCATCAGGAAGAACTGAAGCTGTTTTGTAAAACTGACAAGAAACTGATCTGTTTTATTTGCGCAACTGTGCGGGAACACAAGTCTCACAGCTTAACGCTGATAGAAGAAGCAATTGAATTCTACAAGGTAAAACCAAATCACTTTTGATCACATCATTGTCTCATCTTTTCTTCATGGTCTGACATTTTTATTCTCTGATCTTAAACCCACCCCCAGGAACAGGTGAAATCTTCTTTCGAATCTCTCACAGAAAAGGAATCAGCGATCCAGAAAATGGAGCAGAAACAGAAAGAGAGCATTTCTGGAGTTCAGGTGAGGCTTTGTATTATCGATTTAATGTTTTTGTGTGGATTTCAGCCCTGTGATGTGTGCAATAATTTAGCACCTCCTATAGAGCTCAATAGTCGAGGGCCAGAACTCTTGAGAGGGGTTGAGCAGCCAAGGACTTTACACCCTGGAAATATAGAAAATAGGTGCAAGAGTAGGCCATTTGGCCCTTCGAGCCTGCACCACCATTCAAGATGATCATGGCTGATCATCCAACTCAGTATCCTGTACCTGCCTTCTCTCCATACCCCCTGATCCCTTTAGCCACAAGGGCCACATCTAACTCCCTCTTAAACATAGCCAATGAACTTGCCTCAACTACCTTCTGTGGCAGAGAATTCCACAGATTCACCAATCTCTGTGTGAAAAATGTTTTTCTCATCTCGGCCCTAAAAGACTTCCCCCTTATCCTTAAACTGTGACCCCTTGTTCTGGACTTCCCCAACATGGGGAACAATCTTCCTGCATCTAGCCTGTCCAACCTCTTAAGAATTTTGTAAGTTTCTATAAGATCCCCCCTCAATCTTCTAAATTATAGCGAGTAGAAGCCGAGTCTATCCAGTCTTTCTTCATATGAAAGTCCAAACATCCCAGGATTCAGTCTGGTGAACCTTCCCTGTGCTCCCTCTATGGAAAAAATGTCCTTCCTCAGATTTCGAGACCAAAACTGTACGCAATACTCCAGGTGTGCTCTCTCCAAGACCCTGTACAACTGCAGTAGAACCTCCCTGCTCCTATACTCAAATCCTTTCGCTATCAATGCTAACATACCATTCGCTTTCTTCACTGCCTGCTGCACCTGCATGCCTACTTTCAATGACTGGTGTACCATGACACCCAGGTCTCGTTGAATCTCCCCTTTTCCTAATCGGCCACCATTCAGATAATAGTCTAGTTTCTTGTTTTTGCCACCAGTGGATAAGCTCACATTTATCCTCATTTTACTGCATCTGCCATGCATTTGCCCAACCTATCCAAGTCACCTTGCAGCCTCCTAGCATCCTCCTCACAGCTAACACTGCCCCCCAGCTTCGTGTCATCCGCATACTTGGAGATGTTGCATTCAATTCCCTCATCCAGATCATTGATATATATTGTAAATAGCTGGGGTCCCAGCACTGAGCCTTGTGGTACCCCACTAGTCACTGCCTGCCATTCTGAAAAATACCAATTTACACCTACTCTTTGCTTCCTGTCTGCCAGCCAGTTCTCTATCCACATCAATACTGAACCCCCAATACAGTGTGCTTTAAGTTTGCATACTAATCTCTTTTGTTGGACCTTGTCGAAAACCTTCTGAAAGTCCAGATATAAGACATCGACTGGTTCTCCCTTATCCACTCTACTAGTTACATCCTCGAAAAATTCTATAAGATTCGTCAGACATGATTTACCTTTCATAAATCCATACTCACTTTGTCCAATGATTTCACCACTTTCCAAATGTGCTGCTATCCCATCTTTAATAACTGACTAGCATTTTCCCCACTACTGATGTTAGACTAACTGGTCTGTAATTCCCCGTTTTCTCTCTCCCTCCCTTTATAAAAAGTGGGGTTACATTAGCTACCCTCCAATCCTCAGGAACTACTCCAGAATCTAAAGAGTTTTGAAAAATTATCACTAATGCATCCACTATTTCTGGGGCTACTTCCTTAAGTACTCTGGGATGCAGCCTATCTGGCCCTGGGGATTCATTGGCCTTTAATCCATTCAATTTACCTAACACCACTTCCCGGCTAACCTGGATTTCACTCAGTTCCTCCATCTCATTTGACCCCCGGTCCCCTGCTATTTCCGGCAGATTATTCATGTCTTCCTTAGTGAAGACAGAACCAAAGTAGTTATTCAATTGGTCTGCAATGTCCTTGTTCACCATGAACACTGCAGTCTGAAGAATGGACAGTGGCAGGTGTATAATAAGAAACAAAATGATGCCTTGGATTGTCTGTCTTTTACCTTTAGTAGGGGGATCGAGAAATGTGAGGGTATAGGTCTGAGGTGCGTGGGAAAAGATTTAAAACGAACATGAAGGACAACTTTGGTAGTGGGTACATGGAATGAGCTTCCAGATGAGGTAGTTGAGTCAGGTACCGTAACAACATTTAAAAGATATAAAAGGGAAAAGTTTGAGAACTGTCTTGGCCAAACGCAGACAAGTGGAATTAGACAATAGACAATAGGTGCAGCAGTAGGCCCTTCGAGCCAGCACTGTCATTCAATGTGATCATGGCTGATCATCCCCAATCAGTACCCCGTTCCTGCCGTCTCCCCATATCCCCTGACTCCACTATCTTTAAGAGCCCTATCCAGCTCTCTCTTGAAAGCATCCGGAGAACCGGCCGCCACCACCCTCTGAGGTAGAGAATTCCACAGACTCACAACTCTCTATGAGAAAAAGTGTTTTCTCGTCTCCGTTCTAAATGGCCTACCCCTTCTTCTTAATCCGTGGCCCCTGGTTCTGGCCTCCCCCAACATCGGAACATGTTTCCTGCCTCCAGCATGTCCAAACCCTTAACAATCTTATATGTTTCAATAAGATCCCCTCTCATCCTTCTAAACTCCAGAGTGTACAAGCCCAGCTGCTCCATTCTTTCAGCATATGAGATAATAATCTGCCTTCCTGTTTTTGATACTAAAGTGCATAACCTCACATTTCTCCATATTAAAGGGTTCTGAACTTAAAGAAAGGCAACTTTGAAGGAATGAGACGTGAATTGGCCAAGATAGACTGGCAAGTGATTCTTAAAGGGTTGACAGTGGATGTGCAATGGAAGGCATTTAAAGACTGCATGGATGAACTACAACAATTGTTCATCCCAGTTTAGCAAAAGAATAAATCAGGGAAGGTAGTGCATCCATGGATAACAAGGGAAATCGGGGATACTATAAAAACAAAAGATGAAGCATACAAATTAGCCAGAAAAAGCATCTACCAGAGGACTGGGAGAAATTCAGAGTCCAGTAGAGGAGGACAAAGGGCTTAATTAGGAAAGGGAAAATAGATTATGAAAGAAAACTGGCAGGGAACATAAAAACTGACTACAAAAGATTTTATAGATATGTGAAGAGAAAGAGATTAGTTAAAACAAATGTAGGTCCCTTGCAGTCAGAAACGGGTGAGTTGATCATGGGGAACAAGGACATGGCAGCCCAATTGAATAACTACTTTGGTTCTCTCTTCACTAAGGAAGACATAAATAATCTGCCGGAAATAGCAGGGGACCGGGGGTCAAATAAGATGGAGGAGCTGAGTGAAATCCAAGTTAGCCGGGAAGTGGTGTTGTGTAAATTGAACGGATTAAAGGCCGATAAATCCCCAGGGTCAGATAATCTGCATCGCAGAGTACTCAAGGAAGTAGCCACAGAAATAGTGGATGCATTAGTGATAATTTTTCAAAACTCTTTAGATTCTGGAGTAGTTCCTGAGGATTGGAGGGTAGTTAATGTAACCCCACTTTTTAAAAAAAGGAGGGAGAGAGAAAAGGGGGAATTACAGCCCAGTTAGTCTAACATCGGTAGTGGGGAAGCTGCTAGAGTCAGTTATTAAAGATGGGATAGCAGCACTTTTGGAAAGTGGTGAAATCATTGGACAAAGTCAGCATGGATTTACGAAAGGGAAATCATGTCTGACGAATCTTATAGAATTTTTCAGGGATGTAACTAATAGAGTGCAAGGGAGAACCAGTGGATGTGTTATATCTAGACTTTCAGAAGGCTTTCGACAAGGTCCCACATAAGAGATTAGTATACAAACGTAAAGCACACGGTATTGGGGATTCAGTATTGATGTGCTTAGAGAAATGGCTGGCAGACAGGATGCAAAGGATGCAGTAGGATAAACGGGTCCTTTTCAGAATGGCAGGCAGTGACTAGTGGGGTACCACAAGGCACAGTGCTGGGACCCCAGCTATTTGTAATATATATTAATGATTTGGACGAGGGAATTGAATGCAACATCTCCAAGATTGCGGATGACTCTAAGCTGAGGGGTAGTGTTAGGTGTGAGGAGGATGCTAGGAGCCTGCAAGGTGACTTGGATAGGCTGGGTGAGTGGGCAAATGCATGGCAGATGCAGTATAATGTGGATAAATGTGAGTTTATCCACTTTGGTGGCAAAAACAGGAGTGTATACTATTATCTGAATGGTGGCAGATTAGGAAAAGGGGAGATGCAATGAGACCTGGGTGTCCTGGTACACCAGTCATTGAAAGTAGGCATGCAGGTGCAGCAGGCAGTGAAGAAAGCAAATTGTATGTTAGCATTCATAGCGAAAGGATTTGAGTACAGGAGCAGGGAGGTTCTACTGCAGTTGTACAGGGTTTTGGTGAGACCACACCTGGAGTATTGTGTACAGGTTTGGTCTCCAAATCTGAGGAAAGACATTCTTGCCATAGAGGGGGTACAGAGAAGGTTCACCAGACTGATTCCTGGGATGTCAGGACTTTCATATGAGGAAAGGCTGGATAGACTCGGCTTGTACTCGCAAGAATTTAGAAGAAGATTGAGGGGGAATCTTGTAGAAACCTACAAAATTCTTAAGGGGTTGGACAGGCTTGATGCAGGAAGATTGTTTCCGATGTTGGAGAGGTCCAGAACAAGGGGTCACCGTCTAATGATAAGGGGGAATTCCTTTAGGACCGAGATGAGGAAAACATTTTTCACACAGAAAGTGGTGAATCGGTGGAATTCTCTTCCACAGAAGGTAGTTGAGGCCAGTTCATTGGCTATATTTAAGAGGGAGTTAGATGTGGCCCTTGTGGCTAAAGGGATCAGGGGGTATGGAAAGAAGGCAGGTACAGGATACTGAGTTGGACGATCAGCCATGATCATACTGAATGGCGGTGCAGACTCGAAGGGCCAAATGGCCTACTCCTGCACCTATTTTCTATGTTTCTATGTCAGCACTGTAAACACCTCTAAATCGCTATATCCACTCTAAACTCCGCTAAAACCCACCAAACCACTATAAACAACTCCAAACCCATCTACACACCTCTAAACCCCCTAATCTTTGCCTCCAACAGCGTCTAAACCCTTCGAAACACCCCTCAAAACCACTAGAAACCCCTCTAAACCTCTCTGAACCCCTCAAAACCCATGTAAACCCTCTAAACCCCCCTAAACACCTCTGAAAACCCTATAAATACCTCTAGTCCCTTCCCAACCAATTTCAGCACTACTCCCGTCCACCACTCTAAACCTCTCCAAACCACTCTAAACAATACTATACCGCTCTAAATCCATCCAAACAGCTCCAAACCCCTCTAATTCCCTCTAAACTCCTCCAAACCCCCTCTAAATCCATCTAGCCTTTAAACCCCTCCAAACCGCTCTTTTCCATGAAACCACTCCAAGCCCTCCTAAACACCTCTGATACCCCTATAAACACCTCTAATCCCTCTAACCCGCTCTAAACATGTCCAACCTCCTCTAAATCCTTCCAAACCAATTTCTACACGCCTCCACACCGCTTTGCTCTTAAACCCAGAACAACGAGCAGCAGTTACAAACCACTCAAACCCATCCAAACCGCTTTTAAATCCCGAATTTTTTACCCAGAGAGTTGTGAATTTGGAATTCCCTGCCACAGAGGACAGTGGAGGCCAAATCACTGGATGGATTTAAGAGAGAGTTGGATATAGCTCAGGGGGCTAGTGGAGTCAAGGGATATAGGGAGAAGGCAGGCACGGGTTATTGATAGCGGACGATCAGCCATGATCATCACATGAATGGCTCGAAGGGCCGAATGGCCTCCTCCTGCACCTATTTTCTATGTTTCTATGTCTAAACTTCATCTGCCAAGCATCTGCCCATTCCCCCAACCTATCCAAGTCACCCTGCATTCTCATAGCATCTTCCTCACAGTTCACACTGCCACCCAGCTTTGTGTCATCTGCAAATCTGCTCATTTTACTTTGAATCCATTCATCCAAATCATTGATGTTCATTGATGTATTTTGTAAATATCTGCGGTCCCAGCACCGAGCCTTGCGGTACCCCACTAGTCACTGCCTGCCATTCTGAAAGGGACCCGTTAATCCCTATTCTCTGTTTCCTGTCTGTCAACCAATTTTCTATCCATGTCAGCACTCAACGCCCAATACCATGTGCCCTAATTTTGCCCACTAATCTCCTATGAGGGACCTTATCAAATGCTTTCTGAACGTCCAGGTACACTACATCCACTGGCTCTCCCTTGTCCATTTTCCTAGTTACATCTTCAAAAAATTCCAGAAGATTAGTCAAGCGTGATTTCCCCTTCGTAAATCCATGCTGACACGGACCGATCCTGTTACTGCTATCCAAATGTGCGGCTATTTCATCTTAACTGGTCTATAATTCCCTGCTTTCTCTCTCCCGCCTTTCTTAAAAAGTGGGATAACATTACCCTCCAATCCACTGGAACTGATCCTGAGTCTATAGAACATTGGAAAATTATCACCAATGCATCCACAATTTCTAGAGCCACTTCCCTAAGTACCCTGGGATGCGGACCATTAGGTCCTGGGGATTTATCAGCCTTCTGTCCCATCAGTCTACCCAACACCATTTCCTGCCTAATGTGGATTTCCTTCAGTTCCTCCGTCACCCCAGATCCTCTGGCCACTACTATATCAGGAAGATTGTTTGTGTCCTCCTTAGTGAAGACAGATCCAAAGTACCTGTTCAACTCATTTGCCATTTACTTGTTCCCCATAATAAATTCACCTTTTTCGGTCTTCAAGGGTCCAACTTTGGTCTTAACTAAGTTTTTTCTCTTCTCGTACCTAAAGAAGCTTTTACTATCCTACTTTATATTCTTGGCTACCTTACCTTCTTACCTCATCTTTTCTCCCCGTATTGCCTTTTTGGTTATCTTCTGCTGCTTTAAACATTACCCAATCCTCTTGCTTCCCGCTCATCTTTACTACGTTGTACTTCTCTTTTAATTTTATACTGTTCCTGACGTCCCTTGTCAGCCATGGTCGTCCCTTTCTCCCCTTGGAATCTTTCTTCCTCCGAGGAATGAACTGATCCTTCACCTTCTGTATTATTCCTAGAAACACCTGCCATTTTTGTTCCACTGTCATCCCTGCTAGTGTATCTTTCCAGTCAACCTTGGCCACCTCCTCCCTCATGGGGCTCCATAGTCCCCTTTATTCAACTGTAACACTGACACCTCCAATCTACCCTTCTCCCTCTCCAATTGTAGATTAAACCTGACCGTGTTATTGTCACTACCTCCTAATGGCTCATTAACCTCAAGGTCCTTTATCAAATCCGATTCATTAGATAACACTAAATCCAGAATTGCCTTCTCCCTGGTAGGCTCCAATACAAGCTGCTCTAAGAATCCATCACAAAGGCACTCTACAAAGTCCCTTTCTTGGGGTCCAGTACCAACCGGATTTTCCCAGTCTACCTGCATGTTGAAATTTCCCATAACAACCACAGCATTACTTTTGCTACATGCCAATTTTAACTCCTGATTCAACTTGCACCCTATGTCCAGGCTACTGTTAGGGGCATGTTGATAAGTCCCATTGGGGTCTTTTTACCCTTACAATTCCTTAGTTCTATCCATACTGACTCCACATCTCCTGTTTCACTGTCACCCCTTGCAAGGGACTGCATTTCATTCCTCACCAACAGAGTTACCCCACCCCCTCTGCCCACCTGTCTGTCTTTTCGATAGGAGGTATACCCTTGAATATTCAGTTCCCAGCCCTGGCCCTCTTGCAGCCATGTCTCTATAATCCTACATCATACTTGCCAACTTCTAACTGAACCTCAAGTTCGTCCACTTTATTTCTTATACTTCGCCCATTCATATACAACACTATGACCTCCGTATTCACGTCCCCCCTCGCACCGCTCGCAATTGGCTCTGACCGTACGCTTTTATCCCTTCTCGAACTTTCCTTCCCATTAATTCGAGAATCTTTTGTAATTTTTCCTGTAGTCACTTCCCCTTCAACTCCATCTTTATATTCCCAATTTATCAATCCCTCCCCCCCCACTAAATAGTTTTAGCCCACACGTGTAGCCCTAGCAAACCTGCCTACCAGAATGTCAGTCCCCCTCCAGTTAAGGTGTAACCCGTCCCTTTTGTACAGGTCACCCCTACCCCATAAGAGATCCCAGTGGTCTATAAATCAAAATCCTTGCTTCCTGCTCCAGCCCCTCAGCCACACATTCGGATCCCCTATCTCCCTGTTCCTGTCCTCACTAGCACGAGTTACTGGAAGCAATCCAGAGATAACCACCCTAGAGGTCCTGCCTTTCAGTCTTCTACCCAACTCTCTGAACTACATCATACTAGTTCCTAGTGGGGAAGGCTCAGTGCTGGGACTCCCAGCTATTTACAATATATATTAATGATTTGGACGAGGGAATCGAATGCAACATCGCCAAGTTTGCGGATGACACAAAGTTGGGGGGCAGTGTTAGCTGTGAGGAGGATGCTAGGAGGCTGCAAGGTGAATTGGATAGGTTGGGTGAGTGGGCAGAATGCAGTATAATGTGGATAAATGTGAGGTTATCCACTTTGGTGGCAAGAACAGGAAAGTAGACTATTATCTGAATGGTGGCCGATTAGGAAAAGGGGAGATGCAACGAGACCTGGTCATGGTACATCAGTCATTGAAAGTAGGCATGCAGGTGCTGCAGGCAGTGAGGAAAGCTAATGGTTTGTTAGCATTCATAGCAAAAGGATTTGAGTATAGGAGCAGGGAGGTTCTACTGCAGTTGTGCAGGGCCTTGGTGAGACCACACCTGGAGTATTACGTACAGTTTTGGTCTCCTGATCTGCGGAACAACATTCTTGCCATAGAGGGAGTACAGAGAAGGTTCACCAGACTGATTCCTGGGATGTCAGGACTCATATGAAGAAAGCCTGCATAGACTCGGCTTGTACTCACTGGAATTTAGAAGATTGAGGGGGGATCTTACAAAAGAAACTTACAAAATTCTTAAGGGGTTGGACAGGCTAGATGCAGAAAGATTGTTCCTGATGTCCAGAACAAGGGGTCACAGTTTAAGGATAAGGGGGAAGTCTTTTAGGACCGAGATGAGAAAACATTTTCCACACAGAGAGTGGTGAATCTGTGGAATTCTCTGCCACAGAAGGTAGTTGAGGCCAGTTCATTGGCTATATTTAAGAGGGAGTTAGATGTGGCCTTGTGGCTAAAGGGATCAGGGGGTATGGAGAGAAGGCAGGTAGAGGATACTGAGTTGGATGATCAGCCATGATCATATTGAATGGTGGTGCGGGCTCGAAGGGCTGAATGGCCTACTCCTGCACCTATTGTCTATGTTTCTATGAACTCATGTCGGAGAACCTCCTTCCTCTTCTTCCCGATGTCGTTTGTGCCTACGTGCATAACTACTCCCGGCTGTTCACCTTCTCTCTCGAGGATGTTCTGAATTCGGCTCGTGACATCCTGAACCCTGGCACCAGGGAGGCAACAGACCATCCTTGCGTCTCGTATGCCGCCACAAAATCTCCTGTCCGCTCCCCGGATAATGGAGTCACCCACCACTATGGTCCTCCCGACATCTGTCTCGCCAGTCAAAGTCAGAAGTCAAAAGAGTGTGTCCCTGACAGAACAATGAAATTCTTTCTTTGCATAGCACAACAGAGCATTGACTACAAATATATACGTAAATACACACAATTAATAAAGTGCAAATAACAGATGGAGGGGTATTAATGTTCAGAGTTTTATCTGAGCCAGGTTTAATAGCCTGATGGCTGTGGGGAAGTAACTATTCCTGAACCAGTCGTTGCAGTTCTCAGGCTCCTGTACCTTCTACCCGAAGGTAGCAGGGAGATGAGTGTGTGGCCAGGGTGGTGTGGTCCTTGATGATGCTGCCAGCCTTTTTGAGGCAGCGATTGTGGTAGATCCCCTCGATGGAAGGAAGGTCAGAGCCGATGATGGACTGGGCAGTGTTTACTACTTTTTATAGTCTTTTCCTCTCCAGGGCACTCAAGTTGCCGAACCAAGCCATGATGCAACCAATCAGCAAGCTCTCTACTGTGCACCTGTAGAAGTTAGAGAGAGTCCTCCTTGACAGACCGACTCTCCGTAATCTTCTTGGGAAGTAGAGGCGCCGATGAGCTTTCTTAATAATTGCATCTGTGTTCTCGGACCAGGAAAGTTCTTCACAGATGTGGATGCCCAGGAATTTGAAGCTCTTGACCCTTTCAACCATTGACCCGTTGATATAAACAGGACTGTGGGTCCCCATCCTACTCCTTCCAAAGTCCACAATCAGTTCCTTGGTTTTGCTGGTGTTGAGGCCAGGTTATTGTGCTGGCACCATATGGACAGTCGCTCGATCTCTCTTCTGTACTCCGACTCATCCCCATCAGTGATACGTCCCACAACAGTGGTGTCGTCAGCGAACTTGATGATGGAGTTCGCACTATGACCGGCTACGCAGTCATGAGTATGGAGTGAGTACAGCAGGGGGCTGAGCACGCAGCCTTGAGGTGCTCCCGTGCTGATTGTTATTGACTCTGACCCATTTCCACCAATACGAACAGACTGTGGTCTGTGAATGAGGAAGTCGAGGATCCAATTGCAGAGGGATGCGCAGACCCAGTTCTGCGAGTTTGGTAACCAGCTTGGAGGGGATGATTGTGTTAAATGCCGAGCTGTAGCCAATGAATAACAGCCTGACATATGAGTTTTTGTTGTCCAAGTGGTCCAGAGCGGAGTGGAGAGCCAGCGAGATCGCGTCCACCGTTGATCTGTTGTGGCGGTAAGCGAACTGCAGTGGGTCCAGGTTTTTGTCGACGTAGGAGATGATTTGCGCCATGATCAACCTCTCGAAGCACTTCATCACCACAGGCGTTAGTGCCACAGGTCGATAGTCATTGAGGCACGTCACCTTGCTCTTCTTGGGCACCGGTATTATTGATGCCCTTTTGAGGCAGGTGGGAACCTCAGACCTCAGAAAGTGACAGGTTGAAAATGTCCGTAAAAACTCCAGCCAGTTGGTCCGCACAGTCGGGTCCCATCTCTAGGTTTGGAGCCCCCGACGTGTCCGCTGCTCGGACTGGAAACATCGTCTCCTCCGACGGTTCCCAAGACGGCGAACCTGTTTTCAATAGGCACAGCCACCTGGGTCTCCTGCACTCCACGATTACCAGCCTTTCTCTCAGTCACACACCTTCCTTCTTCCCGTATCGTCGGCGTGACAACCGCGCTGTAGGTTCTGTCCAGGAAACTCGTTTTCCCGGATGGCCCCGAGGTCATCCAGCTGCTTCTCCAGTGCCCCAACACGGTCCTTCAGGAGCTGAAGCTGGACGCACTTGCCACAGTTGTAGCAGCCAGAGGCTCCATCCGTGTACCTGGGCTCCCACATTCTGCAAGCCTCACACTGTCTCGTCTGTCCTGTCATGTGTTCACCGCGTTCAGTCTTCTCGAGCTTTTTACGTGGCCTCCTCGCCGAAGACTCTTGAGCCAAAGACTCACACTTTACTCACAAGGCCGCACCCTCACTGCCGCACCCTCTTGCTTATATTGACTGATAAATTGCCTAATTTCCCAATTTACAAACCAAATTCCTCAGTATTAAATGTTTTTTCCCTGTGACTTACTCCCCCCACGGGCTTCAGCCAAACACCGCTGATCCCTGCTTTTCTTTGTTTCTGCTTGTCCAATATCCAGGTAAGCTCTGGGCTCAGATAGCGCAGATGGGTGAAATAGCACAGATGGGGTGTCTTGGTCAGTATCTGACATATATGCAATCTGTAATTCTAAGTGCTGCTGCTGTCTGCTAGTTCTGATGACCTGGTTCTGTCCACTGAGGGTTAATGGACGCGAGAAATGGAATAGGTTGCAGGTAATTATACTGGGGAAATCAATTCAGTTCAATTCAACTTTAATGTCATTGCACAGATACAAGTATGGGTACAACAAAATGCAGTTTAGCGTCAGTTCGTAGTAATAGCAATATATAAATTAGATACAGAATGCAGACAATGTGGACGGAGAGACTGGAAAAATCTGTCGGCGGGACTCCGCGTTCAGCAGTGTGATGGTGTTGTTGTAGAAGCTGTTCCTCATCCTACTAGTGCGGGACCTGAGGCTCCTGTACCGCCTCCCTGATGGTAGGAGGGCAAACAGTCCATGGTTAGGGTGGGAGGGGTCCTTGATGATCTTCCCAGCCCGTCTCAGACACCGTTTTTGGTGGAGGGCATCCATGGCAGGGAGCGGAGCACCGATGATGTACCGGGCGGTTTTCACCACCCGTTGTAGTGCCTTCCTGTCTGCTACGGTGCAACTGCTGTACCAGACCGTAAATGGTAAACTGCTCTACCATACCGCAAGTGGTCAGGATGCTTTCGATGGTACAGCGGTAAAAGTTGGTCAGGATCTGGGGGGACAGGTGGGCTTTTTTGAGCCTCCTCAGGAAGTAAAGGCGCTGCTGCGCCTTTTTGATCAGCTTGGAGGTGTTGAAGGGACCAGGACAGGTCCTCCGAGATGTGTACCCCGAGGAATTTGTAGTTGGAGACCCGCTCCACCTCAGTCCCGTTTATATGGTGGGGGTGTGTCTGCCCCCTCTGTTCTTTCCAAAGTCAACAATGATTTCCTTCGTCTTCTGGGAGTTGAGGGCGAGGTTATTGTCGGCACACCAGGTTGTCAGGTGCCGGACCTCCTCCCTGTAGGCTGACTCGTCGTTGTCACTGATCAGAGTGTCCTTTATTGCCATTCAGACTTTTCAGTCTGAACGAAATTTCGTGCCTTGCAATCATAACGTAGAATAAAACAACAAACACACAATAAACACAGATTTAACATCCACCACAGTGAGCCCACCAGGCACCCCCTCACTGTGGTGGAAGGCAAAAGTTTTTGTCTATTCCCTCCTTGTTCTCCCTCTGTGTTGATGCTATCCAGGCTTCCGATGTTGTGACCCCGTCGGGTGATGGTAAGTCAGTCCCACGGCTGAATCCGCGAACGGGCCGGTTCAAACTCCGCGGCACTGGGTGGTCGAATGGTATGTTGGCAGCGAATGGTACGTTGGCATTCATAGCAAATGGATTTGAGTGCAAGAGCAGGGAGGTTCTACTGCAGTTGTACAGGGTCTTGGTGAGACCACACCTGGAGTATTGCGTACAGTTTTGGTCTCCAAATCTGAGGAAAGACATTCTTGCCACAGAGGGAGTACAGAGAAGGTTCACCAGACTGATTCCTGGGATGGCACGACTTCCATATGAAGAAAGACTGGATAGACTTGGCTTGTACTCGCTGGAATTTAGAAGATTGAGGGGTGATCTCATAGAGACTTACAAAATTCTTAAGGGGTTGGACAGGCTAGATGCAGGAAGATTGTTCCTGATGTTGGGGAAGTCCAGGACAAGGGGCACAGTTTAAGGATAAGGGGGAAGTCTTTTAGGACCGAGATGAGAAAATCGTTTTTCACACAGAGAGTGGTGAATCTGTGGAATTCTCTGCCACAGAAGGTAGTTGAGGCCAGTTCGTTGGCCATATTTAAGAGGGTTGGATGTGGCCCTTGTGGCTGAAGGGATCAGGGGGTATGGAGAGAAGGCAGGTACAGGATACTGAGTTGGATGATCAGTCATGATCATATTGAATGGCGGTGCAGGCTCGAAGGGCCGAATGGCCTGCTCCTGCACCTAATTTCTATGTTTATAAGCTGCTGAAGCTGCCGCCCTCCAGTCCAGCGGACGAAGCTGTTGTTGCGGGAGAACCGGTCACCAACCTGTGACCTGCGAGCTCCCGATGTTGTTGTCCACTGGGCCCGCGGCTGAGGCTCCGAAATGGGAATGATGTGATTGTACATTATTTTCACCAAATATCTCAGAATTATTAAGACGAGCTCTTGAATTGCCAAAACTATGGATTAAATACATGTAAATGGGATTAGTGTAGATACGTACAGAACCCAGCGTGGACATGTTAGGCCGAATGGCATATTTCTGCACTCAAGAGTGACATAATATATTGATTCTCATCTTTCATCTGACAGGAAGAGTCACACAACCTTCAGTCACTGATCACATCCCAGTTTGCTGAAATGCATCAGATTCTCACTGATAAAGAGCAGCGTTTGCTCGGAGATGTCCGGGAAGAAGAGGAGAGGATTGTAAAATCCATGGAGAAAAATCTTCAAGAGATACAAGAGAATTTAAATTCCATTCAGGAGGAACTCTCAAAGTTAAAGGAACATATAGACCTCAAGGACGACCTGATGTTTCTGAAGGTGAGGGGTTACACTACAGTTTGGTGAAGTGAAAGTGCACAGTCACAAAATGGTGGGTAACATTTCTGAAACAAATGCTGCATTTACCAGTAATTCAGTACTGGGTCATTGTTCCATCTATTCTCCACTTGTCACAATAATGCCTCAAATTCCAGGAATCCTCGTGTATTTATCCCACTTCATAGAAACATAGAAACATAGAAAATAGGTGCAGGAGTAGGCCATTCGGCCCTTCAATATGATCATGGCTGATCATCCAACTCAGTATCCCGTACCTGCCTTCTCTCCATTCCCCCTGATCTCTTTAGCCACAAGGAGCCACATCTAACTCCCTCTTAAATATAGCCAATTGGCCTCAACTACCTTCTGTGGCAGAGAATTCCACAGACTCACCACTCTCTGTGTGAAAAATGTTTTTCTCATCTCGGTCCTAAAAGATTTCCCCCTTATCCTTAAACTGTGACCCCTTTTCCTGGACTTCCCCAACATCGGGAACAATCTTCCTGTATCTAGCCTGTCCAAGCCCTTAAGAATTTTGTAAGTTTCTATAAGATCCCCCCTCAATTTCTAAATTCTAGCGAGTACAAGCCGAGTGTATCCAGTCTTTCCTCGTATGAAAGTCCTGCCATCCCAGGACTTAAATTTATCTGCAATATTGACTTCAGGCCACCCTGTCAGTTCCACGTTCTGTTTACTGCATTTCTTGTAGTAAGATTATTAAAGACCATCATGCATTTCAGGTTTTATTTTTCTTCTCGCCACAAGTAGTGATAATATATCCAACCCCCACACATTTAAATCCGCTGCTGATCTTAAAATGTTCCATTCGAGTATCTCTGACATCTTCTCCAGATAAAATCCCACAACGTGCCCGGTCTTACTCGTAAGTGGCATATTCGCAGTTATTTTTGTCGCAGTTAATGCTTTCCCCTGTGATCGATGTCTCTACGACAATATCCACTTTCTGTCTGTGTGGCAGCGGCAAAGAGTTGGGAAATGGGAATTATCAGAGGGGTTTTTTGTAGCAATTTAGTGAAATACTTTAGTGAGTAAGGCAAGGCAGTGCCTGTACCACCTCAGGCAGCTGAGGAAATTCAGATTCGCTCTGAGGATCCTTCAGTGCTTCTAATCTGGGGCTGTAGAAAGCATCTTGTCCGGCAACCTCACAAAGTAGTTTGGGAACAGCTCTGCCCAGGACAGGAAGGCTCTGCAGAGAATAGTGCGTTTGTCTGAACGCACTGTGGGAACTTCACTCATCCCCTGCAGGACCTGTACATCACAAGGTGCAGATCCAGAGCCAGCAACATTATGGGGGATCCCTACCACACCAGCAACGGACTGCTCCAGCTGCTACGGTCAGGCAAACGCCTCCGCTGTCACGCTGTGAAAAACGAGAGGATGAGACGGAGGTTCTTCCAACAGGCCCTCAGGACTGTAAACTCTCATCTTACCAGGGTCTAATCTACTGTTGTGATGTGTCTTTAAAACATTTTGTTTTTCTAACATGCAAATACTGATTCTGTTCTGTAGTTTTTGCACAATTTGCCACTTTCATGTCACTGCACATCTTGTATGTGTATGTGACAAATAAAGGTGACTTGACTTGACTTGAAATAAGCGCCGTGGGGAACATGACGATCCATCGCAGTCTATTGAGATTTGTCTTTTCTTTTATTTCAGGAGGAAGCTGGTCGCAACACCTGGTAGGACATGCTTTTGACTAAAACAATGTCTGTTTTAAAAGTCCACCAAAAACAGAATATTGCTCAGATTATAACCAACTGTTAAATATTTGCAGGGTTTGTGATGAAGCCAAACCAATGTCGGTGGTAGATAGCACGCTGCCAATTGAAAAGTTTGATCGCACCTTTTTCTTCAACATTGCCTTGAGAGAACATTTTGATATCATCAAACGAGGTAAAACTGATACCTATTAATAACTCTTTGTGTGAAGAAAACTGCATCCTCCAGTATTGATATCCCTGCATGCATGGGCGTCAATCCCAACACACACACACACACACACACACACACACACACACACACACCCACACACACACACACACACACACGCACGCACACACACACACACACACACACACACACACACACACACACACGTTTTTGAGAGGAGGGGGACAATCTCTCCCCCCCCCCCATGTTTTCTTGTATGTCAAAATGTCATTTAGGCCTATTCTCCAGCCCCAGAGCTGGAGTCCAGGGGAAGTCCAGAACAAAGTGCTTCCACCCACCGCGAAAGGAAGCCAGCGTTAACCTCTTCCCAATTAAGCCAGTGCTAACTGTCTGCAAACAAAGGGGTCTCCCAACTATTTGAGTATAGGAGCAGGGAGGTTCTACTGCAGTTGTACAAGGCCTTGGTGAGACCACACCTGGAGTATTGCGTACAGTTTTGGTCTCCTAATCTGAGGAAAGACGTTCTTGCCAAAGAGGGAGTACAGAGAAGGTTCGCCAGACTGATTCCTGGGATGGTAGGACTTTCATATGAAGAAAGACTGGATAGACTCGGCTTGTACTCACTAGAATTTAGAAGATTGAGGGGGGATCTTATAGAAACGCACAAAATTCTTAAGGGGTTGGACAGGCTAGATGCAGGAAGATTTTTCCCGATGTTGGCGAAGTCCAGAACAAGGGATCACAGTTTAAGGATAATGGGGAAGTCTTTCAGGACCGAGATGAGAAAAACATTTTTCACACAGAGAGTGGTGAATCTGTGGAATTCTCTGCCACAGAAGGTAGTTGAGGCCAGTTCATTGGATATATTTAAGAGGGAGTTAGATGTGGCCCTTGTGGCTTAAGGGATCAGGGGTCATGGAGAGAAGGCAGGTACAGGATACTGATTTGGATGATCAGCCATGATCATATTGAATGGCGGTGCAGGCTCTACTCCTGTGCCTATTTTCTATGTTTCTAACAACATAAACTGCCGTGAAGATTGAAGATCATCGTCGTTGGATACATTTGATTGACCGTGAACAGTTTGTGGAAACAAGAAAGGACAATGGGGCTATTGACCCTTCTTTTATTCTGGGGTGGCCCACATGGACTGGACTTCCTTCAGAAAGGCAAACTTGGAGACTAACCCACATTAAAAGATGGTACACACCTCCCTTTAAACAAGATTAGAAACATAGAAAATAGATGCAGGAGTAGGCCATTCGGCCCTTCGAGCCAGCACCGCCATTCAATATGATCATGGCTGATCATCCAACTCAGTATCCTGTACCTGCCTTCTCTCCATACGCCCTGATCCCTTTAGCCACAAGGGCCATATCTAACTCCCTCTTAAATATAGCCAATGAACTGGCCTCAACTACCTTCTGTGGCAGAGAATTCCAGAGATTCACCGCTCTCTTTGTGAAAAATGTTTTTCTCATCTCAGTCCTAAAAGACTTCCTCCTTATCCTTAAACTGTGACCCCTTGTTCTGGACTTCCCCAACATCGGGAACAATCTTCCTGCATCTAGCCTGTCCAACCCCTTAAGAATTTTGTACGTTTCTATAAGATCCCCCCTCAATCTTCTAAATTTAGTCTTTCTTCATATGAAAGTCCTGACATCCCAGGAATCAGTCTGGTGAAACTTCTCTGTACTCCCTCTATGGCAAGAATGTCTTTCCTCAGATTAGGAGACTAAAACTGCAGGCAATACTCCAGGTGTGGTCTCACCAAGACACTGTACAACTGCAGTAGAACCTCCCTGCTCCTATACTCAAATCCTTTTGCTATGAATGCTAACATACCATTCACTTTCTTCACTTCCCGCTGCACCCGCATGCCTACTTTCAATGACTGGTGTACCATGACACCCAGGTCACGTTGCATCTCCCCTTTTCCTAATCGGGGGAGATGTTGGTAGCACTTGTTGTTCCTTTCAACAGTCTCAATTTCTTCTTGTTCCAGCACCCCATCATCTTGTAGCCTTTATGGACTCATCCCTGTGCTCACTGGTTTTCAGCAAAGCTCCTCTAACCTGGCAATGCAGATCTGGCAAGACATGGGTTAATTGCTGTCCATACATAATTAGTTAATCGCCCAGGGCTTGTAGGTAGCTTCCCCCGCTCTCCAGGGGGTGGGCACAGCAGCCTGTCCTGTATCAATGGTACACAAAAGGCTGGAGAAACTCAGCGAGTGCAGCAGCATCTAAGGAGCGAAGGAGATAGGCGACGTTTCAGGTCGAGACCCTTCTTCAGACTGGTCAAGGATCAGGGAAACGAGAGATATAGACGGTGATGTGGAGAGATAAAGAACAATGAATGAAAGTTATGCAAATAAGTATCAATGATAAAGGGAACAAGCCATTGTAAGCTGTTTGTGGTGTGAAAATGAGAAGCTGGTGCGACTAGGGTGGGGGAGGGAGATAGAGAGAGAGGGAATGCCAGGGCCCGAGGGCTGAGGGAGAGGTGGGAAGTGGAGGAGACAGCAAGGGTTAACAGAATTGAGAAAATTCAATGTTCAAGCCCAAAGGATGCTGACTCCCCAAGTGGAGGGAGGTGCTGTTCCTCCAACTTGCGGTGTTGCTCACTCTGGCCGTGGAGGAGGCCCAGGACCGAGAGGTCGGATACGGAATGGGAGGGGGTGTTGAAGTGCTGAGCCACCGGGAGGTCGGGTTGGATAATGCGGACCGAGCGAAGGCGTTCGGCGAAGCGATCGCCAAGCCTCCGCTTGGTCTCACCGATATAGATCATCTGGCATCTGGAGCAGCGGATGCAGTAGATGAGGTTGGAGGAGGTGCGGGTGAACCTCTGTCGGACCTGGAAGGACTGCTTGGGTCCCTGAAAGGAGTGGAGGGGGGAGGTGAAGGGGACAAGTGTTGGCATTTCTTGCGGTTGCAAGGGAAAGTGCCCGGGGAAGGGGTAGAGCGGGAGGGAAGGGAAGAATTGACAAGGGAGTTGCGGAGGGAGCGGTCTTTGCGGAAGGCAGACGGGGGGGGGGGGGGGGGGGGGGGGGGGGGGGGGGGGGGGGGGGGGGGGGGGGGGGGGGATGGGAAGATGTGGCGAGTGGAGGTTGTCCTGTATCAATTAGGAAATGTGAAATCACCCTCCCTGTGAACTTATCCTTTAATCCGATTATCTCTGAAGAGGCTCCCCCCACCTAAACATTCAATTCTCCAAATATGTTCTCTTCCCCCATCCACATTATCTTCTCACCTTTTACCACTCATTGTGAGTTCCCTCAAACCCCCTTTTGTAAGCCATTTAAGACAGTTTTGCATGTGCATTCATTTGTCCCTTACACAGCACTTGCTTCTTTGTTTGTCTGCAGACAGTAATCTTGCTTCATTTGCATTTTAAAGGACAACCTCTGTTATCACATCAAAACAATCTTTCCCAAAAGAACTCACTCAGAATCAGTAATCAATAATACATTTTCTTTTTCTCTGTAATTTCGACATTTCCAATCTCATTTAACACTTTAATTGGGATGAATCTCTTTTTTAAACTCAGCTCAAAAGATTTATAACAACCAACACATTTTATCATTCGCTCCCCATTCATGGCAGTTTCTTAAAGGGACACACCATAACCTGTCTGTTCATTTGCATTTTAAAGGACAAACACTGTTCTTAAAGGGACACACACACATTTGCTCATTGCTTCAAATTTCACACATTCCACATACAAACAAACATTGTTTTACAAGCAGTACATACACAAAAAACATTGTTTTACCAGCAGTATATAATATTTCATCTGCAAAGATATCTCTTTGTAATTTACTTTCCCTTTTTCTGACAAGACTTCTGTTTACCAGATTCCTGGTTATCAAGAATTTACAAGAAAAAATTTAAAGCTGTCATGTTTTATTAGCTCAGCATTCCCCAGGGAGACTGGGATTCCCCCTGGCATTCCCCAGGGAGACTGATGCTCTGTCGGGTCACTTATATACTCATTGCAGTGAGAGGACTGAGGTATTATCTTTTTGTTGAAGCAAGAGAGTTAAGTTTCAAAAACTCGTACGCTGTAATCGGACATTGATCCAGATCGTGATTAGTCGGACTCCCCGTGACTTTTCAGTCTCCCTACCCTATCCTCATTTCTTCACCTAATTTTCCTTCATCCCCAATTTTTTTATAACATAGTCGCTTGTCAGAAAAAAGATTCCTCCAGGGTAATTCTGTTTTGCGCAATATCTTCCCCTCTTTTTTTTTTAAAAAACTTGTCACTTCATTTTGCGACCCAATCCTTTGCTTCTTTTTTCTCTTTTCGGTCTGTCCACCAACTGCAACAGTTCCCAATCTCTTCAACTCTATTTCTGCCTTATCATTCCCTCCTTACCAGCATGGGTAAGGGAGTGAATATATTAGTAAGACAGGTAAAAATGCATCGTATACACAAACTTGTCCAAGCGGGACGAGCCGAATAAATGGCACAGCCCTCTCGTTTCCATAGTTTTTAGATGTGAGAGGCGTCCCTCTGTAATGTACATACCTCCCTCATGTTTGGCAGGTCCGTTCTATTTGCTAGCATCTGTTTACCTGCTGTCACTACGCATTTGGATGCATAGGCTGCTTATTTGGCTATTCTATCGGCAAATGCATTGCCTTTGGTTATGGGGTCCCCATCACCAGTGTGTACAGCACATTTAATAATGGCCAGCTGTTCTGGGAGCATCAATGCCTCAAGCAAGTTACACACAGGGAGGGCAATCCCGTGCTCCCAATTCTGGGGAGCTTTGTAAGGTCAGAACTTCGAGGTGTACGGATGTTACTGAGGGAGCTGCCACAGGTAAGGATGCCCATCGCTACTGGTGGAACGTAGGGAGGTGGGCATCTCCCAGGATTATCTAACTCCTCAGTATCCTCAGGGTCGTCGTGCCAGACATGAAGTCTCCGCCGGAGGATTTACCAGTACTGGTTTTACTTTTACTAACCATCACCTGTTTCTCACCTCCAGCCTGTCTCTTAATTATTTTCTCTTGTTCCTCCACCCACTAGGGGGAGGGGGAGCAGAGGGAGAGAGAGGGAGAGAAAGCGCTCGGTTCCTTCTTAAAAATATACACAAACCCTTCTTGAAAATACATACACAATTCCTTCTTAAAAAATACATACACAAAGCCCAATTGGTCTTACCTTTGTCTGTTTCTAAGAACCTCGGCAGGGAACCAATTCAACGTCTGATGAAGGATCACGGATGTTCCCGGGAGTTTCTAGTGGAGTCGGTCTTATAAGGGGGCCGATAGAGCTCATCTCCTTTCCTATCCCAGCAACCTCTGCAACCTCTTGCACAGTCAGCTGTTGATGGGGTCATAGAAACATAGAAACAGAAATTAGTTGCAGGAGTAGGCCATTCGGCCCTTCGAGCCTGCACCGCCATTCAATATGATCATGGCTGATCATTCAACTCAGTATCCTGTACCTGCCGTCTCTCCATACCCTCTGATCCCCATAGCCACAAGGGCCCCATCTAACTCCCTTTTAAATATAGCCAATGAACCGGCCTCAACTACCCTCTGTGGCAGAGAGTTCCAGAGACTCACCACTCTCATCTCGGTCTTAAAGGATTTCCCCCTTATCCTTAAGCTGTGACCCCTTGTCCTGGACTTCCCCAACATTGGGAACAATCTTCCTGCATCCAGCCTGTCCAACCCCTTAAGAATGTTGTAAGTTTCTATAAGATCCCCTCTCAATCTCCTAAATTCTAGAGTAGAAACAGAGTCTATCCAGTCTTTCTTCATAAGACAGCCCTGACATCCCAGGAATCAGTCTGGTGAACCTTCTCTGCACTCCCTCTGTGGCAATAATGTCCTTCCTCAGATTTGGAGACCCAAACTGTACGCGCAAGGCCTGCCAAAAAGGGTCCCAGCGCAAGGCCTGCCAACAAAAACGCCAATTAAAACGTTACTTGAAAAGGGACCAATTTAATATCTCATTTTTTTTAACACAATTCAGCCTTATCGCCGTGGCTGCGCTGTCTGAGTCTCCCGCTGATCCCCGGGGACTCTCTGATTCACTGCTTCTCTCCCCCCCCCAGTCTCCGTCTCCCTGGATGTGGAAACAGCGCATTCGCTGCTCGAGGTGTCTGAGCAACCGAAGAGTGTGAGATGTACCCGGACCCAGGCGAGTCTCCCTGACACTGGGAAGAGGATTACACGCAGTACATGTGCGCTGGGATCGGAGGGATCAGGTCGGTGATAAATGGCTCAAATTCCGCGTTGTAAAATTCCAGTGAGCGCGGAAACCAGGTGAAATAAACCAGAGTGAAATAAACAGCAACTGAAGATCAGTTCAGTCTAACACGTTAACTGCGTCCGGCAATGGAACAGAAATGCTTTTGTGAAAAATATAAAGAATGCAACAATTTCCCTTCCTGCAGGTTCAGCAGCAGCCGTGGACAACGGGTCCTGAGCTCCGGGCTCCCCGGGTCCTAAAGTCCGCAGAGTCAGAGAATTTATAGTGTGTTTGCAGGATTTGCTCATTCACAAACAGAGTTTAAACGCAAACTATACTGTCCAAAGTGATTTGGGTTTATTTCAATTGGAGTATTGGAAGCACCAAGCACATAATGCAAATAAACATGATCTTTCTATTTGGTTCTTGTAAATGTTACTGGTGATGTGAATTATCCAAGTTCAACAACAGGGTATTAAATGTGTATGTTGTATTAATCTACAAATCTACAATATTGTGAGTGGGTTTTGTTTAAATGATCCAATCCCATTACAAACTTCCTCTCTGATTATCGGCCTCTGTTTCTTCCCTTCTTTCACCCAATCCACATGGTGACTTTAATCGCTGCCCTCGGCGCAAGGGAGAGAGAGAGTCACGGGTTTTTAATTGTTACGTGACCTAGGGGGAGCCGTTGGGCCCCGTTCCCTCTGCGGCGTCACACACACACTACCCACCCCCCACACACACACAGGGGAGGGAAGGGAGATGAGAGGGGGAGGGAGGGGCATGGATGGGGAGGGGGAGAGGACAGGAGGGATGGGGGGGAGGGAGAGTGGGGGGGAGAGTGGGAGGCAAAGGGAGGGGTAGGTGGGCTGGTGGGGGGGGCAGAGGTTGAGGGAGAAAGAGGAGGGGGAAGGGATGTGGAGGGGAGAGAGAGGGGGGCAGGGCGCTATGACTCAATACGAGTGCGAGTATTGACAGAGGAGCAAGATGCGCGACTCAGCGAAAAAAGCGTAGTATCACATGTGTGATTGTCGACGCCATTTTAGCGGACCAAAGATGGCGTCGACTACGGCGTCCACATCATTGGGAAACTAGGCTCCTCTATAATCTTTGTCTCTCGATCTCCCGCTGTGTAATCCGATCCAAAGCTACAGAACAGTTGCAAGCAAAGATTATAGAGGAGCAAGATGCATTAGAAAGTTATTATATTTATTTGTAATAGATCTTTACTTACCTCTCGATCTCCATCTCTCTCTCTCCCTTCTCCTCTCTATCTCTCTCTCTCCCCTTTCGATCCCTCTCTATCCCCACTCTTCTCTCTATCTCTCTCTCTCCCCTCTTCTCTCAATCCCTCTCTATCTCTCTCCCCTCTTCTCTCGATCTCCCTCTCTTCTCTATCTCTCTCTCTCTCCCCCTCAATCGCTCTCTCTCCCTCTCTCTTGATCTCTCCCCTCTCTTCTCTCGATCTCGATCTCTTTCTCTCCCCTCTCGATCTCTCTCCCCTCAATCTCTTTCTCTCCCCTCTCGATCTCTCTCTCTCCTCTCTTCTCGATCTCTCCTTCTCTCTTTCTCCCCTCTCTTCTCGATCTCTCTCTTATCTCGATCTCTCTCCCCTCTCGATCTATTTCTCTCCCCTCTTGATCTCTTTCTCTCCCCTCTCGATCTATCTCTATCCCCTCTCTCTTGATCTCTCTCTTATCTCGCTCATTCTCCCCTCTCCCCTCTCTTCTCTCTCTCGATCTCTCTCTCGATCTCTCTCTCTCGATCTCTCTCTCTCTCTCTCTCTCTCGATCTCTCTCTCTCTCTCTCGATCTCTCTCTCGATCTCTCTCTCTCTCTCGATCTCTCTCTCTCTCTCGATCTCTCTCTCTCGATCTCTCTCTCTCTCTCTCTCTCTCTCTCGATCTCTCTCTCTCTCGATCTCTCTCTCTCTCTCTCTCTCTCTCTCTCGATCTCTCTCTCTCTCTCGATCTCTCTCTCCCTCTCATCCTCTCTCCCTCCCTTCCCTCTGTGTGAGAGTTGGCAGCCCTGCTATGCCTTGGGTCCAAAAGAGGATAGAAATAAATTACTTAATGGTCTTTGTAAGAAGATTGTTAATAAGCTCTTCTATCTTTCCCATCTAATAAACACAGCAATACATAACACACAGCAATACAAAGACGTGAACTTATGCTGCGATAGAGTCAAGGTTAGAATTGTAGCAATCTTTGTATCCACATGAACCATGGACTCAAATTCAAGAATAGAAAAATGCAGAACATGACTGTTAAAAGGAAATGTAAAAAACTTCAAAAAGTGAAACAAGTAAAGTGCATAATTTTCAAATTTTATTTATTTGAAGTAATACTATTCAAGATCAAATCCAAGTGAGTTTATTGTCATGTGTCCCTGATGGTACAATGACATTCTTGACTTTGTTTCAGCACAACAGAACGTAGTAGGCATTGACTACAGAACAGATCAGTGTGTCCATGTACCATTATATAAATATATACACACATGAATAAATAAACTGATTAAGTACAAATAACAGATAATCGGGCTATTAATGTTCAGAGTTTTGTCCGAGCCAAGTTTAATAGCCAGATGGCTGTTGGGGAAGTAGCTATTCTTGAACCTGGATGTTGCAGTCTTCGGGCTCCTGTACCTTCTACCTGAAGGTAGCAGGGAGATGAGTGTGTGGCCTGGTGTGGGTCCTTGATGATGCTGCCAGCCTTTTGAGGCAGCGACTGCGATAGATCCCCTCGATGGAAGGAAGGTCAGAGCCGATGATGACTGGGCAGCGTTTACTACTTTTTGTCGTTTTTTCCTCTTCTGGGCGCTCAAGTTACCGAACTAAGCCACGATGCAACCAGGTCAGCATGCTCTCTACTGTGCACCTGTAGAAGTTAGAGTCCTCCTTGACAAACCGACTCTCCGTAATCTTATCAGGAAGTAGAGGCGCTGATGTGCTTTCTTAATATTTGCATCCGTGTTCTCGGACCAGGAAAGATCTTCAGAGATGTGCACGCCCACGAATTTGAAGCTCTTGACCCTTTCAACCATCGACCCGTTGATATAAACGGGACTTTTGCTTCAGCAGCAGCAGCCTCTACAGGAGGCTTTAAACGTTTGAGTGAGTCTGTGTGTGTGTGTGAGTATGAGTGTGTGTGAGTCTCTGTGTGTGGATCTGTGTGTGTGTGTGTGTGTGTGTGTGTGTGTGTATGCGTGCTTATATAAAAGCGTGCTTCGTTGAATGATGACTTCTGAGATATATTATCAGATTATCTTGGTTAAAATTTGACCGCGGCAAAGCGACATAAAGACGCTGTGGGCAGCAACAAGAGACACAACAAGAAATAATTTAATAATTCTCATCTTTGACATTTAAATTGTTCTTATATTTTAAGAGTTATTCACATTTTAAACTTTAATAAATCCTTTTTCCACTTTTCATGCCTGCGTGTTCTTCATCACAATGGGAACCTAATGGGCAGGAATGGATACTCTGTGGGAGAGCCACTAAGAGCAAAGATCCTATCGCGGAGCAAGATGGACCACTCCTGCGAAAAACACAGAGTACGGTTTTTTATCACCTCAGTCCTAAATGACTTCCCCCTTATTCTAACACTGTGGCCCCTGGTTCTGGACTCGGCCAACATTGGGAACATTTTTCCTGCATCTAGCTTGTCCAATCCTTTTATAATTTTTCTATAAGATCCCCTCATCCTTCTAAACTCCAGTGAATACAAGCCTAGTCTTTTCATTCTTTCCTCATATGACAGTCCCGCCATCCCAGGGATCAATCTCGTGAACCTACGCTGCACTGCTTCAATCACAAGGATGTCCTTCCTCAAATTAAGAGACCAAAACTGTACACAATACTCCAGATGTGGTCTCACCAGAGCCTCATACAACTGCAGAAGAACCTCCTATACTGAAATCCTCTTGTTATGAAGGTCAACATTCCATTAGTTTTCAATCGAATCATCATCAAACAAACTTTATTGTCATTTAGAAATACATCGATATATACAATTCCAAACAAAATTCTGTTGCATTTGGCTCCCCGTGCAACACGATTCCTCACTGCGTGCTGTACCTGCATGCCAACCTTTACAAGGACACCCGGGTCTCGCTGCACCTCCCCCTCACCTAACCTAACTCCATTGGGATAATAATCTGCCCCCTTGTTTTTGCCGCCAAAGTGGATAACCTCACATTTATATATATTACACTGCATCTGCCACGCATCTGGCAACTCACTCAACCTGTCCAGGTCACCCTGCAACCTCCTAACATCCTCTTCACAGTTCACACTGCCACCCAGCTTTGTGTCATCCGCAAACTTGCTAGTGTTGCTCCTAATTCCCTCTTCCAAATCATTAATATATATGGTGTTATATATGGATTTTCAGAAGGCTTTCGACAAGGTCCCACATAAGAGATTAGCATACAAACTTCAAGCACACGCTATTTAAGTATTGATGTGGATAGAGAACTGGCTGGCAAACAGGAAGCAAAGAGTAGGAGTAAGCGGGTCATTGACTAGTGGGGTACCGCAGGGTCAGTGCTGGGACCCCAGCTATTTACAATATATAATAATGATCTGGATGAGGGAATTGAATGCAACATCTCCAAGTTTGCGGATGACACAAAGCTGGGGGCAGTGTTAGCTGTGAGGGCTAGGAGGCTGCGCGGACTAGTGGGGGAGGGTTGCCGTGCTGGGGGAGGGTTTGCATTGAATGAGTTACGCATGCAAGGTGACGGATAAAATGCATGGCAGATGCAGTATAATGTGGATAAATGTGAGGTTATCCAATTTGGCGGCAAAAACAGGAGGGTAGATTATTATCTGAATGGTGGCCGATTAGGAAAAGGGGAGATTGCGTATTGCGTATTCTTTCCTAGTCTGAGCAAAGACATTCTTACCATAGAGGGAGTACAGAGAAGGTTCACCAGACTGATTACTGGGATGGCAGGACTTCCATATGAAGCTTGACTGGATAGACCCGGCTTGCACTCGCTGGAATTTAGGAGATTGAGGGGGGATCTTATAGAGACTTACAAAATTCTTAAGGGGTTGGACAGGCTAGATGCAGGAAGATTGTTCCCGATGTTGGGGAACTCCAGAACAAGGGGTCACAGTTTAAGGATAAGGGGGAAGTCTTTTAGAACCGAGATGAGAAGATCTTTTTTCACACAGAGTGGTGAGTCTGTGGAATTCTCTGCCACAGAAGGCAGTTGAGGCCAGTTCATTGGCTATATTTATGAGGGAGTTAGATGTGGCCCTTGTGGCTAAAGGGATCAGGGGTATGGAGAGAAGGCAGGTACGGGATACTGAGTTGGATGATCAGCCATGATCATATTGAAAGGCTACCGAATGGCCTGCACCTAATTTCTATGATTCTATGGTAAACAGTTGCGGCCCAAACACCAAAGCATTGTGGCAAAAAATTCAGAGGATTAGTCAAACATGATTTTCCTTTTATAAATCCATGCTGACTTGGACTAATCCTTTTACTGCTATCCACATGCCCCATTGTTACATCTTCAATAATTGACTCTAGCATCTTTTCCACCACCAGTCAGGCTAACTGGTCTGTAATTCCCCGTTTTCTCCCTCGCTCCTTTCTTGAAAAGTGGGATAACATTAGTTATATCCCTTCTATGCATGGTATTTCTAAAAACGTGATTGGTCAATATTCGATGAATAAAAAATAAATTTGCATAGCTCCGATTATTTTTTGCTATTTTCTCCTGGGCAGCACTGCGCATGCTCTTTTTACTCATTTCTTCCTTGGTAAAGCTGCGCATGCTCAAACTCGGTCACGAAATCAATGGGGTATCGATTTATTTTCTGTACTTTTTATTTTTTATTAGATGTTATGAAGGGATATCAAACCCTTGTTCAAAAGTATAGTGGAAATTATCTATCTTCGGAGGGACTGTCAATAGTTACTATTTATGTACTATTAGATAGATAATGCTTGGTATATTGTGGAACTGATCCTAAATCTATTGAACATTGGAAAATGATCATATGTATATATGTATGTGTATATCTGCATGCATATATATATATATATATATATATATGTGTGTGTGTGGTGTGTGTGTGTGTGTTTACATATATATGTATGTATGCCTATGTATGTATGCATATATGGTTTATGTACATCATCTGACAAATAAGATAGAGAGTAATAGTGACGCTTTACATCAAAGTTTCTTCTGATCCATGAGAAGGAAATGTATTTATCTCTCATGTGCCTGTCCCACCATATATTTATATGAATGTGTGTTTTTGTGTGCCTGTAGTTTTGTGCAGTGTGTGTGAAAGCAATACAAGGGAAGCTGCACAATACAATGCAAGGGAAACTACGGAAAGGTGGGTCTGGGGAGGAAAGATGGGAGGGAAATGGGGGAACGGGGGGAAAGGGAGGGAGAGAGAGGGGGAAGTTGGGAGAAGAGAGGGAAGGAGGGAGAGAAAGAGGGAAGGGAAAGAGAGAGAGGGAAGGGAATGAGAGAGAGGGAAGGGCAAAGAGAGAGAGGGGAGGGAGGGAGGAGAGAGAGGAGGGAGGGAGAGAGGAGAGAGGGAAGGGAGGGAAAGAGAGAGATGGGAAGAGAGGGAGAGAGGGAGAGGGAGAAGAGAGGGGGAGAGAGAGTGGAGAGAGATAGAGAAGAGAAGGGAGGGGGAGGGGGAGGGGGAGAGGAGCGAGATCGAGAGGTAAGTAAAGATCTATTCTAAATAAATATAATAAGTTTTCTAATGCATCTTGCTCCTCTATGGGATGTCTGGAGGGATTAGAGGCAGACTGGTAAAGAGAGCGGCGCTGCGCACGGCCAGTTCCGTTGGGTGCGAGTATTGACACCAGTCCATTGGATGACTTTTGAGAGTGGCCGATTTGCTCCTCGTGTATAGAAGGGTGTCGACCCGAAACGTCGCCTATCTCCTTCGCTCCTTAGATGCTGCTGCACGCTGAGTTTCTCCAGCTTTTTGTGTAACCCTCGATTCTCCAGCATCTGCAGTTCCTTCTTTAACGACCTCCTCTTTGGTTGTGGGGGGGGGGGGTGCGCGCGGTCACACAGCATACTAACCCCCCCCCCCCCCCCCCCCCCCCCCCCCCCACACACACACACACACACACACACACACACACACACACACACACACACACACACACAGGGGCGTGGATGGGAAAGGGGAGAGGACGGGAGGGCAATGGGCCTCCGGGGTCCCCGCCGGAGTATTGACACTGCGTTTTCCTCTCCCTGCCTGGACCCGCGGGTGGCCGTCTTGGCCGGGCCCGTGCGCAGCCGGACGGGGAGATCCCCCTTCGCCACCCCCCCAGTTTCAGCTTCTTGGCCCTTGACCCACGGCCAGAGTGAGCAACACTGCAAGCTTGGGGAACCAGCGTTCGCCTAGGGCCTCATATTCCGCTTGGGGAGTCTGCATCCTCTGGGCTTGAACATTGAATTTTCTCAATTCTGTTAACCCTTGCTGTCTCCTCTCCTTCCCACCTCTCCCTCAGCCCTCGGGCCCTCGCATTCCCTCTCTCTCTCTCTATCTCTCTCCCCCACCCTAGTCGCACTAGCTTCTCATTTTCACACCACAAACAGCTTACAATGGCCTGTTTCCTTTATCATCGATACTTTTTTGCATATCTTTCATTCATTGTTCTTTATCTCTCCACATCACCGTCTATATCTCTCGTTTCCCTGATCCCTGACCAGTCTGAAGAAGGGTCTCGACCCGAAACGTCGCCTATCTCCTTCGCTCCTTAGATGCTGCTGCACCCGCTGAGTTTCTCCAGCCTTTTGTGTACCTTCCCACTCTGTACCGGGTGTCCAGGTGTCAGGAATGTGGGGCTGGAATGTGGCCGGGGCTTGGGAATAGGCCCCTTGGGTTGGTCGAGCGGGGGCTGCGGCCCCTCACACTGCATGTGCAGGTGGTGCAAGGTCTCTTCCTCGCCGCAGAGGTGGCACGTGGCTGGCGAGTCCGTGAGCTGGCTCAGGTGTCTGTTGCATGCCACAGCCATGGAAAAATAAGTGCGAGTGGACTGTGAGTCGGGAGGCGACAGAATGTCTGTGAGTCGGAGGTGGGTGGGGGGCTTAACGTCATCGGCTTCGATCCAGAGCCCGGTGGGGTGTGGCTGAGCGTGGAAAAAGATGTCACATTGGTGAACAGTTTTAGTTAAAAACTCGGGAAATAATTAATCACATTTTCAGATGAGGGGATTTCTGAAATAATCACGTAAATCTCAACCGGAATATGTAAAAATTTCACCGTTACCACGTCGGATTTTCGAGGTCAGCAGTTAGATTTTAATAAGATTTCAGACTTGTGAAAATGTTAGTAAAAAACTCGGGAAATAATGGATCCAATTTTCAGATGAGGGGATTTTTTAAATCATGAGGCAAATCTCGACGGGAATATATAGAAATGTCACCATTACCCGGTCAGGTTTTGGAGGAGATGTGAATCAACTAAAAAGTTCAAGTAAATAAGCAAACATCCCCACAAGCGAACATCCAAGATCAGAGTTTTATAATTGCAGACCCGTTGGATCTGTTCTCCCAACATGGGTTGGGGGGAGGGGGGGGGTGGTGGCATGTGGCATCACACACACTAATTACCACCCCCCACACACGCTAACTACCCCCCTTGATATATTAATTATTAGTAATTTGCTCCTTTTACCCCATAACCGCCAAATCCACTGACACATAGCCCCCAACTCATAGGCGCGTCTATAGGGGGGGGGGGGGTAGAGAGTGAGGGCAGAGAGAATGAGGAGAGAGAGAGTGAGAGGGGCAGAGACAGAAGGGCAAGAGAGAGGGAGGTGGAGGGGAGGAGGAGGGTGGGTGGGTGAGGAGGGGAGAGGGAGATGAGGGAGGGGGAGAGAGGGGAGGGGAAGGAGAGGGGGGGGGAGGGTGGAGATGAGGATGGGGAGGGTGAAGGGGAGACGGGAAGGGGGTGGTAGAGGGGGAGGGGGAGGGGAGAGGTGGAGAGAGAGTGGCGGTGGAGAGAGAGAGGGGGAGAGAGAAGGGGATAGAGAGAAGGGGGAGTGGGGGAAAGGCACAGGGGTCTCCCACCCCTGTCCCATGTGATATCATATGTAAATGAGATCCATTGTGATTGTACATCTGTGAGATGGCACTGTGACTCATGCAGCAATTTGATTTTAAAATGTACTCCCCCCTCCTCCCCTCCACACACACACAGCGGGTCCGATCTAAGCTGTCAATGAAGACAGCACATTTTTTTTTTTTTTAAACTTGTCTTTGAAATTAAAAGTTAATGTTAAGAATTAGTGATCTTAAGTGACAAATAATTAAATTAATTTCAATGAAAAACAATGGAATGTACAACCTGGTAGGCTGGGGGGGGGGCAGCATTGTGAGGTCAGCAGCTGGGCAACCTTAATTTTTTTTTAAAATGTCAGTTTGGTTATAGATTTTAATAAATATCTCGGGAAATAATTGATCAAATTCATAGATTTTTCAAATTATAAGGAAAATTTCTACCAGAAGATGTAAAATTCTCACTGTTATTATAATGTCAGCAGCTGGGCACAGGTCAGATTTTTTTTAAAAAGGTCAGATTGGTCAACAATTTTAATAAAAAGGTCAGGAAAATAATGTACCAAAGGTACAGAGGAGTGGATTTCTAAACTCGCAAGGAAAATCTCTACTGAAATATGTAAAAATGTCCCCGTTTCGGCATCTGGTTTTTGAGGAGATACGTTTCAAAGGCAAAATCACACACACACAGTTTTAATTGATACTAGACTAAGTGCAGACCCATTGGGTCTGTTCACTGAACGTGTGGTTGCGGGGGAAGGGAGGGTCTGAGGGGTGGCATGCGGCATCACACTCACTAACTACCCCCCCGCACACACGCTAACTACCCCCCATGGTGCATCTAGAGGGGGGGAGCATAGAGAGTGAGGGCAGAGAGAGAATGGGGAGCGACAGAGAGAAAGGGGCAGAGACAGAAGGCAAGCGGAGAGGGAGGAGGGGGGGGAGATGGGAGGAGAGAGAGAGAGAGGAGGGGAGAGAGAGAGGGGGGAAGGGAGAGGTGGGGGGGTGGGAAGGGGATGGGTGGAAGGAAGGGGGTAGGTAGGAGAGGGGAGGGAGGGGTGAGGGAGAGGGAGGGAGAGAGAGAGAGAGAGAGAGATGACCTGGCAGGCTGTGCGGTGGGGCCGGGCGGGGTCAGGAAGCAAGTGCGAGGGCACTTGCCACACACACACACACACACACACACACACACACACACACACACACACACACACACACACACACACACACACACACACACACACACACACACACACACACACACACACACACACACACACACACACACAGCTGGTCCAATCTAAGCTGTCAATGAAGATAGCAAACTTAATTTTAAAAACTGTCTTTGAAATTAAAAGTTAATGTTAAGAATTAGTGATTCCAAATTAGCATACCAAATATACTAAACTTAATAGAGGAATTTGGTTCTTTTTCAGGATATAGAATAAATAGGAACAAAAGCGAAATTATGACGATAAAACCTCAAGAGCCGACACATTTGTTGAAATTCCCCTTTAGAATTGCAACAGAAAAATTTAAGTATTTGGGCATCCAAATCACTAGGAAATATCATTACTCAACGCAAACTATATGCCTTTATTAACTAAATTAAATGGGTTGATTACATTTTGGAAAACACTGCCGATGTCCTTAATGGGCAGAATAAACGCAATAAAAATGATCTTCTTACCACAAATATTGTACCTATTTCAATCAATACCAATATACTTACCTAAAGAATTCTTTAAAAAACTAGACTCTGATATTATAAACTTCATATGGGATTATAAATCACACCGAATTTAAAAAAAAACACTTGTGTAAATCTAAAGAATCAGGTGGACTGACACTTTCTAACTTATTGTATTACTATTGGGCAGTGAATATTAAAAATATAATCTATTGGTTGGACAGTTCTGCCCAACAGGTAGATTAGATAAAAATGGAGAAAGAGGATTGTTCCCCTTATAATATAGGAGCGATCCTTCTTTCCCCGATGAAACTGAACAATATAATATATAAGAAGAATCCAATTATTCACAGTATAATACAAATTTGGAAACAAATAAAATTAACTTTAAAATTAAGAAAATTATCGCTTCTTTCTCCAATAGCTAATAATCCCTCATTCAAACCATCCATTATTGATAAAACGTTTATCCATTGAGAAAGAATAGGAATTAAAACGATGGGAGATATGTATGAAATGGGAAAACTTTTATCATTCCAACAATTACAACTAAAATATAATTTGAAAAGTAATCAATATTTCAAATATCTTCAAATTCAAGATTTGAAAAAATATATACAAGGATATCAAACTTTAACTCCAGATATATTGGAGGAAGGAATGAATAGAAAGGCAGAATCAAGCAATTTAATATCTTACTTATATAATACAATTCTAAATATAGAAACACCAACGACAGAGGCAATTAGAAGGGACTGGGAACAAGAGTTGATAAAAATTCCGAATGATAGATGGGTAAAAAAAATTATTATATGTAAATAAATGTTCAATTAATGTAAGACATAACCTAATTCAATTTAAAATTTTACATAGACTATGTTATTCGAAAACTAGACTGAATAAAATATTTTCAAATGTTTCCCCCATCTGCGACAAATGTTTAACTCAAAATGCTGCTATAGCACATTCCTTTGTCTCTTGTATAAAACTGTATAAATTTTGGAATGAAATTTTTGGAATTTTTACAAAACTATTTAACACAAAATTGAACCCCAATACATAACTGATTATCTTTGGATCAATGGAAGAGGGAAGTAAACTAACTATATTCCAAGAAGCTTTTCTTAATTACGGTCTAATAACAGCAAAAAAACTTATACTCAAATTTTGGAAAAACGCTACCACGCCAACATTCAAAATGTGGATCTCAAACATGTCTGAAATGAGATTCCTCCTACTAGGCAAAGTAGACCTATTCTTAAAGACTTGGTCTCCTTTTATCAACTTTTTACAAGAAGATGGTGCAACATATGAAATTAAATGGTTTAGAACCGGGTGACGGATGGGCAAAAATACGAAATAGGTAGATCTCTCCTAATCTCTCCTTTACTTTCTCCTTTTCTTTCAATCTTTTTAGCTTCTTATCTCGGTCCTGTATTTCTTTGACTATCTGTTTCTACTCGCTTGTCTATCTATTCCGACACTCTTTATTTCTTTTTTCTCTCATTGTTCTTTTATTATTAAATCAAAAGTACGAAGTTGTACAAGAATGGAAATATGTATGTATGTATTAGGTACTTAAGTACCTCACTACTGTACTTATTTCTAACAAAAAAAACAAAAAAAAAGAATTAGTGATGTTAAGTGAGTAATAATTAAATTAAATTAAATTAAATTAAAAACAATGGAATCAACAACCTGGCAGGCTCGGGGGGGCGGGGCCATTAGGCAGTTGGGCCAGGTGCAAAGGCATTGTGAGGTCAGCAGCTGGGCAACCTTAATATTTTTTTTAAATGTCAGTTTGGTTATAAATTTTAGTAAATATCTCGGGAAATAATTGACCAAATCGATAGAGGATTCGATTTTTGAAATCATAAGGAAAATTTCTACCAGAAGATGTACAAATGTCACTGTTATTGTAACGTCTGAAGCTGGGCAGTGGTCAGATTTTAAAAAAAGGTCAGATTGGTCAACAATTTTAATAAAAACGTCAGGAAAATAATGTACCAAATGTACAGAGGATTTCTAAATTCACGGGGAAAATCTCTACTGTAATATGTAAACATTTTCCCGTTTCAGCGTCTGGCTTTCGAGGAGACACGTTTCACAAGCAAAATGACACACACACACCCACACACACACAGTTTTAAAAGTATATAGATATGATATGATATACAGTGGCTTGCAAAAGTATTCATACCCCTTGAACTTTTCCACATTTTGTCACGTTACAACCACAAACGTAAATGTATTTTAATAGGTTTTTATGTGATAGACCAACACAAAGTGGCGCATAATTGTGAAGTGGAAGGAAAATAATACATGGTTTTCCAATCTTTTTACAAATAAAAAACTGAAAAGTGTGGCGTGCAAAAGTATTCAGCCCCCTTTACTCTGATACCCCTAAATAAAATCCAGTGCAACCAATTGCCTTCAGAAGTCACCTAATTACTAAATAGAGTCAACTTGTGTGTAATCTAATCTCAGTATAAATACAGCTGTTCTGTGAAGGCCTCAGAGGTTTGTTAGAGAACATTAGTGAACAAACAATGTTCCTTGGGCATCATGCAGCCCAAGGAACACACCAGACAGGTCAGGGATAAAGTTGTGGAGAAGTTTAAAGCAGGGTTAGTTTATAAAAAAATATCCCAAGCTTTGAACATCTCACGGAGCACTGTTCAATCCATCATCCGAAAATGGAATGAGTATGGCACAACTGCAAACCTACCAAGACATGGCCGTCCACCAAAACTGACAAGCCGGGCAAGGAGAGCATAGGTCAGAGAAGCAGCCAAGAGGCCCATGGTAACTCTGGAGGAGCTGCAGAGATCCACAGCTCAGGTGGGAGATTCTGTCCACAGGACAACTATTAGTCGTGCACTCCACACATCGAGCCTTTATGGAAGAGTGGCAAGAAGAAAGCCATTGTTGAAACAAAGCCAAAAGAAGTCCCGTTTGCAGTTTGTCACAAGCCATGTGGGGGACACAGCAAACATGTGGAGGAAGATGCTCTGGTCTGAAGAGACCAAAATTGAAGTTTTTGGCATAAATGCAAAACGCTATGTGTGGTGGAAAACTAACACTGCACAACACCCTGAACACACCAACCCCACTGTGAAATATGGTGGTGGCAGCATCATGCTGTGGGGATGATTTTCTTCAGCAGGGACAGGGAAGCTGGTCAGAGTTGATGGGAAGATGGATGGAGCCAAATACAGGGCAATCTTGGAAGAAAACCTGTTAGAGTCTGCAAAAGACTTGAGACTGGGGCGGAGGTTCACCTTCCAGCAGGACAACAACCCTAAACATACAGCCAGAGCTACAATGGAATGGTTTAGATCAAAGCGTATTCATGTGTTAGAATGGCCCAGTCAAAGTCCAGACCTAAATCCAATTGAGAATCTCTGGCAAGACATGACAATTGCTGTTCACAGACGCTCTCCATCCAATCCGACTGAGCTTGAGCTATTTTACAAAGAAGAATGGGCAAACATTTCAGTCTCTAGATGTGCAAAGCTGGTAGAGACATACCCCAAAAGACTTGCAGCTGTAATTGCAGCGAAAGGTGGTTCTACAAAGTATTGACTCAGCGGGGCTGAATACTTTTGCACGCCACACTTTTCAGTTTTTTTATTTGTAATAAAATTTGGAAACAATGTATCATTTTCCTTCCACTTCACAATTATGCACCACTTTGTGTTGGTCTATCACATAAAATCCCAATAAAATACATTTACGTTTGTGGTTGTAACGTGACAAAATGCAGAAAAGTTCAAGGGGTATGAATACTTTTGCAAGCCACTGTATACTGAGGCAAAGTAATGACATTCTTACTTGTCCTTAATCTGAGTTTGCATCCATATCACTCCTCACAACTTTCCCTCTCTAAGCTGCGAGACATGTAACTTCTCTTCCTGACTCCAATGTTAGTAACAATCCTCGCTCTTCATTCAAGGAATGTTGCCATTCCATCCCATTGTCCTTAAACATTTAAACATAATTAGTATTCCCAACTCCCAACAAAATGGGTTAAAAAATCTCTGACTGAGACCTTTTTCCCCTGACCCCAGACCTCTATTGTGTGGGTGGACAAAGCTGATATAGTCAAGTGGGCTTGGGATGGGTCCGTAATTGGCTAGGCAGGATCTGCGGAGAGAGGACCTGAGTTACAAGTCTCTGGTCAGAATTTGCCCTGACCCTGTCAGCCCTGCTTACAGTGTAGCTGCTGTTGCTGGCGCTGACGACGGCTGCCACGTTGTACTGCTCCTTGCTGTTTTGCATGTGTTTGGTCATTTATGTCGTCTGTGAAAACCCTACAAAGATTACGTTCACAAGAGAGATACTCATAAACATAGAAACATAGAAATTAGGTGCAGGAGTAGGCCATTCAGCCCTTCGAGCCTGCACCGCCATTCAATATGATCATGGCTGATCATCCAACTCAGTATCCCGTACCTGCCTTCTCTCCATACCCTCTGATCCCCTTAGCCACAAGGGCCACATCCAACTCACTCTTAAATATAGCCAATGAACTGGCCTCAACTACCCTCTGTGGCAGAGAGTTCCAGAGACTCACCACTCTCTGTGTGAAAAAAGTCTTTCTCATCTCGGTCTTAAAGGATTTCCCCCTTATCCTTAAGCTGTGACCCCTTGTCCTGGACTTCCCCAACATCGGGAACAATCTTCCTGCATCTAGCCTGTCCAACCCCTTAAGAATTTTGTAAGTTTCTATAAGATCCCCTCTCAATCTCCTAAATTCCAGAGAGTATAAACCGAGTCTATCCAGTCTTTCTTCATAAGACAGTCCTGACATCCCAGGAATCAGTCTGGTGAACCTTCTCTGCACTCCCTCTATGGCAATAATGTCCTTCCTCAGATTTGGAGACCAAAACTGTACGCAATACTCCAGGTGTGGTCTCACCAAAACCCTGTACAACTGAAGTAGAACCTCCCTGCTCCTGTACTCAAATCCTTTTGCTATGAAAGCTAACATACCATTCGCGAACATAACATAAACATCGGAATATAGCTCCAAATATCGTTTTGGATTTCTCTCACTCGCTGGATTATTTGGACATATTCGTCGGCAAGGCTCTGGCTGCATTCAAGATCTTGAGACGGAGGAAGACTGGTGGGAATTGCTCTGGAGCACTCACCCGACTCAGGCGACGAGGATCACGCACACCACTCCCGAACATATTCCTGGCAAATGTATTTTCTCTCAATAACAGAGTGGTCAAACTACACATGCGACAGACAAACAAGGACTTCTCTCGAGCCACTGCCCTGTGCTTCACCGAGACCTGGCTGTGTGAATTGACCCCAGACAGCACGATGCAAGTTCTACACCCACTAATCCCCAATCATCACTTCTCACCTGCTTAAAGCAAGACTCCAGTCTGAAAAGACTGGACCCTTTCCCACCCAAATCAACACTTCACACCCACTCACAGCCTGACCTCAAAGACTGGACCCTTTGAACTTTTTGAACAAATATGGTCTCCATTCATTGATTACTTAAAGGGGTAGCTGAGCTCAGCACCGTAACTCAATAAGTACCCTGGTGTAGGATTAGATGAAAAAAGTATTGGGATCTGTATACATGTCTCAATAGATATTGTTATATGAAACTGTTCCATTCAATTTAAAGATTCCTTTTTTTAATTTTTTATTATATAATAATTGGTTTTATTTATTTATTTATTTTCTCGTTTATCTTTATTCTTTATTTATTTATTTATTTGTATTTATTTATTATATAATCATTATTATTTAATCACAACAGGACAAGGGGTCACAGTTTAAGGATAAGGGGGAAGTCTTTTAGGACCGAGATGAGAAAAACATTTTTCACACAGAGAGTGGTGAATCTCAATTCAATTCAACTTTAATGTCATTGCACAGATACAAGTATGGGTACAACAAAATGCAGTTTAGTGTCAGTTCGTAGTAATAGCAATATATAAATATGGAGAATCTGTGGAATTCTCTGCCACAGAAGGTAGTTGAGGCCAGTTCATTGGCTATATTTAAGAGGGAGTTAGATGTGGCCCTTGTGGCTAAAGGGATCAGGGGGTATGGAGAGAAGGCAGGTACAGGATACTGAGTTGGATGATCAGCCATGATCATATTGAATGGCGGTGCAGGCTCGAAGGGCCGAATGGCCTACCCCTGCACCTATTTTCTATGTCACCACTGTAAACACCTCTAAATCCCTATTTTCTGTGTTTCTATGTCCCTGCCTGCTTCAAAGTTTCCACTATTGTTCCTACACCCAAAAAAAAAAAACAAAAAAAAAAAAACTGATCAGCAGACAAAGTAAACCTTGGCAAACTGCAATAAATAATAATAATAATAACTTTATTACGGACTCAAGGTCCAGGCAAGGGGCAACATTACATTAAAAAATGCATTGCATTTGTTAAAGGGTCATATAATATAATATCCTTTAAACAATACACGCAAACACAGATTGCCCCGAAGTCTGCTGCATGAGAGACAGGCGCATTGTTGTGGATTAAGATAAGGGCAGAGGGAGGGAGGTCTCCGTCCACCCTGATCCCGGGCAGTGAACGGAGATGCGGGCGGCGGGTTCCACTGCCCGACGGGTGCAACGCCTCCCCAGGTTAACACCCGAGGCTTCCTTTGAGTCCTGCCTCAGTCTTTCCCAAGCCCCTTGCTCAGCTTTCGTCCACATTCAGGCCAGCTTAATGTCTAACTGTCCCCTCCCTCGTGTGTGTGATTAGTTGGAAGCAAAGTTGCCAGAGGATCTTTGGTTGGAAGTGGCCAGGACGCCTTCACACTGAACGCTTGCATTGCCGGGGACGGCAGCGAGCGCAGTGAACACTCGCGGTACTGCAGGGGTTCAGCAGCCCGGCGTCAGGGACAACATTTATTAACCAGGGAGATAAAATGGCTGCAAAACGCTCGGTGGAGAGTTGGACCGAGGAGGTGGTTTGTCCCATCTGCCAGGATTTCTTCACCGATCCCGTTTCCCTGGAGTGCGGGCACAGCTTCTGCCGCCCCTGCATCACCCAGAGTTGGGACAGCGCGGGGAGAAACTCCTGCCCGGAATGCAGAGAGGAGTCTGCAGATCGCACCCTCAGGGTGAATCGGGCCTTGGTTAGACTCAGTGTTAAAGCTCGGACACTCAGCCTGAATCTCAAAGCGAAGAAAAGCAAACTTCAGTGCGAGGAACATCAGGAAGAACTGAAGCTGTTTTGCAAAACTGACAAGAAACTGATCTGTTTGATTTGCGCGACTGCGCGGGAACACAAGTCTCACAGCTTAACGCTGATAGAAGAAGCAATTGAATTCTACAAGGTAAAAACAAATCACTTTTGATCACATAATTGTCTAATCTTTTCTATATTGTCTGACATTTTTATTCTCTGATCCGAAACCCAACCACAGGAACAGGTGAAATCTTCTTTCGAATCTCTCACAGAAAAGGAATCAGAGATCCAGAAAATGGAGCAGGAACAGAAAAAGAGCATTTCTGGAGTTCAGGTGAGGCTTTGTACTATCGATTTAAGGTTCTTGTGTGGATTTCATCCCTGTGATGTGTTCAATAATTTGGCACCTCCTATAGAGCTCAGTAGTTGAGAGCCTGAACTCTTGGGAGAGGTTGAGCAGCCAAGGACTTTACTCCCTGGAACACAGCAGTCTGTGGCAGGTGTATAATGAAATGAAATTATATGCAAAGAGTAGGAGTAAACGAGTCCTTTTCACAATGGCAGGCAGTGACTAGTGGGGTACCGCAAGGCTCAGTGCTGGGACCCCAGCTATTTACAATATATATTAATGATCTGGATGAGGGAATTGAAGGCAATATCTCCAAGTTTGCGGATGACACTAAGCTGGGGGGCAGTGTTAGCTGCGAGGAGGATGCTAGGAGGCTGTAAGGTGACTTGGATAGGCTGGGTGAGTGGGCAAATGTTTTGCAGATGCAGTATAATGTGGATAAATGTGAGGTTATCCACTTTGGTGGCAAAAACAGGAAAGCAGACTATTATCTAAATGGTGGCCGATTAGGAAAAGGGGAGATGCAGCGAGACCTGGGTGTCATGGTACACCAGTATTTGAAAGTAGGCATGCAGGTGCAGCAGGCAGTGAAGAAAGCGAATGGTATGTTAGCTTTCATAGCAAAGGGATTTCAGTATAGGAGCAGGGAGGTTCTACTTCAGTTGTATAGGGTCTTGGTGAGACCACACCTGGAGTATTGCGTACAGTTCTGGTCTCCAAATCTGAGGAAGGACATTATTGCCATAGAGGGAGTGCAGAGAAGGTTTACCAGACCGATTCCTGGGATGTTCAGACTGTCTTATGAAGAAAGACTGGATAGACTCGGTTTATACTCTCTAGAATTTAGGAGATTGAGAGGGGATCTTATAGAAACTCATAAAATTCTGTATATAAGTTTTGATAAAATTGAGCAAATCTTTTATTAATATCTTTAGGTAGTGTTTGTAATTCCCCTTTTTCTGATTTAATTTTAGTAATTGTATTTTCTGTTTCCCATTTTTTCAGTTGGCCTGCTAGGAGTTTGAGGTTTATCACCAAATTCAAAATTTTCTTGTTTCGTAATTTGAAATAATCTTATTATTCTGCCCGATAAAATTTTATTTAATTTATATTTTAGGATTGTTATCTTATTATGTTTATCTATAGTTCTAAATGTTTAGAACTATAGATAAACATAATTATAGATTGTTGTCTTATTATGTTTATCTATCATTCTAAATGTAATTGTCTAATTTATTGTTCTAACTGCAATTGTTCAGTATTATTCTTTTTATTTTGGAAAGCTTGATATGAGATTATAGTTCCTCTAATAAATGCCTTAAAAGTTTCCCATAATAAGGAGGGTGAAATATCTGGTGTATCATTTGTCTCAAAGAAGAACATCATCTGCTCTTTTAAATATGTACAACCTTGTGAGTTGTTTAAGATTTGGGGGTTAAACCTACAAAACAAATTTTTATCAGGCATTCCATCTAATTTTAAAGAAAAAACTAACGGGGAATGATCAGAAATAATACTATTATGATATTTAGAATTATATGTATATGGAATTAGTTTTGTGTCCACTAAGAAATAATCAATACGTGAATATGTTTTATGTACTGTTGAATAGAACGAATATTCCCTACCTACTGGATTAGCGATCCTCCATACATCTGTTATATTAGTATTTTTCATGTATGTATTTAGGAGTTCACTAGTTTTAGATTTTATGTTAGTCCTTTTTTGTTTTGCTGATCTATCCAAATATGGATCTAAAACACAATTCAAATCTCCCCCTATTATCACATTTTGATGATTAAGTTCTGAAATTATATCCAAAATTTTACTATATACTAACTTATATACATCGAAAACCTCTGCAAATAATACTCAAATTACAAATTTCTTAGACAATTGTAATCTTCCAAAATTAAATATGGTGGAACAAGAGGGATTAGGAGCTCAGATTACACTACAGGAAATGGAAGAAACAATACGTTCGTTGAAGAATGGCAAAACGCCAGGACCAGATGGCTTTAGTAATGAATTCTATAAAAGATTCTACGAGATAATTTCTCCACGGTTGCAAGATTTATATATACACGCTTTTAAAGAAAATAAACTACCAGAAACACTAACTGAGTCAACTATTACACTTATACTAAAAAAGGATAAAGATCTAGAAGACCCAGGCTCATATAGAGCTATTGCACTCCTAAATACAGACCAAAAAATATTAGCAAAGACCCTAGCGAGAAGATTGAGTAAATATGTTAGTAAACTAATGAATCCGGACCAAACAGGGTTTATACCAAAGAGATACTCATTTAACAATTTGAGACAGCTGTCTAATATAATGTACTCACATAATACTGAAGAAGAACTAGCAATTATTTCATTGGACGCAGAAAAAGCTTTCGATCAAGTAGCATGGCAATATTTATTCAAAGTATTGGAAAAATTTAACATAGGAGATAATTTTATCTCATGGGTAAAATTATTATATGATAAGCCGACGGCTAGAATACTGACTAATAATATATTATCCCCGAAATTCCAATTAGCAAGGGGCAATAGGCAGGGGTGCGCGTTATCGCCCCTGCTATTTGCACTAGTGATAGAGCCTTTAGCTGAAAGTATAAGAAGTCATCCGAATATTCATGGATATACCAAACACTCAATGAATGAAATTTCATTATATGCAGACGACATATTATTATATATTACAAATTCGCAAATTAGCATACCAAATATACTAAATTTAATAGAGGAATTTGGTTCTTTTTCAGGATATAGAATAAATTGGAACAAAAGCGAAATTATGACGATAAAACCTAAGAGTCGAAACATCTGTTGAAATTCCCTTTTAGAATTACAACAGAAAAATTTAAGTATTGGGCATCCAAATTACTAGGAACTATAAATCATTACTCAACGCAAACTATATGCCTTTATTAACTAAATTAAATGGGTTGATTAAATTTTGGAAAACACTGCCGATGTCCTTAATAGGCAGAATAAACGCGATAAAAATGATCTTCTTACCACAAATATTGTATCTATTTCAATCAATACCAATATACTTACCTAAAAAATTCTTTAAAAAACTAGATTCTGATATTATAAATTTCATATGGGATTATAAATCACACAGAATTTAAAAAAAAACACTTGTGTAAATCTAAAGAATCAGGGGGACTGACACTCCCTAACTTATTGTATTATTATTGGGCAGTGAATATTAAAAATATAATCTACTGGTTGGACAGTTCTGCCCAACAGGTAGATTGGATAAGAATGGAGAAAGAGGACTGTTCCCCTTATAATATAGGAGCGATCCTTCTTTCCATGATAAAACTGGACAATATAATATATAAGAAGAATCCAATTATTCATAGTATAATACGAATTTGGAAACACATAAAACTAACTTTAAAATTAAGAAAATTATCGCTTCTTTCTCCAATAGCTAATAATCCCTCATTCAAACCATCCATTATTGATAAAACGTTTATCCATTGGGAAAGAATAGGAATTAAAATGATGGGAGATATGTATGAAATGGGAAATTTTTTATCATTCCAACAATTACAACTAAAATATAATTTGAAAAGTAATCAATATTTCAAATACCGTCAAATTCAAGATTATTTGAAAAAGTATATACAAGGATACCAAACTTTAACCCCAGATTTATTGGAGGAAGGAATGAATAGAAAGGCAGAATCAAGCAATTTAATATCCTACTTATATAATATAATTCTAAATATAGAAACACCAGCGACAGAGGCAATTAGAAGGGACTGGGAACAAGAGTTATTGATAAAAATTCTGAAAGATAGATGGGATAACAATTTATTATATGTAAACAAATGTTCAATGAATGTAAGGCATAACCTAATTCAATTTAAAATTTTACATAGATTATATTATTCGAAAACTAGACTGAATAAAATATTTTCAAATGTTTCCCCCATCTGCGACAAATGTCTAACTCAAAATGCCACTATAGCACATTCCTTTGTCTCTTGTACAAAACTGTATAAATTTTGGAATGAAATTTTTGGAATTTTTACAAAACTATTTAACACAAAATTGAACCCCAATACAGAACTGATTATCTTTGGATCAATGGAAGAGGGAAGTAAACTAACTATATTCCAAGAAGCTTTTTTTAATTACTGGTCTAATAACAGCAAAAAAAACTTATACTCAAATTTTGGAAAAACGTACCTATGGCCAACATTCAAAATGTGGATTTCAAATGTCGGAAATTGCTACATCTTGAAGAAATGAGATTCCTCCTACTAGGCAAAGTAGACCTATTCTTAAAGATTTGGTCTCCTTTTATCAACTTTTTACAAGCATATGGTGCAACATAACATAACCTTAGAAATTAAATGGTTTAGAACCGGGTGATGGATGGGCAAAAATACGAAATAGGTAGATCTCTCCTAATCTCTCTTTTCTTTACTTTCTCCTTTTCTTTCAATCTGTTTAGCTTCTCATCCCTGTCCCTTATTTCTTTTGCTTTCTGTTTCTACTCGCTTGACTATCTATTCCGACACTCTTTATTTATGTTTTCTCTCACTGTTCTTTCATTATTAAATCAAAAGTATGAAGTTGTACAAGAATGGAAATATGTATTTATGTATTAGGTACTCAAGTACCACACTATTGTACTTACTTCTAACAAAAATAAACAAAAAAAAAAGAAGAAACTTACAAAATTCTTAAGGGGTTGGTCAGGCTAGATGCAGGAAGATTGTTCCCGATGTTGAGGAGGTCCAGGACAAGGGGTCACAGCTTAAGGATAAGGGGGAAATCCTTTAAGACCGAGATGAGAAAGACTTTTTTCTCACAGAGAGTGGTGAGTCTCTGGAACTCTCTGCCACAGAGGGTAGTTGAGGCCAGTTCATTGGCTATATTTAAGAGGGAGTTAGATGTGGCTCTTGTGGCTAAGGGGATCAGAGGGTATGAAGAGAAGGCAGGTACGGGATACTGAGTTGGATGATCAGCCATGATCATATTGAATGGTGGTGCAGGCTCGAAGGGCCGAATGGCCTACTTCTGCACCTATTTTCTATGTTTCTGTGATATGTTGGATAGTCAATCTTGTACCCTTAGTATGGGGACCGAGAATGTGGGGCATTTTGGTTTTAGGTGAGAGGGAAAAGATTAAAAATGAACGTGAATGACAACTGTGGAAGTACATGGGTACATGGAACAAACTGCCAGTTGAGGTAGTTAATTCGGGTACTGTAATAGCATTTAAAAGATATTCAAATAAATTTGTGGCAAGCAATGTTTTAGAACTGTCTTTTAGGACCGAGATGAGAAAAACATTTTTTACATAGAGAATGGTGAATCTGTGGAATTTTCTGCCACAGAAGGTAGTTGAGGCCAGTTCATTGGCTATATTTAAGAGGGAGTTAGATGTGGCTAAGGGGATCAGGGGGTATGGAGAGAAGGCAGGTACAGGATACTGAGTTGGATGATCAGCCATGATCATATTGAATGGCGGTGCAGGCTCGAAGGGCCAAATGGCCTACTCCTGCACCTATTTTCTGTGTTTCTATGTTCTAAGTGGTGCTGCTGTCTGCTACTTCTGATGACCTGGTTCTGTCCACTGAGGGTTAATGTAGCAATGTTACAGAAATTTGAGATTTACAAAATCAAGTCTGCAATTTATCCCATCAGATAAAGCATAAAAAGAAGTTTAATTTGACACCTAATTCACTTTCATATCTTCAGTATTAAAAAAGTTATGGCCATTTTCATACTTTGAAATTAGCATCTTGTTCCCTATTTCTTTTCCATTGACTTAACACAAAAACTGTGATCAAGGACAGTCAAAAGCCTATAACTTTCTTAAAAATTAAGAGAACTGAATGACATTTTCAGTTATTATAGTTTGAAGCATTCTGAAACAAATATGAAACAATCTTACTTGGATGACCTGAAATTATAGCATATAATTAGTTAGTTACCTAATTGTAGCTAATTACAAAATTCAATTACTGGATCTAAACATCTATCCATTTCTTAAGAAAAGGTTAACATTTTTCAATAGCCTAAGTGTACAAATAACATTCACATAAGAATTCACAATATAACATGATTTTTAAATCTCACTGTCATGAATTTATAGGCCAAATGGAAGGAATTTAGTGTTTAATTCCCGTAAATTAATGGCCATTTTAATCATCTTGCGAGTGGGTTTACGTGGAACGCGATCGATTGGAACGTTGCGGTTGCGGTGAATTTAAAACCCCAGTCGGCAGGAAAAATACTGCCTGTTCATATTTTTTCTAAGTCACCTTTTTGCAACGTGAAATTTTGATTGAAGGCATTCTAAGAAGCCAGTTTATATGAAAAAATAAACGGTGTACCTTGCCTTGTCCCCTACGTGAGATCCGTCCCGTTGTCGGTGTTGACGGCTTTAGAAGATGATTTTAATTTTACTCCTGCTATTAAATTATCCTGCGCTAATTTTAATAAACTTAATAAACGGCAGTCAAAGTAATTTTTCTTGAGCAACTAAACAATCGATTTGAACAGGCTGAAGAAATACCGCATTTTAAAACCGCCCCCCCCACCCCCCCCCCAAAGGCGCCAAAGTCACGCGCACGGGCAGTGGCAAAACTGCAGTGCCGCTGAAGGTAAGTTTCGTAACATACCTAGTTAATGGACACATTGAATGGAATAGGTTGCAGGGAATTATACTGGGGAAATGGGAATTATCTGATTGTATGTTACTTTCACATAATATTTCTGAATTATCAAGACGAGTACTTAAATTGCCACGGTAATGAAAGCTATGGATTAAATACATGTAGATGGGATTAGTCTAGATACGTACATAGCCCAGCATGGACATGTTGGGCCAAATGGCATATTTCTGCACTCCAGAAGGCGACATTGATTAGCCGATTGTCACATTCCATGTCATGAGGAAACAGGCCAGAGTGACACAATATATTGATTCTCATCTTTCATCTGACAGGAAGAGTCACACAACCTTCAGTCACTGATCATATCCCAGTTTGCTGAACTGCAAAAGATTCTCACAGAGAAAGAGCAGCGTTTGCTCGGAGATGTCCGGGAAGAAGAGGCGAAGATTGTAAAAACAATGGAGAAAAATCTTCAAGAGATTCAAGAGAATTTAAATTCCATTCAGGAGGAACTCTCAAAGTTACAGGAACAGATAGACCACAAGGACGGTGTGATATTTCTGAAGGTGAGGTGTTATACTACAGTTTGGCAAAGTGAAAGTGCACAGTCGCAAAATGGTGGGTTAAATTTCTGAAATAAATGCTGCATTTACCAGTAATTCAGTACTGGGTCAATGTTCCATCTACTCACCACATCTGACAATAATGCCACAAATTCCAGGAAACCTCATGTATTTATCCCACTTCAACTTGCATTTATCTGCAATATTGTCTTCAGGCCACCCTGTGAGTTCCATGTTCTTTTTACTGCTATTCTTGTAGAATTTATTAAGGGCCATCTTACATTTCAGGTTTTATATTTCTTCTCCCCACAAGTAGTGATAATATTTCCAACCCGCACCCATTTAAATCCGCCGGTGATCTTAAAATGTTCCATCCCATTATCTCTGGCATCTTACAATACTAGACAAATGGTGCAGGAATAGGCCATTCGGCCCTTCGAGCCAGCACCGCCATTCAATATGATCATGTCTGATCATCCACAATCAGTACCCCGTTCCTGCCTTCACGCCATATCCCCTGACTCTGCTATCGTTAAGAGCTCTGTCAAACCCTCTCTTGAAAGCATCCAGAGAATTGGCCTCCACTGCCTTCTGAGGCAGATAATTCGACAGATTCACAACTCTCTGGGTGAAAAGGTTTTTCTTCATCTCTGTTCTAAACGGTCTACCCCTTATTCCTGAACTGTGGCCCCTGGTTCTGGATTCCGTGAACATCGGGAACATGTTTCCTGCCTCTAGCGTTTCAAATTCCTTAATAATCTTATGTTTCAATAAGATCCCCTCTCATCCTAAATTCCAGAGTATACAAGCCCAGCTGCTCCATTTTATCAATATATAACAGTCCCGCCATCCTGGGGATTAATCTCGTGAGACCTACGCTGCACTCCCTCAATGGCAAGAATGTCCTTCAAATTTGGAGACCAAAACTGCATACAATACTCCAGGTTTGGTCTCACTTCAGCCCTTTACAACTACAGAAGGACCTCTTTGCTCCTATACTTAACTCTTGTTTTGAAGCTCAACGTGCCATTAGCTTTCTTCACTGCCTGCTGGACCTGTGTGCTTACTTTCAGTGAATGATGAAAAAGGACCCCCAGATCTCTTTGTACTTTCCCTTTTCCCCAATGACACCATTCAGATAATCTGCCTTCCTGTTCTTGTCACCAAAGTGGATAACCTCACATTTATCCACATTAAACTGCATCTGCCCACTCGCCCAACCTGTCCAAGTCCCCCTGCATCCTCATGGCATCCTCCTCACAGTTCACACTGCCACCCAGCTTTGCGTCATCTGCAAATTTGCTCATGTTACTTTGAATCCCTTCATCTTAATCATTAATGTATATTGTACATAGCTGCGGTCCCAGCACCGAGCCTTGCGGTACCCCACTAGTCACTGTCTGCCATTCTGAAAGGGACCCGTTAATCCCTCCTCTTTGTTTCCTGTCTGCCAACCAATTTTCTATCCATGTCAGCACTCTACCCCCAATACCATGTGCTCTAATTTTGCCCACTAATCTCCTATGTGGGACCTCATCAAATTCTGAAATTTCTGAAAGTACAGGTACACTATATCCACGGGCTTTCCCTTGTCCATTTTCCTAGTTACACCCTAAAAAAATTCCAGATAAGTCAAGCATAATTGATGGTAAATCCATGCTGACTCGGAACTATCCTGTTACTGCTATCCAAATGTGCTGCTATTTGATCTGTTATAATTGACTCCAGCATCTTCCCCGCCACTGATGTCAGGCTAACTTGTCTATAATTCCCTGCTTTCTCTCTCCTGTCTTTCTTAAAATGTGGGGTAACATTAGCGACCCTCCAATCCATGGGAACTGATTCTGAATTTATAGAACATTGGAAAATAATCACCAATGCGGCCCTGGGATGCGGACCTTCAGGCCCTGGGGATTTATCAGCCTTCAGTCCCATCAGTCTACCCAACACCATTTCCTGCCCAATGTGAATTTCTTTTCAGCTCCTCCGTCACCCTAGGTCCTCTGGCCACTAGTACTTCAGGGAAATTGTTAGTGTCTTCCTTCATGAAGACAGATCCAAAATACCTTTTCAACTCGTCTGCCATTTCCTTGTTCCCCATAATATATTCACCTGTTTCAGTCTGCATTCTTGGCTAGCTTGCCTTTGTACCTTATCTTACCCCCCCCCCCCCGTATTACATTTTTAGTTATCTTCTGTTGCTCTTTAATAGTTTCCCAATCCTCAGACCCCCGCTCATCTTTGCTATGTTATACTTCTCTTTTATTTTTATCCTGTCCTTGCCTTCCCTTGTCAGATACGGTCACCCCTTACTCCCATTGGAATCATTCTTCCTCCTTGAAATTAACTGATTCGGCCCAAAACATTGCCTATTTCCTTTGCTCCATAGATGCTGCTGCACCCGCTGAGTTTCTCCAGCACTTTTGTCTACCTTCAATTTTCCAGCATCTGCAGTTCCTTCTTAAACCTCCTGTATTATTCCCAGAAATACCTGCCATTGTTGTTCCACTGTATTCCCTGCTGGGTTATCTTTCCAGTCAACTTTGGCCAGCTCCTCCCTCATGGCTCCATAGTCACCTTTGTTCAATTGTAATACTGACACTTCCGATTTTCCCTTCTCACTCTCAAATTGTAGATTCAAACTTATCATATTATGGTTACTATCTCCTAATGGCTCCTTTACCTCAAGTTCCTTTACCAAATCCAGTTTATTACACAACACTAAATCCAGAATTGCCTTCTCTCTGGTAGGCTCCAGTACAAGATGCTCTAAGAGTCCGTGACGGAGGCGCTCCACAAATTCCCGTTCTTGGTGTTCAGCACCAACCTGATTTTCCCAGTCTACCTGCATGTTGAAATCTCCCATAACTGTAGCAATACCTTTGCGACATACCAATTTTAACTCTTGGTTCATATTGCACCATATATCCAGGTTACTGTTTGGGTGCCTGTAGTTAAGTCCCATTAGGATCTTTTTTACCTTTACAATTCCTCAGTTCTATCCATACTGACTATACAACTCCTGATTCTATATCACCCCTTGCTGGGGACTAGGCACGAGCCGTCAAGGTAGGCAAGGTAGGCACTGCCTACCCTGACTAAGATTATAACATGGTAATTACTAAATATAAGTAGTAAAGGCATGGGAGAATTATGCCTATCAAACAGATCAATCTCTTAGGTAGGCATAATTCTCCGTGCATTTCATCCGCAGCACTTGCAACACACAAAGGTCTGTGCAGCCCACGTGCCGTCAGCGTTGCTTGAAACCGTCAATGACAAGCGGGGCTGAAGGCAGCTGAAATTCTGCCTTTGCAGCACTGCGCATGCGCAGCAGCCTACTGCGCATGTGCAACGCTAGTTTCTTGGCGGGATTTTCAAATATGGATTGCCATCATCTTAAGCATATTTTAAGAAACAAAGAGAGAAGAATGGAGTTTGTGTACCGATAATGTGTTAAGTACATTTCTTGGTGCGATATGTTTTTAACTACCGTATTTCCCGGGGTGGGGCCCGGAAAGGGAGAGTTCCTTTCACAGTGTATGGGGAGTTTGGCCTGGGGTAAAGTTGCGGGGAGGGCAGGAGCGTTGTGAAGGAGGAGATCGGGATCATGCCAGTACCCCACTTGCAACGCCCCTTGCACGGAGCCACCACATTGTGGCCGGGGAGGGAAGCAGCTCGGGTGGCTGCGAGCGGCTGCCGGGCCAGACAGCGGAACTGCTGCCACGTCAGCTCCTTCTGCTGGCCCCCGCTCACCTCTGCAATCTCTCCGTCTGAAAACCTCTCTCCTGTCACTCGCTAGCCTCACTCGTGTCAGCCGCTTCCCGCAGATCTTTAAATTCCAACAGCGCGATTGAGGTTACTCGGCTGTGGGAATTTAAGGATTTGCGGTTGCAAAGGCTGACAGGCACTGAAGTAGCAGCCAGTTCTGCTGTCGGGACCCGGCAGCCACTCGCAGCCACCCAAGCTGCTTCCCTCCACAGCCACTATGCAGTGGCTCTGCGTCCGGAGTAAGTGTGTTACTGGCATTATCCCTGACCCCCTCCTTCTCAATGCTCCTGCCCTCCCCGCAACTTTACCTGGTAAGACTCTCCACACGCTGTGAAAGGAACTCTCCTCCTAATTGGTCACTTGAACAAGTATTGTCATTCAATAAGATGACAACAGATTCAACTTGTCCCAGTGTGCTCCCGTTTTTCCCACCATCTCTCCATCTGCCATCACCCCCCACCCATTCAGTAATTCAGAATCAAGCCTTGGGCAAATTGAATTGTTACTGTCTTTATTTTTATATTTTATTTTTACGGAGAGAACAATCTGCGCATGCGCGGTTTAAGTTATTTTTTAAAAAGCCGACTGACAGCCTACCCTGAGTAATTACTCACGGCACGCGCCTGTTGGGGACTGAATTTCATTCCTCACCAACAGAGCTACCCCACCCCCTTTGCCCAGGTGTCTATCCTTTCGATAGGACGTATACCCTTAAATATTCAATTCCCAGTCCTGGTCCTCTTGCAGCCATGTCTCTAATTCCAACAACATCATACTTGTCAATTTCTAACTGAGTCTCAAACTCATCCACTTTATTTCTTATACTTTGTGCATTCATATATAATACTTTTAATCCATTACGCTCCGCACCTTTCACATTGATTCCCATTTCACTTGACTTTACTCTCCTATCCCGTCCTGGACGTTCTGCCCCGTTAACTCTGGTGTCTTATCTTTTCTTATACTCTCTTTCCCATATATCTCTATTTTGTCTCCTCCCTTCTCCTGATAAAATCCCACGACCTGCCCGGTCTTACTCGTAAGTTGCATATTCACAGTTATTTTCACCGACATTCCTAATGCTTTCCCCCATGTTCGATGTCTCTCCGACAATATCCACTTTCTGTCTGTGTGACAGCAGCAACGAGTTGGGAATTCTCAGCGGGTGTTTTTGTAGCAATTTGGTGAAATACCTGCCGTCGGGATCATGATGATCCATCTCAATCTATTCAGATTTGTGTTTTATTTATTTCAGGAGGAAGCTGGTCGCAAGACGAGGTAGGACATGCTTTTGACTGAAACAATGTATGTTTTTATAGTGAAGCTCAAAAAAACAGCTAATGCTCAGTTTCTAATCGGCTGTTAAATATTTGCAGGGTTATTAATGAAACCAAACCAATGTTGGTGGTAGATGGCGCGTTGCCCATTGAAAAGTATGATCGCACCTTTTTCTACAACATGGCATTGAGAGAAACATCTGATATCATCAAAGGAGGTAAAACTGATACATTTTCCATTGTTCTTTTTTAAGACATCTTTATGCAATACTTATATGTGAAGTTTAATGGTATTAATGGACTTGGGGAAGCATCACAGAGACAAAGGAAATATTGTTTGCACTTGAACAGATCCTTGTTCCTGGGAGAATAGGTTTGCTGTCCTGGGTGAAATTGTGTAGGCCTGTGTACTCGAGGGTTCAGGTGTAATAGAGGAGATCTCAGTGAAACATAAAGTCCTTACAGGGCTCAGTGGGCTGGATGCAGGGAGGATGTTTCCCCAGTCTGAGGGGGTCTGGAGCCAGTGGAAACCCTCCCAGAATGTGGGCTGGACCATTTATGCCAGAGACAAGGACACATTACTCCACGCAGAGACTGGGCAACCTGTGGAATTCCCTGCACCGGTGGTTATCAATAATCAGTCATTCAGTGCTCTTGGAGCCAGAGAGCCATGGTTGTACATTACAGAGTCAGGTCCTTCAGCCCATCGCTTCCATGTCCACCTTTTTTCCCAGCCACACAAATCCCATTTGCACACATTAGAACCATATTATTCTACACCTCGTTTGCTAAATCACAATGCCTCTTAAATGTAGTGATCACATCTGATTTCACCACCTCCTATGGCAAAATATTCCAGGTGAATAAAACTGCGTCAAGTATTGATCGAGCCTATATCCTGCTGCAGACTTTAACAGACTACCTTGCTATCCACAACATTACCCCTTCTCCACAAACTTAGTAGTCACACCTCCTACATTCACATCTAAGCCATGAAAACATAAAATAAACAGCAATGGTTGCAGCACCGATCTCTGCTGCACATCACCAGTCACAGACCTCCTGGCAGAAAAATCATCCTTCAACATACCTGCCAACTATTCCGATTTGGGCGGAATTCTTCCGATTTTTCCATCCCAATTCCGAATTCCGATTTTTTCCTCAATATTCCGAAAAAAATTGGAATTCGGAATTGGGATGGAAGCGTGCATGCGATCCATGGCGGCGGCGGCGGCGAGGAGACAGCGAGAGAGCCGCGCCGCTTATGGGGACACGCACGGGTGTACGTCAGCACGCAGCCGCATGACCCCGCCCCGCCACGGTGGCGTTCGGCGTCACTTGTCCCCCCCTCCCCCCCCCCGCACTGAGGTCACTTTGTTAACGAAGAAACTGCAGATGCTGGAGAATGGAGGGTTACACAAAATGCTGGAGAAACTCAGCGGGTGCAGCAGCATCTAAGGAGCGAAGGAGATACACAAAATGCTGGAGAAAACTCAGCGGGTGCAGCAGAAAGTCTGAAGAAGGGTCTCGACCCGAAACGTCACCTATCTCCTTCGCTCCTTAGATGCTGCTGCACCCGCTGAGTTTCTCCAGCCTTTTGTGTAACACCCCTGAGGTCACTTTCCCGCCCTCACTGACGTCACGTACCCCGCCCCTTACTGACGTCACTTGCCCCGCCCCTTACTGACGTCACGTGCCCCGCCCTCACTGACGTCAGACTAATAGGATTCCGATTTTTCAATCTCACAAGTTGGCAGGTATGCTTCAACCTCTAACCACCAACTTTTTACCATTTTACCAACTCGTCTTGGATCCAACCTGACTTCCCTTTCTGGACCAGCCTTACATGTGAAACATTGTTAAGTCCCTCAGGGAAGTTGATATATTGCTTCACAATGAGATCAGACTGTTCTTGGTTGTACAGACGCATCAAATACACCCTCCACTAAAGAAAGCCAGTAAACAGTAGCAGCCTCGCCCGTCCAGACTACTCCCGTTCAGTGTGATCACGGCAACTCCACCCCACATCTCTACATCCTCTTTAATTACCACACACCTCCGTCTCCTCATCTTCCAATCTGCCTCTCCCTCGCCATCTACTGGCAACATATTTCAATACCCGCCTTATTTCTCCATCTCCACCCGCAATCTCTCGTTCATCTTCACTTCTTACGTTTGTTTTCCCCATCCGCACACCGTGCCCCCTCCCGTTCCCGATAATCTGCGGAATTTCCCCTCTCCAGCCTGGTTAAAAACTCGTTGAAAGATGTCTGTTGTCCATTCAATGTGGTTGGGGTGAAACCCCGGGCAAGGTTTCAGTTATTCGCTCACCTGTGCCTGAGGCCGAGCGGCTTCTCCCCCGGTCCCGGGGCCGCGCTGCCCGAGTCTCCCCCCGACCCCCAGGGACTCTCTGATTCTCTGCTTCTCCCCCCAGTCTCCGTCACCCTGGATGTGGAAACAGCGCATCCGTGGCTCGAGGTGTCTGCGGATCGGAAGAGGGTGAGACGGACCGAGACCCGAAGGAGTCTCCCTGACACCGGGAAGAGGTTTACAGCTGGGGCGTGTGTTCTGGGATCAGAGGGATTCTCATCGGGGAGACATTACTGGGAGGTGGAGGTGGCGGGGAGTCGGGGCTGGAGTCTGGGAGTCGCCGCAGAGTCTGTGGAGAGGAAGAGATGGGTCACACTGACCCCGGAGACAGGGGTCTGGAGCATCGGGCAGGGATGGGGTGACGTGTTTGATGAATTCACCTCCCCTCCGTCCCCTCTCCCCGCCCGTCCCATCCCCAGGAGGGTGGGAGTTTATCTCAGTTACGAGTCCGGGATAGTTTCATTTTATGACGCAGACACCAAGTCCCATCTCCACACCTTCAATGGGAATAAATTCACGGAGAAACTTTATCCTTTCTTCAGGCCTTGGGATGAAAAGTGGCTGAGAATCTGGTCCGGTTCTGCTCCGGTGTGTAATAGCGTTGGGTCCCGGGACCGGCATCTGGGCCGGGGCTCAGGGGTCGTGGGGCAGAAACCCGGTGGACAACAGGTCGGCGCTGAACGGCTCCCGTTTAATCCCAAAATTCCGCATAGTAAAGCCAAAGTGAGCGCGGGGATAAAACCAGGGGGAATGTAAATGTGGGAAGAGTGAAATAAACAGCAAATTAAATCAGAGTTGTCGATCCGTTCATTTTAACAAGTTAACTGCATCCGTCAAAGGAACAGAAACACTTTTGTGAAAATATAAAGATTGAAACAATCGCCCTTCCCACTTGTTCAGAAGTTCATCAGGTGTTTGCAGCATTTGCTCTCCGCACAACAGATTTGTTTTCTTCGGAACGGATCTTTTGAAGAAAGGGTTCAAACCAAATTCCCGGTTCCAGGTGGGAGCCCGTTGTGCTCAGGCTCTGTCTGTCTCTCTAGAATATGTAGATCATTCCTTGTTTCAGTCGCCGCCAGACCCGTCCCTCACCTCTCTCTCAGGTACATCATGTCTGTATCGGTGCTGCTTCCTGCTCTCGTTCACCGCTTTAACGCTTCATCTCCCTCACTGCCAGTTTCCAACCATCTCCCACTTTCCTCTGCTTGAGCCCCGACTCTTTCCTTCGCTTTCTCGCCGCCTCTATCTCTGTCAGAGAAAACAAGAGTGAGCAAAGTCCATTTCAAACCCGCAGACGCCATCAGCTACTTCGTCTATCCTCAACCCCTTTTCACGCATCAGAAATACAATAATTCCCCACATGTTAGAGTGCGTAGAACAACAACCTGCTTACATTTACAAAATATCCTCGCATCTCTTTTAGGAGACCCCACAGCGCTTTACATGCGCAAGTCTCATTGAAGTGACTGATTCACCAGACTGATTCCCGGGATGGCAGGACTTTCATATGAAGAAAGACTCGATAGACTCTGCTTGTACTCGCTAGAATTTAGAAGATTGAGGGGGGATCTTATAGAAACTTACAAATTCTTAAGGGGTTGGATAGGCTAGATGCAGGAAGAATGTTCCCGATGTTGGGGAAGTCCAGAACAAGGGGTCACAGTTTAAGGATAAGGGGGAAGTCTTTTAGGACCGAGATGATAAAAACATTTTTCACACAGAGAGTGGTGAATCTGTGGAATTCTCTGCCACAGAAGGTAGTTGAGGCCAGTTCATTGGCTATATTTAAGAGGGAGTTAGATGTGGCTAAAGGGATCAGGGGGTATGGAGAGAAGGCAGGTACAGGATACCGAGTTGGATGATCAGCCATGATCATATTGAATGGCGGTGCAGGCTGGAAGGGCCGAAGGGCCGAAAATACTGCACCTATTTTCTATGTTTCAAAGTGCAGCTATGAATGGCAACTGAAATGCAGGAGTCAATTTGTAGACGGGAACACACAAAAGGAGTTTAAAAACATGCTATACAGTGCAAAGAGGTTTGGGTCTATTTCAATTGCAGTATTAGAAGCACAAGTCTATTCAGTTCTTGTGAATGTTACTGGTGATGCAAATTATCCAAATTCAACAACAGGGTATTAAGTGTATGTTGTATTAATCTACAAACCTACAATATTGTAAGTGGGTTTGGTTTCAATGAACCAACCCCTTTTACATATTTTCCTCTCTGATAATCTGCCTCTGTTTCTTCCCTTCTTTCACCCAATCCACATGGTGACTTTAATCGGTGCCCTCAGCCCAAGATAGAGAAATAGTCATGTGTTTTGAATTGTCATATATACCTAGACGGAGTAATGAAAGAGTAATTTCTTAAGGGCCTGACCCACTTGCATGCGTTTGGCGCGACCAACCGGAAGCGGAGTTCGCGCGTGACGTCATTTCCATCATCAGCTGGGCAGGGGGCGGGCCGACTGAATTTGGGCGTCGCACAGCGTCGGCCGGTGACGTCATCACGCTACGCCACGCCGGGCTGTGACGTCATCGCACAACGCCGCGCGCTAGGTGTACGCCGTCAAGACGCTGCGTACGACCGCAATGCGCCTGCGTGCCGACAGACCGTTGGCGCGCAAAGATTTCGGACACTGTCAGATTTTCGGAGCCCTGCGCGATGTCGGGACCAGCCCCGCACAACTCCGCGCTTCTAAGTGGGACCGGCCCCACGCGGCCATAAGGTTCCCATACCCCCCAAGCGACCGCGAGGTCGCGTAATTTGCGAGCCAAGGTCGCGAACGTGGGACTGGCCCTTTAGTCCGTAACCAGACGATGCATCTATATCACTGATGAGTTTCCCTCCTTAAACTGCAGGCCACAACACTTCTCTTCCTGACTCCAACGTTAGCAAATAATCCTCGCTCCACACTCAAGGAATGTTGCCATTCCATCCCCATGTTCGTATTCTTCCAGATTTGTAATCGGCATTCCTAACTCCCAACAAAGTGGATTTCAAAATCTCTGACTTTTTGTCTGACCGCAGACCTCTGTTCTGTGGGTGGACAAAGCTGCTATAGTCAAGTGGGCTTGAGATGGGTCCGCAGATGGTCGGGCAGGAGCTGGGGAGAGAGAACCTGAAATTGGCATTCTGAGTCTCTGGTCGGAATTTGCCCTGACCCTGTCTGTCCTGCTGCACATGAAAACATTTTCTGTTATTGATGTTGTTTAATTTACAGAGACAAGAATGTCTGCAGATGCTGGAATCTGCAACCTTGGATCATTTCGTACTGATCCTGGGTCTCGACCCTTGACACTTATTGCTCCACAAATGCTTCTTTATCCTTTTAATTCTACCAGATGTTTATTTCTCGCTCCTGCATTGAGGGACCCTCCACTATTCCACCTTATGATAAAGGATTATAAAAGGATTGGACAAGCTAGATGCAGGAAAAATGTTCCCAATGTTGGCGAGTCCAGAACCAGGGGCCACAGTCTTAGAATAAAGGGGAGGTCATTTAAGACTGAGGTGAGAAAAATCTTTTTCACCCAGAGAGTTGTGTATTTATGGAATTCCCTGCCACAGAGGGCAGTGGAGGCCAAATCACTGGATGGATTTAAGAGAGAGTTAGATAGAGCTCTAGTGGAGTCATGGGATATGGGGAGAAGGCAGGCACTGGTTTTTGATAGGGGGCGATCAGCCATGATCACAATGAATGGCGGTGCTGGCTCGAAGGGCCGAATGGCCTCCTCCTGCACCTATTTTCTATGCTTCTATCAGTTCATCGCCGCCTTCAGAATACTCAACTGAAAGGAGAACAAGAAAGGGTAATGATATTAAAATAGAAACCCCATTCGCCAGGACAGATATTTATAAGAACTCACTCTTTGTAAGAGCGTTAAGGGATTGGCATAAACTAGACAACAATATAGTCAAATCACCTTCAATAGACAGTTATAAGGGGGCACTAACAGCACGTTAGTATGTAGGTTGGTGATATGCAATGTACTGCCCTGCCGACTACACATTCAGCCCGAAGGTGGTGCCGAACTCAGCAAAGGTTGTGCAGTTTCACCATTGCAGGAGCCCCTCCTGCTGATAGTAAATGGTACTGCAGGATCAGCCAACGTATTAACCCGTTACCCGCGTGGAAAGTTAATCTGGGGCAGAGAGAACGAGCTGAGGCCGATGCATGAAGCCGTCAGTGACGTTGGAGCAGCGGCGGTGATAGGAACGTAATCCGGGACGACGAGAGAAAAGAAGAGGGGAGGCCACAAGCTGCCCGTATAACTAAATTCGATAATCAATAGCGCTATTGTAATGGCCCTGTCTCACGGTGCGAGTCCACCCACGAGTGATCCCGAGTGAAAGAAAAAAATCAAAACTCGTGGTTGTCTATGAAATTCCAAGTTTATGGTCACGAGGTTAAACGAGTTCCCACGTGTATGTCTTAAGTTTGCCGTTTACTTCTCATTTCTGCCATGTACCAAGTTCCTTTCTCGAGTTACCAAGTTCCTCTCCCGAGTTATTCTTGAGCCAACAACGACCACTGACGTGTGGAAAAATCATTACATGGTAAAAATGTCATGCAGTTTTTTTCTCATTATAAAAAGGCCCAGCCTGAAGAACGATCTCGACGCGAAACATCACCTATTTCTTTTCTCCAGAGATGCTGCCTGACCAGCTGAGTTAGTCCATCATTTTGTGTCTATCTTTGGTTTAAACGAGTATCTGCAATTCCTTCCTTCAAACTTTTAGAGCAGTTTGTTTCAAGAAACAATCCTTCCAAAATTGCATTCAAAAGTCCATTTGAACTGCACTTGTTCAAGGTCTGGCATCAATCATTGAAAGGCATAGGCTGTCTTGTGTCGGGAGGAACTGCAGATGCTGGTTTACACCGAAGATCGACACAAAATGCTGGAGTAACTCAGCGGTACATGCAGCATTTCTGGAGAGAAGGAATTGGTGATGTTTCTGGTCGAGTCCCTTCTTCAGACTGAAAAAACACGTTTCGACCCTTCTCTCCAGAGAGGCTTGGCTGAGTTACTCCAGCTTTTTGTGTCTAGTAAGATTGTTTTATTCCCTTAATTTATCTCTCATCAAACTTCTGACAAAAAGATTAGGTAAATTGAACATTAACATTATTTTTTCCTCCAACAGCAAGGTTCTTGGACCAGAGGGATAGCAGTGTGTGTCTCTCTGCTCACCGAGTATGCCCATCAGAACAGCCGTAACAGTTAATAAAATAACATTTTCCATAAACACTGAACCTTCTTATTGAGGCATACTGTACTTTAAATGGCGGTATTTAACGGTGTTCTGGGTTTGGTTGTCGCTGCAGGTACATCACTTATTGCACGTCCCTAATTCTGCTCCGAGTGGTTCATTCAATCATTTTGCGTGTCTTAAGAGAGTTATCGTCATCGATCCTACCGGACTAGGTTATTTGTAGAGGATTAAATAATATTTTTGAGATTATATTTTCAATGGATATTTTTAAGGCAGAGATAGATAGATTCTTCAATATAGACTGTTGGCCCAGCGACATTAGATTAGACGAACTGGGTACCAATGTCTGACTATGCGAGTGTGTAGTAGGTCACCTGAATTGAACGGAATTGGGAGTCTGCCGGGTACCACCCACTGCGTGTCGACCTGGGGGACTCCCCAAGGGACCAAAAAATGGGTGCTAAATAGATGAGTGAGGTACCACTTAAATCCACTACCATGGTGTGCTCACTGTCACCCCTATATCAACAACACAAACGACACATTTTTCCCGCTGCAAAAGGCCCGGCAGACCCCCCCACAAAGGGTCTAAAAAAAAATGGGCTGGCATATAGACGAGCAAGGTACCACTCAAAAATAATGCCAAATAAACAAGTTGACTGCATGGAGTACAAAATGGGTTACACCAGACAAATAGTCCGCTGCACTACAGGTACCAGACACCCCAAAAATGGACACCTTAGACCCCGTTGTCCAACTAGGCTAGCCTAGATATTGCGGGTACCAGCTAAAGTTTAAATGATCTATCACACCTTGGGGGATACAAAATGACCTATGACAGAACAATTCTCCGCTGCCTTGGGTCTACCAACTCCCTAAATGGACCCATGGGCCCATCTAAATATTAGACCCTTAGCCTAGATATTAAAGATACCAGCTAAAACCGGGTTCACCACAGCCTCGGAAATACAAAATCACCACAGCCTCGAAAATACAAAATCACCTATTGCCTTGGTCCTACCAGATTCCCCAAATAGTCCCTTAATTGCCGAACTGGGAGAAGTTGAGGGTCTGATAGGCACAAGGCAATCCACCCACCCCTCTCCACCTCCCCCCCTCTCTCTCGCTTTCTCTGCCTTGGGGAGGGGGTACAGAGGGAGGGGGTAGAGGCAGCAGCTACCGGTCACAGAGCACGCCTCCCCATCAGGCACCGGCCCGAGATAGGCTGCGGGCGTCGTGGACCAGAGCGAGGACCGCAGCGCTCCGAGGACGGTGAAAAACAGCGGAGGGCTGGCAGGGCACTCACCAGCATGACGGACGATCTGGCGGGGGAGACGGAGAGGAGGTCATCCCCTGTGATGGCGACTTTTCAACTGCGCTTGTCCTCGTCCGCCCTGCAATAACGACCGCCTCCGCCATGTTGTTGAACTTCAAGAAGCCCAGCTGGATGACTTGATCATGTGTTCACGGGCTTCAATCCAGAGCCCTTGGGGGGGGGGGGAAGGGCGGGGGAGGGCGGCTGTGCCACGTAACTGGCTGCGCATTGAAAAGTCAGCGCAGCTGGTCACAAGGAGCAAAGGCATGGCGATGTCATCAGCTCGCTTCAGATTCAGTTAGATTTTAAAACACTTCAAGTAAAAAACTCGGGAAATAATTAACCATATTTTCAGATGAGGAGATATTTGAATTCATGAGATAAATCTCAACCGGAATATGTAAAAATTTCTCCGTTATCGCGTCGGGTTTTGGAGTGGATGTGACTGACAACCAAACAAACAAACAAGAGTTTTAATAGTTATATGATTATTAATGTACTTGTGTAAGGAATGATTCATTGAAGAATAACAGACTCAAATGTTAACCCTACCCCTAAGCAAATTTTATTTTGTTATGTTACATAGTTACATTAAACCTTTAAATTCAAAAGATATTTACTCCAAATTGTGTAACAATAGTTGGAAAATACCCAATAAGATGTTCTGTAAACTTATTTGTGTGAAATGCTGTTGAACTACAATAATCATTCCAGTTTTCTAACATTACTGAAAGATCAAAATCTCGAGGTCGCCATGATACCTGTGTTTGAGGTTAGAGGACACCTGTACAAAAAATGAAAAGTTTCTTATGATGAAAATAGAAAATGATTTCAGCTTTTGAAAGAAAATGTAACTGATTACTGTACAACAGTTGTTCAAGTTGCTTTGGTAATTTTTTCAAGCAAAACCTCACCTCATTTACAAATGAAAATGGAAGTGATATGCAGCTGATGGTACTTTGTATTTTGGTCTTTCAAAGGGAGTATGTATTGCTAAAACCACACAGTCATTAGAGTAAAGCTCACTGGCATTTTAAGATGCGTCCAAAAACTGCTTAACCGGGTCATTTACCCAGTTTACCCTAAATCTTGATTTACAAAATGAACAAAAAATGCTTAATGAAATTGAATTACATGACTTTAAGGTGGCTTTCTTAAGTATTACGAAACAGCTCAATAACTTTTCTTCCAGTTAACATATTCTGTACTTCAATATGTTTACCTGAGAATAATTCTGGAAAGAAAACTGGGTCTACCGTTACACAGTTCTTAGATAAGGCCATTTCAAAACTAACAGTATGCACAAAAAGCAAACTGAAGTTGTGATTAGCAAAATTGCCAAAATGTGAACAGCTGGGATAAAATTAGCTGACAGACAGCAGGGCATGTTTTACATCTCATTTTGATTGTCCTAGTCATGGCTCCATTCTGATCCAGAGCTTGTGTCATCAATGTCAAGTGTATCTTCTATGTCCTCGGTGTGTCCGTCTGCTGCAGTATTGTCACCCACAGAAACATCTTCAAAGAGATTGTCTGGTACTGCAGGTCCAGGAAACTAGTTGGGCATGTAATGTCCATTTTCATCCTTCCATCCGTACTGCAGTGGATCCAAATCTTGATCTGGTTTGTGGCTGGTGAAAATTCAATCAACTTAATCTTGGAATGGTAAATCATCATTACAGTTTACAGGATCCTCCGTGTACATTGTCGTACTACTAGTACTGGCTACGTTTGGTAATTTGCCCAGGATAATATTAGCCTGAACTGTACTAAAAATCTTTTAATGGGAGAACAATGTGGACTAAAATGACTCTCCTTCAAAGCTTGTTGACCGGTTGCATCGTGGCTTGGTTTGGCAACTTGAGCGCCCGGGAGAGGAAAAGACTACAAAAAGTAGTAAACACTGCCCAGTCCATCATCAGCTCTGACCTCCCTTCCATCAAGGGGATCTATCGCAGTCGCTGCCTCAAAAAGGCTGGCAGCATCATCAAGGACCCACACCATCCTGGCCACACACTCATCTCCCTGCTACCTTCAGGTAGAAGGTACAGGAGCCTGAAGACTGCAACAACCAGGTTCAGGAATAGCTACTTCCCCACAGCCATCAGGCTATTAAACTTGGCTCGGACAAAACTGAACATTAATATCCCTTTATCTGTTATTTGCACTTTGTCAATTTATTTATTCATGTGTGTATTTGCGTATATAATGGTATATGGACACACTGATCTGTTTTGTAGTCAATGCCTACTATGTTCTGTTCTGCTGAAGCAAAGAAATAATTTCATTTTTCCTGTTAGAGACACATAACAAACTCTTTTGGCTTTTTTGACTTGACTTTGTTCCTCCATTTGAATGTAGAAAACTTAAAAAACCTAGGTCATTTAAGTATTTTTTTATTAGCTTGGTTCACGGTGGTAAACCTAACAAACATAAATAACAAATGATCAGTTTATGAATCACTAAAAAATTAACATTAACTCCTTGATCAGTGATATATGGTAAGTAAATATTGCAAATGTTCCACTGTGATATATGGTAAGTAAATATTGCAAATATTCCAAAATTCATACTTTCAATTTTAAACACGAGACTGAATGCGATGAATCTAAAGTACAGAACAAGTATTCTCAAACTATTTGCTGACCAAGCGACAGATGAAACATCCTATAATGGCACAAATTGAGCCTGACAATAAACAACATTAGTGAGTTTAATATTTCAAACATGCACTCACTGCATCACTACTGATATTGCAATTATGTCCATACGATAGGATGTCTGATACAGGTTTCTGTAGATTTTTCTTAAAGACGGGAGATGACTCTGTAAGCTTATCAAATTAAAGTCCATCCCTATTTAAGATAAACCACCATCAAATAATATAATATTCCAGCTTAAATTGACCTTAGATCTATATAGCAGAGTTTATTGCACAAATTCCACAGGGCTTTTGAATACACTTGCTGATACTTGATCCTAACCACGTGTCAGTCATTGTACCTCTCTGCAGGCCATGTGCTCTGGGTATTGCATTGCCCCATGGCATTGGTTTTAACGTAAATTATAAACTGAACACTATAACTGAATCATGCATCATATCCCTGCATTATAGAAACATAGAAAATAGGTGCAGGAGTAGGCCATTCGGCCCTTCGAACCTGCACCGCCATTCAATGTGATCATGGCTGATCATCCAACTCAGTATCCTGTAGCTGTCTTCTCTCCATACCCCCTGATCCCTTTAGCCACAAGGGCCACATCTAACTCCCTCTTAAATATAGCCAATGAGCTGGCCTCAACTACCTTCTGTGGCAGAGAATTCCAGAGACTCACCACTCTCTGTGTGAAAATGTTTTCCTCATCTCGGTCCAAAAGGAATTCCCCCTTATCCTTAGACTGTGACACCTTGTTCCGGACCTCCCAAACATCGGGAACAATCTTCCTGCATCTAGCCTATCCAACCCCTTAAGAATTTTGTAAGTTTCTATAAGATCCCCCCTCAGTCTTCTAAATTCTAGCGAGTACAAGCTGAGTCTATCCAGTTTTTCTTCATATGAAAGTCCTGCCATCCCAGGAATCAGTCTGGTGAACCTTCTCTGTACCCCCTCTATGGCAAGAATGTCTTTCCTCAGATTAGGAGACCAAAACTGTACGCAATACTCCAGGTGTGGTCTCTAATAGCAAACTATAATTATATAGCAAAGTAAAACAACTTACCTCAAACAGCCATAAACAGTAATTCTTTACTGCAAAATTTCCATCCAATCCGATGTCGATATATTGTTTGGCTGCAGCTAAGGAGAGCTTGTCACCGCGTTCAGCCAAATGGCCAAATATATAGAAAGCCAAATAGGACACTCCAACAGTTTACACCTACTATTAGCCTCTTGTCCCTCTTTTCTCATTGAAATGGGTTGTTGTGGAAATGGTAGATAAAGTGGTTGATTTTTTGACATTTTGTGAAGAGGGGTTTCAGCCCGAAACATTGCCTATTTCCTTCGCTCCATAGATGCTGCCTCACCCGCTGAGTTTCTCCAGCATTTTTGTCTACCAGTCACTTTGTACTCACTAAGCATGCAGGTAAGCATGCAGGTCAGGCACGTCAGGGTAGGCAAGGTAGGCACTGCCTACCCTGACTAAAATTATAACATGGTAATAACTAAATTTAAATAGTAAAGGCATGGGAGAATTATGCCTATGTATGAGACCAATCTCTTAGGTAGGCATAATTCTCCATGCCTTTCATCTGCAGCGCTTGTAACACGGGAAGCACTGTGCAACCCACGTGCCGTCAGCGCTGCCTGAAGCCGTCGATGATGCAGGTACAGCAGGCAGTGAAGAAAGTGAATGGCATGTTTGCCTTTATAACAAGAGGAATCGAATATAGGAGCAAAGAGGTCCTTCTGCAGTTGTACAGAGCCCTAGTGAGACCACACCTGGAGTATTATGTGCAGTTGTGGTCCCCTAATTTGAGGAAGGACAGTCTTGCTATTGAGGGAATACAGCGTAGGTTTACAAGGTTAATTCCCGGGATGGCGGGACTGTTATATGCTGAGAGAATGGAGCAGCTGGGCTTGTAAACTCTGGAGTTTAGAAGGATGAGAGGGCATCTCATTGAAACATATAAGATTGTTAAGGGCTTGGACACACTAGAGGCAGGAAACATGTTCCCGATGTTGGGGGAGTCCAGAGCCAGTGGCCACAGTTTAAGAATAAGGAGTAAGCCATTTAGAACGAAGACGAGGAACCAACTTTTCTCACAGAGAGTGGTGAGTGTGGAATTCTCTGCCTTAGAGGGCGGTAGAGGCAGGTTCTCTGGATGCTTTCAAGAGAGAGCTAGATAGGGCTCTTAAAAATAGCAGTCAGGGATATGGGGAGAAGGCAGGAACGGGGTACTGATTGTGGATGATCAGCCATGATCACATTGAATAGTGGTGCTGGCTCGAAGGGTCAAATGGCCTGCTCCTGCACCTATTGTCTATTGTCACTAGCCGAAGGTTGTGGTTGATCATATAAACCTGGTTCAGCTCATATATTTAATACCACAGCCTACTTGGGCCCAAGGACTTATTATGAGGGGGTCTTGGAAAGGCCAAGGCAATGGGTTATCATTCTGACATGGGTCATTTTGTATTTCACAGGCTGTGATTGATCATCTAAACCTGATTTTAGCTGGTACCTTTAGTATCTAGGCTAGCCTAGATTGGCCCAAGGACCCATTTAGGGGGTCTGGTAGGGCCCAATGCCGCAGATAATTGTTCTGTCATCGGTTAATTTATATTCCCCAAGCTGTGATAGATCATTTAAACTTGGTTTTAGCTGGGACCCACAATATCTAGGGTAGTTTAGTTTGACAGCAGGATCTATGGTGTCCATTTTTGGGGTGTCTGGTAAACATAGAAACATAGAAAATAGGTGCAGGAGTAGGCCCTTCGAGCCTGCACCACCATTCAATATGATCATGGCTGATCATCCAACTCAGTATCCTGTACCTGCCTTCTCTCCATACCCCCTGATCCCTTTAGCAACAAAAAGAGAAGCGAGGGGAGCGAGAGAGATCAAGAGGGGAGAGAGAGATCGAGAAGAGAGAAAGAGATCGACAGGGGAGAGAAAGAGATCGAGAGAAGAGAGGGGAGAGAGAGCGATCGAGAGATGAGAGATAGAGAAGAGATGGAGATCGAGAGAAGAGAGGGGAGAGAGAGATTGAGATCGAGAGGTAAGTAAAGGTCTATTACAAATAAATATAATAACTTTCTAATGCATCTTGCTCCTCTATAATCATTGCTTGCAACTGCTCTGTAGCTTTGGAGCGGATTACACAGCGGGAGATCGAGAGACAAAGATTATAGATATCTCCTCAAGGTATGCCTACTTTGAAGAAGTTCTCCTCCTCCCTACGGAGACAGTTTTCCTGATCCCTGACCAGTCTGAAGAAGGGTCTCGACCCAAAATGTCGCCTATCTCCTTCGCTCCTTAGATGCTGCTGCACCCGCTGAGTTTCTCCAGCCGTTTGTGTACCCACGATTCTCCAGCGTCTGCAGTTCCTTCTTTAACAAGATTATAGAGGAGCCTAGATTCCCAATGATGTAGATGCCATAGTCGACGTCATCTTTGGCCCGCTAAAATGGCGTCGACAATCACGCATGTGATACTACGCTTTTTTCGCTGAGTGGCGCATTTTGCTCCTCTGTCATCTTTGCTCTGGTCAACGAGAGTTGTTTTTTAAATGTTCTATAGAAATAAAAGTGACTTGACTTGACTTGACTTGAGATCCGACCAATCACGCGTCAGTGGGCTGCTGGGCCGACCAATCACGCGTCAGTGGGCTGCTGGGGCCGACCAATCACGCGTCAGTGGGCTGCCCGACCAGGCCAGCCAATCACGCGTCAGTGGGCTGCCGGGGCGACCAAACCACGCGTCAGTGGGCTGCTGGGCCGACCAATCACGCGTCAGTGGGCTGCTGGGCGACCAATCATGCGTCAGTGGGCTGCTGGGGCGACCAACCACGCGTCAGTGGGCTGCCGGGGCGACCAACCACGCGTCAGGGGGCTGCCGGGGCGACCAATCACGCGTCAGTGGGCTGCCGGGGCGACCAATCGCGCGTCAGTGGGCTGCTGGGCCGACCAATCATGCGTCAGTGGGCTGCCGGGGCGACCAACCACGCGTCAGTGGGCTGCTGGGCGACCAATCATGCGTCAGTGGGCTGCCGGGGCGACCAATCACGCGTCAGTGGGCTGCTGGGCCGACCAATCACGCGTCAGTGGGCTGCCGGGGCGACCAATCGCGCGTCAGTGGGCTGCTGGGCCGACCAATCACGCGTCAGTGGGCTGCTGGGGCGACCAATCACGCGTCAGTGGGCGGGCATGGTGATCCGGGCCGACCAATCACCCGTCAGTGGGCTTCCCGGGGCGACCAATCACGCGTCAGTGGGCTGCCGGGGCGACCAATCACGCGTCAGTGGGCTGCCGGGGCGACCAATCACGCGCCAGTGGGCTTCCCGGGGCGACCAATCGCGCGTCAGTGGGCTGCTGGGCCGACCAATCACGCGTCCGTGGGCGGGTCATCTCGGTCCTAAAGGAATTCCCCCTTTATCCTTGGACTGTGTCCCCTTGTCCTGGACTTTCACAACATCGGGAATATGTGACGCTTCGGGGCGAGACCCTTCTTCTTCCCCTCCCCCGTGTGAGATTGGTTGGAAGTGAGCAGGAAACCTTCAGACTGAACACTTGCTGGCAAATAACATTCATTGCCCGGCCCGGCCCGGCCCGGCAGCGAGCGCAGTGGACACTCGCGGTGCTGCAGGATTTCAGCAGCTCCACGTGGTTGAAAACATTTTGAACCAGAAAGCAAAGAAAGTGCGGGAGTTAATGAAATGGCTGCAAAACGCCCGGTGGAGAGTTGGACCGAGGAGGTGGTTTGTCCCATCTGCCTGGATTTCTTCACCGATCCGGTGGCGCTGGAGTGCGGGCACAACTTCTGCCGCTCCTGCATCACACAGAGTTGGGACAAGGAGGGGAGAAACTCCTGCCCGGAATGCAGAGAGGAGTCTGCAGAGCGCACCCTCAGGGTAAATCTGGCCTTGGTTAGACTGTCCGAGAAAGCTCGGGCACTGAGCCTGAATCTCAAAGCGAAGAAAAGCAAACTTCACTGCGAAAAACATCAGGAAGATTTGAAACTATTTTGCAAAACTGACAAGAAGCTGATCTGTTTGATTTGTGCAACTGGGCGGGAGCACGAGTCTCACAGCTTAATGCTGATAGAGGAAGCAATTGAATTCTACAAGGTAAAACCCAAATCACTTTTGATCACATTATTGTCTAACCTTTTCTTTATGGCCTGACATTGTTTGTTTATTCTCTGATCTGAAACCCAACCCCAGGAACAGGTGAAATCTTCTTTCGAATCTCTCACAAAAAAGGAATCAGAGATCCTGAAAATGGAGCAGAAACAGAAAGAGAGCATTTCTGGAATTCAGGTGAGGCTTTGTATTATCGATTTAATGTCTTTTGTGTGGATTTCATCCTTGTGATGTGTGCAATAATTTAGCACCTCTCTAAAGCTCATTAATCGAGCAGCCAAGGACTTTACTTGAGTGACATTCTCGATTCTCATCTGGCAGGAAGAGTCACACAACCTTCAGTCCAAGATCACATCCCAGTTTGTTGAACTGCACCAGATTCTCACTGAGAAAGAGCAGCGTTTACTCTGTGATGTCCGGAAAGAAGAGGAGAAGATTGTAAAAACAATGGAGAAAAATCTTCAAGGGATACAAAAGAATTTAAAATCAATTCAGGAGGAACTCTCAAAGCTACAGGAACGGACAGACAACAAGAACGGCATGATATTTCTGAAGGTGAGGGGTTACACTACAGTTTGGCGAAGTGAATGTACACAGTCACAAAATGGTGGGTTACATTTCTGAAATAAATGCTGCTTTTACCACTATTTCAGTACTGGGTCAATGTTCCATCTGTTCCATCTACTCACCTCATGTGACAATAATACCCCAAATCCCAGCAAACCTCTTGTATTGATCCCACCAACTTAAATTTATCTGCAATAACCAGGCCGCCCTGTGAGTTCCACGTTCTGTTTACTGCATTTCTTGTGGAATTTATTCAAGGCCATCATACATTTCAGGTTTTATTTTTCTTCTCCCCACAAGTATTGATAATACTTACAACCCCCACACATTTAAATCCGCCGCTAATCTTAAAATGTTCCATCCCATTATCTCTGACATCTTCTCAGACTTACTCGAAAGTTGCATATTCGCAGTTATTTTCATCGACATTGCTAATGCTTTCCCCCCCGTGATCGATGTCTCTACGACAATATCCACTTTCTGTCTGTGTGACAGCGGCAAAGAGTTGAGAAATGGGAATTTTCAGAGTGTTTTTTGGTGGCAATTTGGTGAAATACCCGCCGTGTGGATCATGACGATCCATCTCAGTCTATTGAGATTTGTGTTTTATTTATTTCAGGAGGAAGCTGGTCGCAAGAGGAGGTAGGATATGCTTTTGAATGAAGCAATGTATGTTTTTATAGTACAGCTAAAAAAAAAAAAAGCTCATGCCCAGTTTCTAACCAGCGGTTATATATTTGCAGGGTTATTGATGAAACCAAATCAATGTTGGTGGTATATGGTGCTTTGCCCAGTGAAAAGTATGATCGCACCTTGCACTACAAAATGGCATTGAGCGAAACATCTGATATCATCAAACGAGGTAAAACTAATACTTTTTCCATTGTTCTATTTTAAGACATCTTAATGCAATATTTATGTGAAGATTAATGGTACTAATGGACTCAGGGGTAGTATCACAGATACAGAGAGTGAAGTTTGTTTGCATTTGAACAAATCCTGGAGAATAGGTTTGCTGTTCTGGGTGAAATTGCGTAGATTAAGTCTGTGTACTGGAGAGTTCAGGTGTATTAGAGGAGATCTCAGTGAAACACAAAGTCCTTACAGGGCTCAGTGGGCTGGATGCAGGGAGGATGTTTCCCCTGTCTGAGGGGGCCTGGAGCCAGCGCAAACCCTCTCAGAATGTGAGCTGCACGATTTAGGACAGCGACAAGGAGACATTACTGCAAGCTGAGACCAGGCAACCTTTAGAATTCCCTGCACCGCTGGCTGGGGATAATCAGTCATTCAGTGCTCTTGGAGCCAGAGAGCCATGGTTGTACATTACAGAGTCAAGCCCTTCGGCCCATCACATACATGTCCACCTTTTCCCCCCAACCACACAAATCCTATTTGCCCACATTAGAGCCGTATTATTCTACACCTTGTTTGCTAAATCGCAATGTCTCTTAGATGTAGTGGTTACATCTGATTCCAGCACATCCTCTGGCAAAATATTCCAGGGATTAACTCTTTGTGTGAAGAAAACTGCGTCCTCCAGTATTGATATCCCTGCATGACAATAAGGTTTCGATTATCTAGCCTATATCCTGCTTCAGACTTTCTTGCTATCCACAACATTTCCCATTCTCCACAATCTTAGTAGTCACACCTCCTACATGCACATCCAAGCCATGAAAACGTAAAATAAAGAGCAAAGATTGCAGCAGCGATCTCTGCTGCACTCCATCAGTCACAGACCTCCAGGCAGAAAAATCATCCTTCAACCTCCACCTTCTACTTCCAATCACTAAACCAATTGTGGGTCCATTTTACCAACTTATCTTTGATCCACCTGCCTTCGCTTTCTGGACCAGCCTTACATGTGAAACATTGTCAAGTCCCTCAATGAAGTTCATATATTGCTTCACAATGAGATTATAGTGTTCTTGGTTGTACATTCGCATCAAATCCACCCTCCACTAAAGAAAGCAAGTACATAGTAGTAGATTGCCTCACCTGTCCAGTCCCCTCCCGTTCAGTATGATCATGGCAACTCCAACCCTCGTCTGTCTTCACTAAGGAAGACACAAACAATCTTCCTGATTTAGTAGTGGCCAGAGGATCTGGGGTGACAGAGGAACTGAAGGAAATCCACATTAGGCAGGAAATGGTGTTGGGTAGACTGATGGGACTGAAGGCTGATAAGTCCCCAGGGCCTGATGGTCTGCATCCCAGGGTACTTAAGGAAGTGGCTCTAGAAATCGTGGATGCATTGGTGATAATTATCCAATGTTCTATAGACTCAGGATCAGTTCCTGTGGATTGGAGGGTAGCTAATGTTATCCCACTTTTTAAGAAAGGCAGGAGAGAGAAAACAGGCAATTATCGACCAGTTAGCCTGACATCGGTGGTGGGGAAGATGCTGGAGTCAATTATAAAAGATGAGATAGCTGAACAATTGGATAGCAGCAACAGGATCGGTCCGAGTCAGCATGGATTTACGAAGGGGAAATCATGCTTGACTAATCTTCTGGAATCTTTTGAAGATGTAACTAGGAAAATGGACAAGGGAGAGCCATTGGATGTAGTGTACCTGGACTTTCTGAACGCATTTGATAAGGTCCCTCATAGGAGATTAGTGGGCAAAATTAGGGCACATGGTGTTGGGGGTAGAGTGCTGACGTGGATAGAGAAGTGGTTGGCAAACAGGAAACAAAGAATAGGGATTAACGGGTCCCTTTCAGAATGGCAGGCAGTAACTAGTGGGTTACTGCAAGGCTCGGTGCTGGGACCGCAGTTATTTACAATATACATCAATGATTTCGATGAAGGGATTCAAATTTGCAGATGACACAAAGCTGGGTGGCAGTATGAAATGTGAGGAGGATGCTATGAGAATGCAGGGTGACTTGGACAGGTTGCGGGAGTGGGCAGATGCACGACAGATGAATTTTAATGCGGATAAATGTGAGGTTATCAACTTTGGTAGCAAAAACAGGAAGGCAGATTACTATCTAAATGGTGTCAAGTTGGAAAAAGGGGAAGTACAATGTGATCTGGGGGTCCTTGTACATCAGTCTGTGAAATTAAGCATACAGGTACAGCAGGTAGTGAAGAAAGTGAATGGCATGTTGGCATTTATAACAAGTGGAATCGAATATAGAAACATAGAAAATAGGTGCAGGAGTAGGCCATTCGACCCTTCGAGCCTGCACCGCCATTCAATATGATCATGGTTGATCATCCAACTCAGTATCCTGTACCTGCCTTCTCTCCATACCCCCGATCCCTTTAGCCACAAGGGCCACAGATTAACTCCCTCTTAAATATAGCCAATGAACTGGCCTCAACTACCTTTTGTGGCAGAGAATTCCAGAAACTCACCACTCTCTGTGTGAAAAATGTTTTTCTCATCTCGGTCCTAAAAGACTTCCCCCTTATGCTTAAACTGTGACCCCTTGTTCTGAACCTCCCCAACATCGGGAACAGTCTTCCTGCATCTAGCCTGTCCAACCCCTTAAGAATTTTGTAAGTTTCTATAAGATCCCCCCTCAATCTTCTAAATTCTAGCGAGTACAAGCCGAGTCTATCCAGTCTTTCCGCATATGAAAGTCCTGACATCCCAGGAATCAGTCTGGTGAACCTTCCCTGTACCCCCTCTATGGCAAGAATGTCTTTCCTCAGATTTGGAGACAAAAACTGTACGCAATACTCCAGGTGTGGTCTCACCAAAACCCTGTACAACTGCAGTAGAACCTCCCTGCTCCTATACGCAAATCCTTTTGCTATGAATATAGGAGCAAAGAGGTCCTTCTGCAGTTGTACAGAGCCCTAGTGAGACCACACCTGGAGTATTGCGTGCAGTTTTGGTCCCCTAATTTGAGGAAGGACATTCTTGCTATTGAGGGAGTGCAGCGTAGGTTTACAAGGTTAAATCCCGGGATGGCGGGACTTTCATATGCTGAGAGAATTGAACAGCTGGGCTTGTACACTCTGGAGTTTAGAAGGATGAGAGGGAATCTCATTGAAACATATAAGATTGTTAACGGCTTGGACATGCTAGATGCAGGAAACATGTTCCCGATGTTGGGGGAGTCCAGAACCAGGGGCCACAGTTTAAGAATAAGGAGTAAGCCATTTAGAATGGAGACGAGGAAACACTTTTTCTCTCATAGAGTGGTGAGTCTGTGGAATTCTCTGCCTCAGAGGGCGGTGGAGGCAGATTATCTGGCTAGATAGGGCTCTTAAAAATAGCGGAGTCAGGGGATATGGGGAGAAGGCAGGAACGGGGTTCTGATTGGGGATGATCAGCCATGATCACATTGAATGGCGGTGCTGGCTCGAAGGACGAAATGGCCTACTCCTGCACCTATTATCTATCTCTACATCCTCATTAACCACCTGTATTTACCACTCACACCAGTCTCCGCATCTTCCAATCTGCCGCTCCCTCCCAGCAACTGGCAAGATATTGGAATACCCGCCTCATTTCTCCATTTTCACCCGCAATGTCCCATTCATCCTGACTTTCCGCATTCGTTTTCCCCGTCCGTATGCCTCGACCCCTCCCCTTCCCGATAACCCGCAGAATTTCCGCTCTCCAGCCCGGTTGAGAAACTCCGGGGGAAATGTCTGTTGTCCATCTGATGTTGTTGTGGGTGAAGGTTTCAGGTGTCCGCCCGTCTGTGCCTGAGGCCGAGCGGCTTCTCCCCGGGTCCCGGGCCGCGCTGCCCGATCTCCCCCCGACCCCTGGGGACTTTCTGACTCTCTGCTTCTCCCCCCAGTCTCCATCACCCTGGATGTGGGAACAGCGCATCCAGAGCTCGAGGTGTCTGTGGATCGGAAGAAGGTGAGACGGACCCGGGCCCGGGCCCGGAGTAGTCTCCCTGACACCAGGAAGAGGTTTACACACAGTCCATGTGTGCTGGGATCGGAGGGATTCACATCGGGGAGATATGACTGGGAGGTGGAGGTGGCGGGGAGTATGTACTGGAGTCTGGGAGTCGCCGCAGAGTCTGTGGAGCGGAAGAGCCTGGTCACACTGACCCCGGAGACTGGAGTCTGGGGCATCGGGCGGCAGATTGGCGTGTTTGTTGCATTCACCTCCCCTCCATCCCTTGTCCCCGTCCGTCCCATCCCCGGGAAGGTGAGAGTTCATCTCAGTTACGAGTCCGGGACAGTTTCATTCTACGACGCGGACACCAAGTCCCATCTCCACACCTTCACTGGGAATAAATTCACGGAGAAACTTTATCCTTTCTTTGCAACTTGGAATGATAACTGGCTGAGAATCTGCTCCGATTCCGCTCCGGGTGTGTGAAAGGGTCGGGTCGCAGGACCGGCGTCAGGAGCGTGGCTTAGAGGCTGTGGAGCAGAAACCAGGTGGACAACAGGTCGGCGCTGAGCGGCTACCATTTCTTCCCTAAATTACGCGTCGTGAAACCCCCAGTAAACGCGGAAATAAAAGCCAGAGGGAATGTAAATTTGGGAAGAGTGAAATAAACAGAAACTGAAATCTGAGCTGTCTGTCGATCATTTTAACGCATTAACTGCATCTGTCAACGGAACAGAAATACTTTTGTGAAAATATAGAGATTAAAACAATCGCCCTTCCCGCGGGTCCTGAGCTCCGGGCTCATCCGGGTCCTAAAGTCCGCAGATACAGAGAATTTATAGCGTGTTTGCAGCATTTGCTCTCCACAGAACAGATTTGTTTCCTTCGGAACGGATCTTTGAAAGAATGGGTTCAAACCGAATTCCCGGTTCCAGGTGGGAGCCCGTTGTGCTCAGGTTTGTCTCTCTAGAATATGTAGATCATTCCTTGTTTCAGTCTCCACCAGACCCGTCCCTCACCTCTCTCTCAGGTACATCATGTCTGTATCGGTGCTGCTTCCTGCTCTCGTTCACCGCTTTAACGCTTCATCTCCCTCACTGCCAGTTTCCAACCAGCTCCCTCTTTCCTCTGCTCGAGCCCCGACTCTTCCTTTCGCTTTCTCGCCGTCTCTATCTCCGTTTCGGAGTCCATTCCAAGCCCGCGGACACCATCGGCTACTTCGTCTATCCACGACCCCAGTTTGCGCATCAGACATACAATATTCACTCCAAGTTCGAGTTCGGACTGCAACAACCCACTGACATTTACACAATGGCCTCACATTTCTTTTAAAGGAACCCAAAATGTTTTACTGGCGTCAAAGTGAGTGAAATGCGGTCACTATTTGCGACAGAAACGCAGGAGCCAATTTGCTGAGAGGGACATTCACAAACAGATTTTATAACCAAGCTCTAAAGTCCATACAGTTTGGGGTTTGTTTCATTTACACACTGAAAGTACCTTGGCACGTAATTCGAATAAACAAAATCTTTCTACTGTGTTCTTGTGAATTTTACTGGTTGTGCGAATTATACATATTCAACAAAGGGGCATTAAATGTAACTATTGCATTAATCTATTAACGTATCAATTTGTCATGTTTATGGATCTTTACCCTCAAAGAGGATCAGCTCATAGTTTCCACATATGCTTCTTGATCAATTTAATTCTACCAGAAATTCACTTCTCACTCCTGCAGATAGTCTCTCCACTATTCCACCTCTTGCAAAATGCTGCATTTGCAGATTCTTGTATCCTAGTGAATTCTGGATATCAACAACGATGAACCAAGCCTTATGAAGGAATGAATGAATAAGTTTATTGGCCAAGTATTCACATACAAGGAATTTGCAATGGTGATCCGCCCGCAAGTGACAGCATGACATACAGTGACAGTTAGGAATTAGACATAAAACATTGACATTAATACTAAAACACTGATTAAACATGTGAATTAAATAAAATAACAAAGCAAAAGGAGGCCACGGATTTTTGGTTATTGAGTAGACCTACTACTCGTGGAAAAAAAGCTGTTTTATGTATGGCTATGACAGCTTTGACAGTCCAGAGTCGCCTTACAGAGGGAAGTGATTCAAAGAATTTGTGGCCAGGGTGAGAGGGGTCAGAGATAATCTTACTCAATAACCAAAAATAACAGAGCTCTATTAGTGACATTGGTACTCTCCTTAATTCTAGCACAACCAATGAAGAAGCTGCTAAAGGTATTGCCAACCTCTCAGAAGCTGTACCTCATACTGAATCAATTTAAACCGGGTCCAACATACAAATATTGTGCCTTCTATAAGAATGGATGCTGGCGAAGATTTAACCCTGACTGGTTTCGAGCATACCCCTGGCTTGTATATTGCGATCATGTGGATGGCGTCTTTTGCCTACCTTGTGCCTTGTTTGTGAACAACAGGAAATCACTTTGGCAGTTTGTCAACCAGCCATTCAATAACTGGAATAAACATAATGAAATTGGACATGCCAAGAAAATATACCACAAGGAAACTGTCAGTGAATCTAAGGGACACGTTGACAAGATGCCACGACCACAGGTCTCTATTAGGCATAATATTGACCAAACCAAGGCTAAAAGAATAGCAACTAACAGGCATGTTGTCAGACAGCTAGCTAGGGGAATCATGTTCTGTGCAAAACAGAACACTGCCTTACGTGGGACAGAGGAGCAGTACAGCCAGCATAAAACCAACCCCGGCAATTTTATAGCTCTTCTAAGACAACTTGCCCACCATGATGACGTTCTGCAAACACCCTTACAGAGCAAGCGCACCAATGCACGGTATACAAGCCCAAGAATCCAAAATGAAATCATAGATGTCTTGGCAAGCTTCATCATGGACAAGCATGTTGGAGAAATTCACAAAGCCAAGTACAATGGGATCATGGCAGATGAAGTGACATCACATAACAGAGAATTTATGCCCCGCTGCACAGGCGTATGTGAGAGATCGTGGTGCCAACCTTGCCCCACATACCCACTGCAGTTCCCATGCCCTCAATCTTGTAGCTTGCCATGCCTCAAGTGAAACTGACGTCAGGTTTACACTGGGGCAGTTTAAATCAGTTTGTTTGTTCTTAAGGGGTTGGACAGGCTAGATGCAGAAAGATTGTTCCCGAAGTTGGGGAAGTCCAGAACACGGGGTCACAGTTTAAGGATAAGGGGGAAGTCTTTTAGGACCGAGATGAGAAAAACATTTTTCACACAGAGAGTGGTGAATCTGTGGAATTCTCTGCCACAGAAGGTAGTTGAGGCCAGTTCATTGGCTATATTTAAGAGGGAGTTAGATGTGGCCCTTGTGGCTAAGGGGATCAGGGGGTATGGAGAGAAGGCAGGTACAGGATACTGAGTTGGATGATCAGCCATGATCATATTGAATGGCGGTGCAGGCTCGAAGGGCCGAATGGCCTACTCCACCTATTTTCTATGTTTCTATGTTCTTCAAACACAGTCCGAAACGACAACGGCTTTTGGAGAAGATTGTCAGCATTGGGGCACCATCTGACAGGAAGCAGCCTCTTCTGGAGGTAAGTAGGACAAGGTGGGCTGAACGCCATGTAGCATCTTCTACGACACGTCACTTCTACGACACGTACATCTTTCTAGTGGAGAGCCTTGAACACATCGCCCATGGCCACCATACAGACCACTACGAGTTGGGATTATATCGCTGGCTCCTGGAGCGGCCACACCAAGGCCACACGAGGCCTCGTCCCTGTTGCTGGGCATCACATCCTTCAAATTTATCATGATCTTCACGATAGCTTATCTGGGCCTTGCCCCGTGTCTGGCATCAGCGAGTCCCTCCAGAAGAGAAGCCTTGACACATATGATGCATACAACAAGGTATATATTTGTTGATAACGTTAAAGCTCTTAATATTATAAAAGGGTAGATACAACTTTAATATGTCAGGCACTCAGGCACAGCAATTGTTATTGAAGAGGAGGAGGAGTTTGGGTTGCATAACGTTTTCATGTCAAGTGTTATGTCTAATGGTTATTTTAATTTGTGTAAAATATAAAGTTTAAACACTATGGAATGATTTTGTTCTGAAATGATGGATTAATTAAATATCAATCATTCCCATGGCTAAACCTGCAATGAAGACTTGAGCTGAAGAATGGCTTAATAATAACATCAGCATTCCAGAAAGAATTCCACAGGGTGTTAAAACTTTATATCCAACTAAATCTAGAACAGGGTACACAAAAAGCTGGAGAAACTCAGCGGGTGCAGCAGCATCTAAGGAGCGAAGGAGATAGGCGACGTTTCGGGTCGAGACCCTTCTTCAGACAGAACAGGTTTTACATGGTAATAAATCCAACAACCCCCCCCCCCCCATTTCTAGCTTCCAATACTTCATATTCCCCTTAATCAATTTGGAATTTTATATTTTTCAGGTTGATGATGTTTTGTCCTCGTACAAAAGGCTGCTTGACAACATTGAGTCCCGTTTTAAGTCGTGGTTTCAACAGGCATGCAGAATGGCCAACACGGTAAATTTTCCTAAATATGCCAGGTAAAGAAGCTGCAGATTGCATTAGATTTGATTATTTTGATCTGTTGGAATAAGTCATTCTATAATAATAGGAATATGATCCTATAAAAAGTACACGTTAAAAAAGATAATTTTAGTAGATGCCAGTCTATGTGGTACAGATACAGATCCCAGTGACCACCTCGAGAATCAAACTCTAGACAAACAAGGAGGCCAAATGCCCCTAGCGTTGTCAGCTGCAGCTGTGAACCAGAATTTGTTGATTCTGGCAGATGCTTACACAGAGTGGAGAGACACCACCTGGCCAACTACACCATTCCATTTGTGGACCACATTATATCTGAGCTCCAACTTCAATTCACAAGTAAGTAATGTTTTCTGAGTATTTAATTCAAAACATTTAATGCACTATCTACAGTCACTACGATTGATTAATTACTACTTGGTTTTGATTATCAGTTTATTGCGTATCTTACGATGCAACCAGATCTGTACTAGCAGGTCGGGGGGCATCATGCCCCCAGTCGTTTTTAGGGGGTTAGCTGATAATACAACCCTTAAGACACTCTTCTTGTGTGTTTTGTGTTGTTGACTTACAGCTCTTTCTAAGACTGCAGGTCAGTTGCTTGGATTGGTTCCGTCAGTGGCCAAGGTGCGGCAGTGCAGCCTAGACACACTTGCCCTGACATATTGACAGGAATTGCCCTCACCAGCACTACTTCATGATGAGTACATCCGCTGGGGAGAGAGTTTTCAAGAGATCCCAGGAGGTATAATGACAAATTAATCTTTAGATCAGTAGTAAGAGTAAGTGAGTAATGCCCCTGTCCCACTTAGGAAACCTGAACGGAAACCTCTGGAGACTTTGCGCCCCACCCAAGGTTTCCGTGCGGTTCCCGGAGGTTTTTGTCCTCCGGCAACCGCCTTCAACTAGCATCGCAACCGGCTTCGACTGAAAAATTACTGATTTTTAAAACGGAAACCACTTTCGACCATTAGGGAGATTGACAAAAACCTCCGGGAACCGCACGGAAACCTTGGGTGGGGGCGCAAAGTCTCCAGAGGTTTCCGTTCAGGTTTCCTAAGTGGAACAGGGGCATAACACATCTGACAGTTTTTAATAAAAGCTGATTTTGGCCCTTAATACCTTAATAAATTTGTCACCTAACGTAATTTATTTTCAGTTATTGAAAGTCTGAATGATGTCTTCATTTTATTAAAGAGGAAGTAGGCCTAATCTCATTGAACAAATGTTATTTTCCCTGGCAGATGACCTTCCTGATACGCCCGCCAAAGCAATCAAAATGTGTGATCCTGTCCTCTACCCCAACATCCATGTGCTGCTGTTGATTGCCTGTACCCTCAACGTGACAAGTGCAGAGTGTGAGCGTTCTGACAGTGTTCTCCGTCGCCTGCATCACTACACCAGGACTTGCATGAGCAACGACAGGTTGTCTGCACTCGCCTTAATCCACATTCACTATGACTTTGCCCATAACCTGGCCAAAGTCGTGACTGGGTTTGTGCAGTTACATTCTTGGAAAATGGAACTGGAAAAACATGATTTATAGCTAAATGGAAAAATATGCTAGTCCTGCCACAAGTGTCCATCGCCTTCATCACTACACCACGACTTCGATCAGCAATGACAAGCTGTCTGCAGTCGCCTTAGTCCATATTCACTGTGGCTTTGCTCATAACTTGGACAAAGTGGTGACTAGGTTTACGTAGTTATATTCTTGGAAAATTGAACTGGAAAAACATAATTTATGGATAAATGGCAATAAATGCTGTCCTGCCATGAGTGTCCGTTCCCTTCATCACCACACCAGGACTTCCATGAGCAATGACAAGCTGTCTGCATTCGCCTTAATGTAGCAATGTTACAAAACCTACCTTCAGCGGCGTTGCAGATCTGTCACTGGCTGTGTGCGCGACTTTGACGCCTTTGAGGGGGCTGGGTGGGTGGGGGGAGGGGCCGGGATTAAAATGCAGGTTTGTATCGCTTGTCGGAGAGGGATTTCCTCGGGCTGCTAATCGATGAAGAAAAATCGATCGGACTTCCGTTCCCGGTTTTTAATTAAAATAGATCGCTGGACAATTTAATAGGTGGATTAAAGTAAAACGCAACTTCTAACGCCTACAACGTGACAGATCGCAAAAACAGGACAAAACAAAGGGTAAGTCGTTTATTTTCCATATAATCTTGCTTCTTGGGGTGGCTTTAATCTAATTTTCATTGTGAAAATGTTATTTGGGCTCCATACGAATCGCCGGTTTATGTACAGAGTTGCTTATTGGTTACAATCTGAGGAATATGATGATGCTACTGATTATGATATACCGGTGTACCAGTTAGCAACTGATCTTCTCCATAAAGACTTGGTCTATTGCTAGAAATTGTAATTTATTTACCTATCTGTTACGACTTGCAGCATATAATCCAATAATATTAAAGCTCTGATCTTGGGAATATCACATTTTTGAATTTTCAAGGCAGTCTGGGTGTTTATTACTATTTCCGTCACTTTTGCAATTTTGTAATTAGCTACAATTAGGTAAGTAACTAATTATTTGCTTTAATTTCAGGTCATCCAAGTAACGAGCGTTGTCACCTGCAACACTACACCAGGACTTCCATGAGCAATGACAGCAAAATGAAAATCCAAAATACGACTGCAAAATGTGTTTGGCATAATGCTGCCAAATCAAGTAAGGCAAGTCGTCAAGGTAAGTCAAGTCGAGTCTATTTGTCACATACACATACAAGATGTGCAGTAAAATGAAAATGGCAATGCCTGCGGATTATGCAAAACAACGGAACAGGTGCTCCTGAATGTATATTGCCATCTACCACTACTTCTACTAATACAAGGGCATTTGTTGGCCTTACCCTATATACCAAACCTGGTTCCGCAAATCCGGTCATGTCACCCCCCTTTTTGAAAAGCTTCGTACGGGCCTGGAATGTTCTACGTATCCTACAGAAACATAGAAACATAGAAATTAGGTGCAGGAGTAGGCCATTCAGCCCTTCGAGCCTGCACCGCCATTCAATATGATCATGGCTGATCATCCAACTCAGTATCCCGTACCTGCCTTCTCTCCATACCCTCTGATCCCCTTAGCCACAAGGGCCACATCCAACTCACTCTTAAATATAGCCAATGAACTGGCCTCAACTACCCTCTGTGGCAGAGAGTTCCAGAGACTCACCACTCTCTGTGTGAAAAAAGTCTTTCTCATCTCGGTCTTAAAGGATTTCCCCCTTATCCTTAAGCTGTGACCCCTTGTCCTGGACTTCCCCAACATCGGGAACAATCTTCCTGCATCTAGCCTGTCCAACCCCTTAAGAATTTTGTAAGTTTCTATAAGATCCCCTCTCAATCTCCTAAGAAAGATAGACAGAGCCTGAGCACAACGGGCTCCCACCTGGAACCGGGAATTCAGTTTGAACCCATTCTTCCAAAGATCTGTTCTGAAGAAAACAAATCTGTTGTGTGGAGAGAAAATGCTACGAACACGCTCTCTGAATCCATTGATTCGGCCGACTTTAGGACCCGAGGGAGCCCGGAACTCAGGACCCGCCGCCCGCGGCTGCTGCTGAACCCGCGGGAAGGGAGATTGTTTCAATCTTTATATTTTCACAAAAGTAATTTCTGTTCCTTTGCCGGACGCGGTTAACGTGTTGAAATGAACGGATCGACAGAAAACTCTGATTCCATTTGGTGTTTATTTTACTCTTCCCACATTTACATTCCCCCTGGTTTTATTACCACACTCACTGGGGTTTCACGACGCGGAATTTGGGGATGAAATGGGAGCCGTTCAGCGCCGACCTGTTGTCCACCGGGTTTCTGCCCCACAGCCCCTGAGCCCCGATCCTGACGCCGGTCCCGGGACCCGACCCTTTTACACACCCGGAGTGGAACTGGAGCAGATTCTCATCAACTGGTCTTCATCCCAAGTCCAGATGTAAGGATAAAGTTTCTCCATGAATTTATTTGCAGTGAAAGTGTGGAGATGGGACTTGGCGCGTCATAAAATGAAACTGTCCCGGACTGAGATAAACTGAGATAAACTCCCACCCTCCCGGGAATGGGACGGGCGGGGATACGGGATAGAGGGAAGGTGAGTGCATCAAACTCGTCATCCCACCGCCCGATGCTCCAGACCCCAGTCTCCGGGGTCACTGTGACCCCTCTTTTCCTCTCCACAGATTCTGTGGCGACTCCCAGACTCCAGCCCTGAAGAACCAAGGTGTGTGACGGAGAGAAAGGGTGGAAATTGTGGAGTGCAGAAGACCCAGGTGGCTGTGCCTAATGAAAACAGGTACGTTCTCTTGGGAACTGTCCGGGGAGACGCTGTTTCCAGTCCGAGCGACGGAAACGTCGGTGGCTCCAATCCGAGAGATGGGACTCGACCGCTGAGACCGACATCGGGCAGAGCCCTAGTGGTGAGTGACTCCATTGTCCGAGGAGCGGACAGGAGATTCTGTGGCGGCAGACGAGATGCAAGGTTGGTCTGTTGCCTCCCTGGTGCCAGGGTTCAGGATGTCATGAGCCGAATTCGGAACATCCTCGAGAGAGAAGTTGAACAGCCGGCAGTAGTTGTGCATGTAGGCACTTACGACCTCGGGAAGAAGAGGAAGGAGGTTCTCCGACATGAGTTCAGAGAGTTGGGAAGTAGACTGAAATGCCGGACTTCTAGGGTGGTTATCTCTGGATTGCCTCCTGTACCTCGTGCTAGTGAGGACAGGAACAGGGAGATAGGGGATCTGAATTTGTGGCTGAGGGACTGGAGCAGGAAGCAAGGATTTTGATTTATAGACCACTGGGATCTCTTATGGGGTAGGGGTGACCTGTACAAAACGGACGGGTTACACCTTAACTGGAGGGGGACTGACATTCTGGCAGGCAGGTTTGCTAGGGGTACACGTGTGGGTTTAAACTAAATAGTGGGGGGAGGGATTGATAAATTGGGAGTATAAAGATGGAGTTGAAGGGGAAGTGACTACCGGAAAAATTACAAAAGATTCTCGAATTAATGGGAAGGAAAGCTCGAGAAGGGACAACAGAGAAAGGTCAGGGTCAATTGCGAGCGGCGCGAGGGGGGAAGTGAATACGGAGGTCAAAGTGCTGTATATGAATGGGCGAAGTATAAGGAATAAAGTGGACGAGCTTGAGGCTCAGTTAGAAACTGGCAAGTATGATGATGTGGGAAATACTGAGACATGGCTGCAGGAGGGTCAGGGCTGGGAACTGAATATTCAAGGGTATACCTCCTATCGAAAAGACAGACAGGTGGGCAGAAGGGGTGGGGTTTATTCCTCCCTGTTGGTGAGGAATAAAATTCAGTCCCTTGCAAGGGATGACATTGAAACAGGAGATGGATAGAACTAAGGAATTGTAAGGGTAAAAAGACCCTAATGGGACTAATCTACAGGCCCCCAAACAGTCGCCTGGACATAGGGCGCAAGTTGAATCAGGATTTAATTTTTGGCATGTAACAAAAGTAATGCTGTGGTTGTTATGGGATATTTCAACATGCAGATAGACTGGGAAAATCCGGTTGGTACTGGACCCCAAGAAAGGGACTTTGTGGAGTGCCTTCGTGATGGATTCTTAGAACAGCTTGTATTGCAGCCAACCAGGGAGAAGGCAATTCTGGATTTAGTGTTATGTAATGAGCTGGGTTTGATAAAGGACCTCGAGGTTAATGAGCCATTCGGAGGCAATGACCATAACATGGTCAGGTTTAATCTACAATTGGAGAGGGAGAAGGGTAGATTGGGGGTCTCATTGTTGCAGTTGAATAAAGGGGACTATGGGGCCATGAGGGAGGGGCTGGCCAAAGTTGACTGGAAAGATACACCAGCAGGGATGACAGTGGAACAAAAATGGCAGGTGTTTCTAGGAATAATACAGAAGATCAGTTCATTCCTCGGAGGAAGAAAGATTCCAAGGGGAGTAAGGGGTGACCGTGGCTGACAAGGGACATCAGGGACAGTATAAAAATTAAAGCGAAGAAGTACAACATAGCAAAGATGAGCGGGAAGCAAGAGAATGGGTAATGTTTAAAGAACCAGAAGATAACCAAAAAGGCAATACGGGGAGAAAAGATGAGGTACGAAGGTAAGCTAGCCAAGAATATAAAGCAGGATAGTAAAAGCTTCTTTAAGTATGCGAAGAGGGAAAAAATTAGGTTAAGACGAAAGATGGACCCTTGAAGACCAAAAAAGGTGAATTTATTATGGGGAACAAGGAAATGGCAGATGAGTTGAACAGGGACTTTAGATCTGTCTTCACTAAGGAGGACACAAACAATCTTCCTGATATAGTAGTGGCCAGAGGATCTGGGGTGACAGAGGAACGGAAGGAAATCCACATTAGGCAGGAAATGATGTTGGATAGACTGATGGAACTGAAGGCTGGTAAATCCCCAGGGCTTGATGGTCTGCATCCCAGGATACTTAAGGAAGTGGCTCTAGAAATTGTGGATGCATTGGTGATAATTTTCCAATGTTCTATTGACACAAGATCAGTTCCTGGGGATTGGAGGGAAGCTAATGTTATCCCACTTTTTAAGAAAGTCGGGAGAGAGAAAACAGGGAATTATAGACCAGTTAGCCTGACATCGGTGGTGGGGAAGATGCTGGAGTCAATTATAAAAAATGAAATAGCCACACATTTGGTTAGCAGTAACAGGATCAGTCCGAGTCAGCATGGATTTACGAAGGGGAAATCATGCTTGACTAATCTTCTGGAATTTTTTGAAGATGTAACTAGGAAAATGGACAAAGCAATGGATGTAGTGTACCTGGAATTTCAGAAAGCATTTGATAAGGTCCCACATAGGAGATTAGTGGGCAAAATTGGTTGGCAGACAGGAAACAGAGAGTAGGGATTAACGGGTCCCTTTCAGAATGGCAGGCAGTGACTAGTGGGGTACCGCAAGGCTCAGCTATTTACAATATACACCAATGTTTTGGGTGATGGGATTCAAAGTAACATTAGCAAATTTGCAGATGACACAAATCTGGGTGGCAGTGTGAACTGTGAGGAGGATGCTATGAGAATGCAGGGTGACTTGGACAGGTTGGGGGAGTGGGCAAATGCATGGCAGATTAAGTTTAATGCTGATAAATGTGAGGTTATCCACTTTGGTAGCAAAAACAGGAAGGCAGATTACTATCTAAATGGCATCAAGTTGGGAAAAGGAGAAGTACTACGGGATTTGGGGGACCTTGTACACAAATCTATGAAAGTAAGCATACAGGTACAGCAGGCAGTGAAGAAAGTGAATGGCATGTTGGCCTTCATAACAAGAGGATTCGAATATAGGAGCAAAGAGGTCCTTCTGCAGTTGTACAGAGCCCTAGCGTAGGTTTACAAGGTTAATTCCCGGGATGGCGGGACTGTCATATGCTGAGAGAATGGAGCAGCTGGGCTTGTACACTCTGGAGTTTAGAAGGATGAGAGGGTATGTCATTGAAACATATAAGATTGTTAAGGGTATGGACACACTAGAGGCAGGAAACATGTTCCCGATGTTGGGGGAGTCCAGAACCAGGGGCCACAGTTTAAGAATAAGGAGTAAGCCATTTAGAAAGGAGACAAGAAACACTTTTTCTCCCAGAGAGTGGTGAGTCTGTGGAATTCTCCGCCTCAGAGGGCAGTGTAGGCGGGTTCTCTGGATGCTTTCAAGAGAGAACTAGATAGTGCTCTTAAAAATAGCTGGGTCAGGGGATATGGGGAGAAGGCAGGAACGGGGTAATGATTGGGGATGATCAGCCATGATCACATTGAATGTCGGTGCTGGCTCGAAGGGTCAAATGGCCTTGTCCTGCATCTATTGTCTGGGTATCTTTGCATGTATGTATATCCACCACCTTCGATGTGAAAGGTTCCCCCTCGTATTTCTAAGTGTATACTCCTGCACTTATTGTCTATTGTCTACCCGCCACCTCTACCTCCCAGTAATGTCTCCCCGATGTGAATCCCTCCAATCCCAGCACACACGTACTGCCTGTAAACCTCTTCCCGGTGTCAGGGAGACTCCTCCAGGTCCCGGTCAGTCTCACCCTCTTCCGATCCTCAGACACCTCGAGCTCCGGATGCGCTGTTTCCACATCCAGGGTGACGGAGACTTGGGGAAGAAGCAGAGAATCAGAGAGTCCCCGGGGGTCGGGGGGAGACTCGGGCAGCGCGGCCCCGGGACCGGGGGAGAAGCCGCTCGGCCTCAGGCACAGGCGGGCGGACAACTGACACCTTGCCCGGGGTTTCACCCTCAACAATATCAGACATCTTTCCAGGAGCTTTTCACCTGGACGGAGAGGGGCAATTCCGTGGGTTATCGGCAACGAGAGAGGATGGTCCGTGCGGATGGGGAATAGGTATGCGGAAAGTGAGGATGAAGAAATAAGGTATTCAAATATCTTTCCAGTAGATGGCGAGGGAGAGGCAGATTGGAAGATGAGGAGAGGTGTGAGTGGTAATTAAGGGTTGTTAAAGAGGATATGGGGTGGAGTTGCCGTGATCATACTGAACGGGAGTGGATGAGGCAATCTGCTACTGTTGACTTGCTTTCTTTAGAGGAGGGTGGATTTGATGCGTCTGTACAACCAAGAACATTCTGATCTCATTGCGAACCAATATATGAACTTCACTGAGGAAGTTGATAAAGTTGCGGGTGTAAGTCTGGTCCAGAAAGAGGGATCCAAGCGAGCTGGTCCAGAATTGATCCAAAAATGGCTTGGTGGTTTGAGGTAGAAGGTAACAGTGGAAGGATGATTGTGTTAAAGAAGGAACTGCAGATGCTGGAGAATCGAGGATACACAAAAAGCTGGAGAAACTCAGGGGGTGCAGCAGCATCTAAGGAGTGAAGGAGATAGGCGACGTTTCGGGTCGAGACCCTTCTTCAGACTGGTCAGGGATCAGGGAAACGAGAGATATAGACGGTGATGTGGAGAGATAAGGAACAATGAATGAAAGATATGCAAAAAAGTATCGATGATAAAGGGAACAAGCCATTGTAAGCTGTTTGTGGTGTGAAAATGAGAAGCTGGTGCGACTGGGGTGGGGGAGGGAGATAGAGAGAGAGGGAATGCCAGGGCCCCGAGGGCTGAGGAAGGATGATTGTTCTGCTGGGAGGTCTGTTGACGGGTGATGTGCAGCAGAGATCGGTGCTGCAACCTTTGCTGTTTATTTTCTGTTTTCATGGCTTGGATGTGAATGTTGGAGGTGTGACTAGTAAGTTGTGGGGTACGCAAAATGTTGTGGATAGCGAGGAAGGAGATCAAAGTCTGCAGCAGGATAGATGCTAGATGTTGTGAGGTCAATGAAACTTTCACTACTTGTAATTTACTTAACTTTATTTAAGCTTTAAGCAACTTATTTCTTTAATACATAAACTCAGAAACGCCTGGCAAACATGGCTGATTCCGCAGGCCTTTCCCGCCCGAAATACTTCGCACATGCGCACACTCCGGGAAATGTCCTGCGCATGCACACACTCTAGAAGAGCCCCGCACATGCGCCCACTTCATTCTCCCCTCCTATTTATAAGTTGAGACGATCAGGAGGTTTAATACATCTTGATGACCCTCGCAGCACTGGAGCTTCAGGAGATAATGGCGTTTCAATAGCTGGTGGTACATATTGTCATCAACTTGGTCATCAACTTGACTCATATTGTTATTTAGATTTACAATTTTAGAATTTCTTATAGAAGTTTCCATAGGGGATGCTGGAAGTGTTGGAGGAAGTTCCCGATTACTGTTATCAAGAAGTGACGGAGCTGATGGAGAAGACGGACATGGTGCAAGGTCACGAAGTGAGACAGTTGACTGACGTCCATCCTGATACTTGATAGTTGCACAAGAAGGGTTGACATCAGTCAGTTCAACTTCATCAACAAAAGGCTCGTTCTTATTTAATCGGACATAACGACGAAGCAACACGGTCCCAGGGCTAGTCAACCATGATGGCAGAGAAGTACCACTAGAAGAACGCCGTTTGAAGTTAAAGAACCGCTCATGTGGAGTAGTATTGGTAGCAGTTGACAGTAGAGATCTGATGGAGTGTAATGCATCTGGTAGAACACATTCCCAATGCTGATCTGGTATGTCATTTGACTTTAAAGCCAGTTTCACTGCTTTCCAAATGATTCCGTTATACCTCTCAACCTGACCATTTCCAATAGGATGATATGGTGTAGTTTTACTTGTTGCAATTCCTCTCTTAGAAAGGTAGTCCTTTAAATCTTTCGACATGAATGAGGTGCCCCTATCAGAATGTACGTAACTTGGAAATCCACAGAATGAAAACAGTTGATCTAAACATTTGATAACCATAGCAGCTGACATATTTGGACAAGGAAAAGCAAATGGGAACCTCGAATATTCGTCAACTAAGGTAAGTATATAAACATTTTGAGAGGAGGATGGTAAAGGCCCTTTGAAGTCAATACTCAAACGTTCCATAGGTTGAGTAGCTTTGATCAATCTTCCTTCTTCAGGATGGAAAAACCTTGGTTTTAATTCAGCACAGATTCTACATGAAGCACACATCATCTTCACATCTGCTGTAGAGAAAGGTGAGTTTTTGGAACAAACATAGTGTAACAAACGAGTGACTCCAGATGACACAGCCCATTGTGAAGATCAGTGAGCGCAGAAGAATGAACAGAGGCACAAAATGCTCGAGTTAAAGTATCCGGAGCAACATTATCCTTACCAGGGCAGGACTCAATTGAATAACGATATATGCAAATAATTCAATCCTCCATTCATGAGTTTTACTGTTCTTAATCTTCGTTCATTTCTGATTATCCAACATAAAAGCTACTGAACGCTGATCAGTTTTCAAAGTGAAGTGCTGGCGAGCAAGGAAATGACTCAATTTCCTCACTGCTTCAATAATTGCTGTAGCTTCCTTTTCGACGGGTGGGTAGTGCAATTCACTACCTTTGAGAGCAGGGCCGGCCTTAGAGGGTGCGGGGCCCAATTGGGAAAAATGTTGGTGAGCCCCAGGTTCCCAGCCAAAGTCTGTCAGCCCGGTTATTTAGTATATATTATGAAATTGTACACTGAGGTGCTGTGGATTATACACTGTCTGGATCTCTCCTGCTCCCGTCTGACTGTCAGTACCTCCGCTGGCTTCCAACCTTTACCGTAGCTGCTAATTACCATTAAACTGCATCACACTTGTCCCTTCGCCTCCCCCCTCCACTCCTTTCAGGGACCCAAACAGTCCTTCCAGGTCCGACAGAGGTTCACCTGCACCTCCTCCAACCTCATCTACTGCATCCGCTGCTCCAGATGCCAGATGATCTATATCGGTGAGACCAAGCGGAGGCTTGGCGATCGTTTCGCCGAACACCTCCGCTCGGTCCGCAATAACCAACCCGACCTCCCGGTGGCTCAGCACTTCAACTCCCCCTCCCATTCCGCATCCGACCGCTCGGTCCCGGGCCTCCTCCAAGGCCAGAGTGAGCAACACCGCAAGTTGGAGGAACAGCACCTCATATTCCGCTTGGGGAGTCTGCATCCTCTGGCTTGAACATTGAATTTTCTCAATTCTGTTAACCCTTGCTGTCTCCCCCCCTTCCCACCTCTCCCTCAGCCCTCGGGCCCTGGCATTCCCTCTCTCTCTATCTCCCTCCCCCACCCTAGTCGCACTAGCTTCTCATTTTCACACCACAAACAGCTTACAATGGCTTGTTCCCTTTATCATCGATACTTTTTAGCATATCTTTCATTCATTGTTCTTTATCTCTCCACATCACCGTCTATATCTCTCGTTTCCCTGATCCCTGACCCGAAATGTCGCCTATCTCCTTCGCTCCTTAGATGCTGCTGCACCCGCTGAGTTTCTCCAGCTTTTTGTGTACCCATTAAACTGCATTATGTGATTGGACACAATGACCTTGGAGACAGCGGCTGATTGGACGAGAGGAGACCGAATTGTTGATGGGATGGGAATTTTAAGGCAAGCTGGTTGCTGATTGGACACAACCCCCTTAGAGACAGCGATGATTGGCCACCAAATAATCGGGCACAAATGGACGAATAGCAAAATAATAAATTCGCTGATCGGTGCGAACTCAGTGGACTATCTGTGCTGTATCTCCAAACTAAACTGTATAACATGCAGGTACATTCATTTAAAATAAAATTCAGCGATTATTTCACATGATTTCTCACTGTATCTGACCAATCTCTGTTTAAGATGTTTGGTCTGCCTTCGGCATTGACTCTGAACTAAAACCCTAAACCAGACTCAATTGTCTCGTCACATTGGACTCAGTAAACTCACACATCTCTGCATTCAGGAGGCTGCCGTGGTTGGAATCACCGGCTCTGAGACCAGAGTGGGTAAAGCGACCCAAGATCAATACATAAGATGATAGCTCTTCTCAATTAGAAAACAGTGAAGTTTTTCACTCTAACCATGATAGCTAGAGCTTCTTGCAAGGTGATCTATGACCTCGCTAAGTAAATATTGTCGTAACGCTCAGTTGAGGTCAAATGAAGAAGATATTCATTACATTGTTCAGTGGAGCCCACGGATGTGTCACTGAAAGCAGTGAAGAAAGCAATCTCCGCACTGCTTGTCCCCGCGTTTAATGAAGTGTCTTTTAAATTACTTGAAATAAAAGTTGATTTCTCGTTGTAACAAATGTCAACCGTGTTTCTAATGAAAGAGAAATCAATAACTTCTTTCTCTAACCTTCTGTAATTCAGTTGACTTTTATTTAAAGTGGAAAATGCAAACTTTGTCAGCTCCACCTGGACTTCACCCAGAGTGACTGGGGAGTCCAGAACAAGGGGCCACAGATTAAGAATAAGGGGGTAGGCCATTTAGGACTGAGATGAGGACCCAGAGAGTTGTGAATCTGTGCAATTCCCTGCCACAGAAGGCAGTGGTGCAGCCATGATCATATAGAATGGCAGTGCTGGCTCGAAGGGCTGAATGGCCTACTCCTGCACCTATTTTCTATGTTTCTGTTTCTATGACTGATAGAAATGCATGCTCCATTCTTGAAGGTGTCTCGTGCGGGATTTGAAATCCCCGTCAAGTCATAATGTACCAATAAAGATGCTCTGCTTTCTTTCCATAGATTATCTGCTCTAGTTTAGTTTAGTTTAGTGATACAGCACGGAAACAGGCCCTTTGGCCCACCGTGTCCGCACCGACCAGCAATCCCCGCGCACAAACACTATCCCACACACACTAGTGACAATTTACATTTGCACCAAGCCACTCAACCTGCAACCTGAACATCTTTGGAGAACGGGAGGAAACGGAAGATCTCGGAGAAAACCAATGCAGGTCACGGGGAGAACGTATAAACTCCGAACAGACAGGCATCAGGAAAGAGCCCAGGTCTCTGGCGCCGTGAGGCACCCACTGTACCGCTGCGCCACCGTGCCGCGAAGGTTTCTCGTGCGAGATTTGAAAGCCCCGTCAAGTCATAATGAACCAACAAAGATGCTCTATTTTCTTTCCGTAGATTACCTGCTTAGTTTAGTTGAGAGATACAGCGCGGAAACAGGCCCTTCTGCCCACCTAGTCCGCACCGACCCTTGCACACGAACACTATCCTGCACACAGTTCTTCAGGCTGAGAGTCAGGGGGGACGGAAACTAGAGCTATGAAAAGATGCAGAACAAACCCCAGAACAGAATGATCTGTTTGGTACCTTTTCTCACCTCTAGTTTTCCTAATAATATGGAAACCTTTGAACCATTGAAACAAAGATAGACGCAAAATGCTGGAGTAACTCGGTGGGACAGGCAGCATCTCTGGATACAAGGAATGGGTGACGTTTTGGGTTGAGGCCCTTCTTCAGAACCTTCAACCATTGAACCAGCTCATTGGAGATCCGTGAAACAGTGCAGGGCAATGCGCCTTCTAGTTTAGTCCAGCACATTGGGGCAGTGAGTTATGCCTTACTCTAAAACCTTGGCAACAAAAGTCAATAACCCCCCCCCCAACAGAAAGGAACCGCAGATACAGCCGTCACCGCAAAACGTCAATGATTCTGGGAATGCCGAGTCGACAGGGTGCGAGAGAGGGAGTGAGAGAGCGTGAGAGAGACTAAATGGGAGCAGGGGAGAGAGAGAGAGAGGGAGGGAGGGACGGAGAGAGCGAAAGACAGAGAGACGCAACGTGGGTCGGTAGGTGAATGAATAACCTGCACACCAAGAAGAAGCTCGCGGTCTGAGCCCTCACCATGATGATGAGTTTTAAGAAATTCTCAATGTCGTCAATGCATCGATCTACATTCCTCAGTGTAATTGTGTTTTGACCAAGTATTAATTACGTTGCGTTCCTTTGAATAAAATTCACAGGGCGTCATTAATACTTGGTCAAAACATTTACATTTACTGAGGAATGTGGATCGATTAATTGATGACACATTGTATAACTATGTGTTAACTACTGGCTGTTAACGTGCTAGAAGTTAACATATCATTTTTGTCTGATGGCCAGTGCAGTGGTTTTTTATTCATGTTCATTTTTAAAAAAATCCTTATTCAACAAGGCAAATGTAAAAATAAAAAAATGTATTTAGCAACGAGAATTCGTATTTCCGTACGAAATACGGAAAATTAGCGGGCCCCCCATTGGAGCGGGGCAAAATTGGGAGCAATCGGTCCAATCGGCTTAAGGCCGGCCCTGCTGGAGAGTACGAGACATGAAAGCCACTGGTCATCCTCCTTGATTTAATGTTGCTGATACTGCTAAATCAGAGGCATCACATTCAACAACTAAGGGGAGATCCTCATCGATGGCGTGTAATGTCGCAGATTCCAATTGTTCCTTTAAAGAAGTAAAGGCACCAATTGTTGTAGAGTCAAGGGGGAAGGATTTTGCTCTAATCAAAGGCTGAATTTTGTCAGAACAATTTGGTATCCATTTAGCATAATATGCAAACATCCCAAGAACCCTTCGTAGAGAGTTTAATGTAGCTGAAACAGGTATCTCTTGGGGTGGGCGGAGTCTTTCTGGATCAGGCTTGATTATATCATTTCCAACCCAATAACCAAGAATATTAATTGATGACACGGATGTTATTGACTTAGCCTCATTTAATGTTAGATTTTTAGAATGTACAACATCTAAAAACCGTTGTACATTTTCATCATGTTCAGCTTGGTCTTTCCTACAATAGTTATATTATCAAGATAAGGGAAAGTATCTTTAAGGTTTTCCTGTTCAACAAGTTTGTCCATCTCTCTGAAAAACAGCCACGCCATTAGTTACACCAAAAGGAACTCTGCAGTAGTGATATAATTTCCCATTTGCTTCATACGCAGTGTATTTCTTCTCTGATTCCTTCAAAAGAATTTGGTAGGATAAGCACTTTTTAAGTCAAAAGTAGAAAATATCTTATACTTAGCTAATGTATTGATAATCTCTTCTATTCAAGGTAATGGATATGCATCAAGGTCCGTGAACTGGTTTATAGTTTGAGAGTAATCAATGCAGAGTCTCTTTCTATGTCTCTCCAAGGGGTCCTTAACCACGACAACTTGTGCCCTCCAAGGGGAAGAGCTGGGTTCTATAATCCCCTCTTGTAAAAGATTAGTTACTTCTGTGTTGATAAAGTTCCTATCATCTTTACTAAAGTGTCTTGATTTTGTAGCAATTGGCTTGCACTTGGAGGATAAATTAGTGAATAATGAAGGACATTCAACAGATGCAGCAGAAACACCACACAATACTGGTGGCTTTGACAATACAAGATCAGGCATAGATCCTTCATACATTATTTGAAGTGATCTGTCCAGTTCCTGGAAATCCTGACCTAGAATTATATCGCTACACAAATGTTTCAAAATACCTAGACATACAGATTTATAGCTAGTTTTGTTCAGAATAAAGTCTACAATACAAGATCCTGTAATTTGAGTAATGAGAGTTGTCAGATCCATCGAGATTTCCTTATTTGAAGGAATTATGGTTAGATTTAGTCGAGACACAACTTGTTCACTTATAAAACTTTCTGAACTGCCAGAATCAAGTAATACATTAAGTGTATGGCCATGAATGGATACCATTGCAGCTGCATGAGACCAGCTCTGAGGAAATGCAGCTGTAATTGTACATAAAGAAGGCATATACATGGCAGCAGTCACAATTTTAGTAGTTGCTTTGGACTTGCATACTCTAGAATAATGTCCCTTCTTGCCACAACTATTACAAGTTGCCTCTCGAGCAGGGCATATCTCTCTCTTACGAATATTACCCCCGCAAAAGTAACAGTTCCTTTTTGAATAATTATATGCTGCAGCAAGGGCACCTTTATCAGTAGAAATTGTTTCAGTTTGCTCCATATTAGTACTTGGGTGAAATGTGTTTGTAGTAGTTGCAGCAGAATACACATTCGATGAGCCATAAGCATCAGAATTTTTCTGAGCAAAGTCTAAAGAGTAAGCTTGATTGTAAGCTGACTGTATATCCAAGGTTTTGTGTTCTAATAGTCTCTGTCGTATTAATGGCGATGCCAAACCATTGATAAAAGAGTCTCGAATAACTTCTTGTCGATATTGATCAGCCGTAACTGCTTTGAAGTCTTTGAAGTTCTTACTAAGTCTTTGAAGTTCTTATAAAAATTCATCAAGTGACTCACCAGGTTTTTGTTTCCGAGTAGCAAGAAGGTGTTGAGCGAATATCACGTTGGGTGTCTTACCGAAGTCTGCTTAGTACATCAATAGCAGAATCATGTTGTACATTCCTCTATGTAATGATATACATCAGAAGAGACAAAGCTTATTAATGTCTTGAGTCTGTTTGCCACACTCCTCAAAGAAGTTATTTAGTAGACAAAGCCAGTGCTTCCAATTCTTTGCAGCAGCAGGTGAGTTGGGATCCAGATCCAAGCGTTGCGGTTTCAATAGTTTCTCCATCCCAAGCTTAAATTGTTGTGAGGCAAATGAAACTTTCACAACTTGTAATTTAATAACTTCATTTAAGCTTTAAGCAACTTATTTCTTTAATACATAAACTAAGAAACGTCTGGCAAACATGGCTGATTCCGCAGGCCTTTCGCACATGCGCACACTCCGGAAATGTCCTGCGCATGCGCACACTCTAAAAGAGCCCCACACATGCGCCCACTTCACTAGATCTTCTGAACCATATGTTCATACAGGGATATGAAAACTGGAGGGCGCGGGTTTAGCATGAGAGGATGGAGTTTTAAAGTAGATCTGAGTGGTAAAATTTTCTTCACACACAGATAGTGGTTGATATCTGGAATATTTTGCCAGAGAAGGTGGTGGAATCAGATGTAATCACAACATCTAAGAGGCATTGCGATTTAACAAACAAGGTGTAGAATAATACGGTTCTAATGTGGGCAAATGGCTTCTGTGTGGCTGGGAAAAACAGTGAACATGGGCGCGATGGGCCAAAGGGCCTGACTCTGTATGTACAACCATGGCTCTCGGCTCCAAGAGCACTGAATGACTGATTATGCACAGCCACCGGTGCAGGGAATTCCAAAGGTTGCCCAGTCTCTGCGTGCAGTATGTCTCCTTGTTCCTGTCCAAAATGGTCCAGCCCGCATTCTGGGAGGGTTTCCGCAGGCTCCGGACCCCCTCAGACAGGGGAAATATCCTCCCTGCATCCAGCCCACTGAGCCCTGTAAGTACTACATGTTTCACTGAGATATCCTCTAATACACCTGAACTTTCGAGTACACGGGCCTAGTCTACAAAATTTCACCCAGCACAGTAAACCCATTCTCCCAGGAACAAGAATCTGTTCAAGCGGAAACAAACTTCGCTCTCTGTCTCTGTGATGCTTCCCCCAGAGTCCATTACTCTTCACATATAAGTATTGCATAAAGATCTTAAAAAAGAACAATGGAAAAAGTATTAGTTTTACCTCGTTTGATGATATCAGATGTTTCTCTCAATGCCACATTGCAGAAAAAGATGCGATCATAGTTATCAATGGGCAACGCGCCATCTACCACCAACATTGGTTTGGTTTCATCAATAAACCTGCAAACATTTAACAGCTGGTTAGAAACTGAGCATTAGCTGTTTTTTGAGCTGTACTATAAAAACATACATTATTTCCTACAAGCATGTCCTACCTCCTCTTGCGACCAGCTTCCTCCTGAAATAAATAAAACGCAAATCTCAATAGACTGAGATGGATCGTCATGAACCCGACGGCAGGTATTTCACCAAATTGCTACAAAAAAACCCTTCTGAAAATTCCCATTTCTCAACTCTTTGCTGACAGACAGAAAATGGATATTGTCATCAAGACATCGAACACGGTGGAAAGCATTAGGAATGTCGATGAAAATAACTGCGAGTATGCAACTTACAAGTAGACCGGGCAGGTCGTGGGATTTTATCTGAAGAAGGGAGGAGACAAAATGGAGATAGAAGGGAAAGAGAGTATCAGAAAAGTTAAGACACCAGAATAACAGGGCAGAACACCCAGCAAGGGATAGGAGAGTAAGGCCAAGTGAAATGGTAATCAATGTGAAAGGTGAGGGGAGTAATGGATTAAAAGTATTATATATGAATGCACAAAGTATAAGAAATAAAGCGGATGAGCTTGAGGCTCAGTTGGAAATTGACAAGTATGATGTTGTGGGAATTACAGAGATATGGCTGTAAGAGGACCAGGGCTGGGAATTGAATATTCAAGGGTATATGTCCTATCGAAAAGACAGACATGTGGGCAAAGGGGGTGGGGTAGCTCTGTTGGGGATGAATGAAATTCAGTCCCTGTCAAGGAGTGATATAGAATCAGGAGTTGTATAGTCAGTATGGATAGAACTGATGAACGGTAAAGGTAAAAATACCCTAATGGAACTTATCTACAGGCACACAAACAGTAGCCTGGATATATGGTGCAAGATGAATCAAGAGTTGAAATTGGCCTGTCGCAAAGGTATTGCTATGGTTGTTATGGGAGATTTCAACATGCAGGTAGACTGGGAAAATCAGGTTGGTGCTGGACCCCAAGAAAGGGAGTTTGTGGAGCGCCTCCGTCATGGAATCTTAAAACATCTTGTACTGGAGCCCACCAGGGAGAAGGCAATTCTGGATTTAGTGTTGTGTAATGAACCGGATTTGATAAGGAAAGTTGAGGTAAAGGAGCCATTAGGAGGTAGAGTCCATAATATTATAAGTTTTAATCTACAATTTGAGAGGGAGCAGGGAAAATCGGAAGTGACAGTATTACAGTTGAACAAAGGGGACCATGAGGGAGGAGCTGGCCAAAGTTGACTGGAAAGATAACCCAGCAGGGATGACAGTGGAACAACAATGGCAGGTATTTCTGGGAACAATACAGAAGGTGCAGGATCAGTTAATTTCAAGGAGGCAGAAAGATTCCAAGGGGAGTAAGGGGCGACCGTAGCTGACAAGGGAATTCAAGGACAGTATAAAAATAAAAGAGAAGTATAACATAGCAAAGATGAGCGGGAAGCCAGAGGATTGGGAAACTTTTAAAGAGCAACAGAAGATAACTAAAAAGGTAATATGGGGGGAGGAGATGAGGTACGAGGGTAAGCTAGCAGAATGCAGACTGAAACCGGTGAATTTATTATCAATGGCATATTTATATTATATTTATTATGGGGAACAAGGAAATGGCAGACAAGTTGAAAAGGTACTTTGGATCTGTCTTCACTAAGGAAGACACAAATAATCTCCCTGATGTATTAGTGGCCAGAGGAGCTAGTGTGACGGAGGAACTGAAGGAAATTCACATTGGGCAGGAAATGGTGTTGGATAGACTGATGGGACTGAAGGCTGATAAATCCCCAGGGACTGATGGTCTGCATCCAAGGGTACTTAGGGAAGTGGCTCTAGAAATCATGGATGTATTGGTAATCATTTTTCATTGTTTATAGATTCAGGATCAGGTCCTGTGGATTGAAGGGTAGTTAATGTTAACCCACTGTTTAAGAAAGGCGGGAGAGAGAAACAGGGAGTTATAGACCAGTTAGCCTGTCATCGGTGGTGGAGTCAATGACACAAATGAAATAGCGGCACATTTGGATAGCAGGAACAGGATCAGTTCGAGTCAGCATGGATTTACCAAGGGGAAATCATGCTTGACTGATATGGAATTTCTTCAGGGTATAACTTGGAAAATGGACAAGGGAGAGCCAGTAGATGTAGTCTGGACTTTCATAAAGCATTTGTCCCACATAGGAGATTAGTGGGCAAAATGAGAGCACATGGTATAGGAGGTATGTTACTAACATGAATATTAAATTGGTTGGCAAATAGGAAATGAAGAGCTGGGATTAACAGGTCCCTTTCAGAATGGCAGATAGTGATTAGTGGGGTACCGCAAGGCTCGGTGCTGGGACTGCAGCTATTTACAATATACATTAATGATTTAGATGAAGGGATTCAAAGTAACATGAGCAAATTTGCAGATGACACATAGCTGGATGGCAGTGTGAACTGTGAGTAAGATTCTATGAGAATGCAGGGGGACTTGGACAGGTTGGGGGAGTGGGCAGATGCATGGCAGATGCAGGTTTATGCAGATAAATGTGAGGTTATCCACTTTGGTGGCAAGAACAGGAAGGCAGATTATTATCTGAATGGTGTCCTTTGGAAAAGGGGAAGTACAAAGAGATCTGGGGGTCCTTGTTCATCAGTCACTGAAAGTAAGCACACAGGTCCAGCAGGCAGTGAAGAAAGCTAATGGCATATAGGGCTTCAAAAAGAGAGGAGTCGAATATAGGAGCAAATAGATCCTTCTGTAGTTGTACAGGGCCCAAGTGAGACCACACCTGGAGTATTGTGTGCAGTTCTGTTCTTCAAATTTGAGGAAGGACATTCTTGCTATTGAGGGAGTGCAGCGTAGTTTCATGAGGTTAATTCCCGGGATGGCGAGACTGTCATATACTGATAGATAGAATTTTATTTTAGCTATCGTCCAAGGCTGGAAGAAGCTAGCTTTTACCACGGCATAATAATGTCACCACATAATGAGCGCCGATAGAGTTACAAGGTATTTCACTTAGTCCCCAATGGTCCCTCTGTTCCCGCAGCCCGAAAGAACTCCTAATCCATTTCCTCCACAGATGGCGCCTAGCCCGCTGAGTTCCTCCAGCACTCTTCGTTTTGTATTTAACTCTTGAAATTGTTAAGTTAGACATAAATCTGGAGTAACACAGCGCGTTCGCTTGCCCTTGGATTAAGTACCGCAGGATAAAGCTGTGAAATCATGCAGATGATGGAAACTGGAAACGGAAAATGCCATCCCCCTGCGTCGTTCCCCCCCCCCCCCCCAATTCCATCACTGCATGACTGTGATTCTAAGCTGTGAATCAACTAAACTGTGTGTCTGCAATGCACTTGCAATAAATAATTTGTTAGGAGGTTGAAATGCTATGAAATTGAATTGGCTGGCCTGCACTCTGCTGGCAACAGCATCAGTGCGAAAAACAACAAGAAGCTGGACAAACTGGTAAAACGGGCTAGCTCAGTGCTGGAGGGGAGAGTGGACTCTGGGATGGATGTGCTTGAGAGGCGTATGAGGCACAAGGTGCAGGTCATCCTGGAAAACCCCGGGCATCCCCTCCAAGTAATTCTGGAGAGTCAAAAGAGCACTCGGAACAACCGGCTCCTCTCCCTGCGCTGTAGAACGGAGCGGTTCAGGAGATCCTTCACCCCTGCAGCCAATAGATTTTATAATACGGACCGCTAGGCTGTAGGGGGGTGCGTTTTTGCATTTTTTAATTGTTAATTATTGGTCTTTTAAAATATTTATTGCTTTCAGGTATTGTCCACATTGTATTTTCTGTATGCGTTCATTGTGAATGTGTGGGTTTGTTGGTTGGGGGCTTCTGGGCATCTGAATTTCCCTGAGGGGACCAATAAAGTTTTTTTTTTTTTTTTTTGAAATGCTATGAAATTGAATTAGCTTGCCTGCACTCTGCTTGACATGCTATGAAATTGAATTGGCTGGCCTGCATTCTGCTGGAAATGCTATGAAATTGAATTGGCTGGCCTGCACTCTGCTGGAAATGCTATGAAATTGAATTGGCTGGCCTGCACTCTGCTAGAAATGTTATGAAATTGAACTGGCTGGCCTGCACTCTGCTGGAAATGCTATGAAATTGAATTGGCTGGCCTGCACTCTGCTGGAAATGCTATGAAATTGAATTGGCTGGCCTGCACTCTGCTAGAAATGTTATGAAATCGAACTGGCTGGCCTGCACTCTGCTGGAAATGCTATGAAATTGAACTGGCTGGCCTGCACTCTGCTTGAAATACTATGAAATTGAACTGGCTGGCCTGCACTAAGGACGAAGTGATGCTGGATTGCAGATTGCAGCATCTGCAGACTTTCGTGTCTGTGAATTCAACAACATCAATAACAGAAAATGTTTTCATGTGCAGCAGGACAGACAGGGTCAGGCCAAATTCCGATCAGAGACTCGGAATGCCAATTCAGGTTCTCTCTCCCCAGCTCCTGCCCATCTAACTACGGACCCATCTCAAACCCCCTTGACTGTCTCAGCTTTGTCCACCCACAAAACAGAGATCTGGGCTCAGGCAAAAAGACAGAGATTTAGCAACCCACTTTGTTGGGAGTTGGAATGCTGATTACAAATCTGGAAGATTATGGACATGGGGATGGAATGGCAACATTCCTTGAGTGAGGAGCGAGGATTGTTTGCTAACGTTGGAGTCAGGAAGAGATGCTTTGTGGCCCGCAGTTTAGGGAGGGAAACTCATGAGGAATGATACAGCTGCAAGCTCAGGCTGAGGACAATAAATAATTTCATTACTCTGTCTCAGTTCATACGAAAATTAAATCTCATGATTCTTTCTGTTTTTGAGGTTGAGGGCGGCAATTAAAGTTCCACCTGGTGGATTGGTTAAAAGATGGGAAGAAACGGGGGCAGGTAATCAGAGGGGTAAAAATGTAAAGGGATTGGATCATTGAAATCAAACCCACTTACAATATTATAGGTCAGTGGATTCATACAACGATTAAATTTAATACCTTGTTGTTGAAGTTGGATAATTTGCACGACCAGTAACATTCACAAGAACCGAATAGAAAAATTGTGTTTATTCCAGTTATGTGCTTGGTGCTTCTAACACTGCAATTGAAATAAACCTATATCTCTTTGCACCGTATAACTTGCTTTTAAACTATTTTTGTGTATCTCCCTGCCTGCATTTCAGTTGCCATTCGTGGCTGCACTTCAAAGACACTTACGCCTGTAAAGCACTTTGGGGTCTCCTAAAAGTGATGCGAGGATGTTATATAATGTAAGCGGTTTGTTGCTGTACGAACTCGATCTTGCAGGGAATATTCAATTTCCGATGAGTGAACAGGGGTAGTGAATAGACAAAGTAGCCAATGGCGTCCGCAGGCCTGGAATGGACATTGGACACTCGGGCTCACTCTGAAACGGAGATAGAGACGGCGAGAAAGCGAAGGGAAGAGTCGGGGCTTGAGAAGAGGAAAGTGGGAGCTGGTTGGAAACTGGCAGTGAGGGAGATGAAGCGTTAAAGCGGTGAACGAGAGCAGGAAGCAGCACTGATACAGACTAGATGTACCTGAGAGAGAGGTGTGGGAGGGGTCTGGCGGCGACTAAAACATAGAATGATCTACATATTCTAGAGAGACAGACAGAGCCTGAGCACAACGGGCTCCCACCTGGAACTCGGTTTGAACCCATTCTTCCAAAGATCCGTTCTGAAGAAAACGAATCTGTTGTGTGGAGAGCAAATGCTGCAAACACACTCTCTGAATCCACTGAATCGGCGGACTTTGGGACCCGTGGGAGCCCGGAGCTCAGGAACCCTCGCCCGCGGCTGAACCCGCGGGAAGGGAGATTGTTCCAATCTTTATATCTTTACAAAGGTATTTCTGTTCCGTTGCTGGACGCGGTTAACGCGCTGAAATGAACGGATCGACAGACAGCTCTGATTTCAGTTGCTGTTTATTTCACTCTTCCCACATTCGCATTCCCCCTGGTTTTATTTCCGCGCTCACTGGGGTTTTACGACGCTGAATTTGGGGATTAAATGGGAGCCGTTCAGCGCCGACCTGTTGTCCACCGGGTTTCTGCCCCACAGCCCCTGAGCCCCGCTCCTGACGCCGGGCCCGGGACCCGACCCTTTTACACACCCGGAGCGGAACCGGAGCAGATTGTCAGCCACTGGTCTTTATGCCAATTCTCGAAGAAAGGATAAAGCTTCTCAGTGAATTTGTTCCCAGTAAAGGTGAGGAGATGGGACTTGGTGTCCGCGTCGTAAAATGAAACTGTCCCGGACTCGTAACTGAGATAAACTCCCACCCTCACGGGGATGGGACGGGTGGGGAGACAGAATGGAGGGAAGGTGAATACTTTTGACTTGTCATCCAACCGCTCGATGCTCCAGACTCCAGTCTCCGGGGTCAGTTTGTCCAGTCTATCCCTCTCCACAGACTCTGCGATGACTCCCAGACTCCATCCCCGACTCCCCGCCACCTCCACCTCCCAGTAATGTCTCCCCGATGTGAATCCTTCCGATCCTAGCACACACGCTGAGCCTGTAAACCTCTTCCCGGTGTCAAGGAGACTCTTCCGGATCGAGATCCGGGTACATTTCACCCTCTTCCGATCCTCAGACACCTCAAGCAGCGGACCCGCTGTTTCCACATCCAGGGTGACGGAGACTGGGGGGGGGAGAGAAGCAGAGAATCAGAGAGCTGCTCGGCCTCAGGCACAGGCGGGGGGGGGGGGTGGTGACTCAAATCTTGTCCGGGGTTTCACCCACAACAACAACGGACAGACAGAGTTTCTCAACCGGGAAGGAAAGGGGAAATTCCGCATGTTATCGGGAACGGGAGGGGGTGAGGTGCGTGGATGGGGAAAACAAATGTGGAAAGTGAGGATAAACGAGGGATTGCGGGTGGAGATGGAGAAATAAGGCGGGTATTCAAATATCTTGCCAGTAGATGATGAGGGAGAGACAGATTGGAAAATGAGGAGACGGATGTGAGTGGTAATTAGAGGTGGTTAAAGAGGATGTAGAGATGTGGGGTAGAATTGCCGTGATCACACTGAACTGGAGAGGACGGGCGAGGCTGCTACTGTTTACTTGCTTTCTTTCGTGGGGGGTGGATGTGAAGCGTCTGTGCAACCAAGAACACTCTGATCTCATTGTGAAGCAATGTATCAACTTCACTGAGGGACTTGACAATGTTTCACATGTAAGGCTGGTCCAGAAAGCAAAGGCAGGTGGGATCCAAGTCGAGCTGGTGAAATGGACCCACAATTGGCTTGGTGGTTGGAGGTAGAAGGTGGAGGTTGAAGGATGATTTTTCTGCTTGGAGGTCTGTGACTGGCGGTGTGCAGCAGAGATCGGTGCTGCAATCCTTGCTGTTTATTTTATGCTTTCATGCCTTTGATGTGAATGTCAGAAGTGTGGCTACTAAGATTGTGGAGAACGGGTAATGTTGTGGATAGCAAGGAAGTCTGTCAAAGTCTGCAGCAGGATATCGGCTCGATCATCAAAACCTTATTGTCGTGCAGGGTTATCAATACTGGAGGACGCAGTTTTCTTCACACAAAGAGTCGTTAATACCAGGAATATTTTGCCACAGGTGGTGGAATAAGATGTAACAACTACATCTAAGAGACATTGCGTTTTAGCAAACGAGGTGTAGAATAATACGGCTCTAATGTGGGCAAATAGGATTTGTGTGGCTGGGATAAAAATGCGGTCATGGACGTGATGGGCAGAAGGGCCTGACTCTGTAATGTACAACCATGGCTCTCTGGCTCCAAGAGCACTGAATGACTGATTATCCCCAGCCAGCGGAGCAGGGAATTCCAAAGGTTGCCCAGTGTCTGCATGCAGCAATGTCTTCCAGATATAGTCAGAGATGCCAACCCTAAATTTAGTTCACAGTAACATTCAACCCATTTGTCCGTAACAAATGGGGTTAAATGCATTTCTCTCCGTACTCACTTGGGGTTGTTGCCGGCGGGTCTGCGCCTGCGCACTGGTGCAGATCAGCGGGCTGCCGGCGGGCGGGTGCGGCACATGCGCACTTGGCAAGGTTGCCGGCGGGTCTGCGCATGCGCACTGGGTGGGGGTGGGGGGAAGGCCCGGTGATGGGGCTGCCGCGAGCGGCCGGCTGGCGGCAAGAAAGTGCCGCTGATCGCGCGGGCCGTGCGCCGCCCGGGCTCTGGGCCGGGCGTGGCGTGGCTCGAAATGGCGCCAGGCCCGGCAACCCTCCCCCACTGCGCATGCGCGGCCACTGGGGCCCGGCAACCCTCCCCAACTGCGCAGGCGCGGACACTGGGGCCCGGCAACCCTCCCGAACTGCGCAGGCGCGGACACTAGGGCCCGGCAAAGTGCCGCTGATCGTGCGGGCCGGCAAACCGGGGACACATGGCGCCGGCGTTCACCACGGGAGGACACCGGCGCGGCGGTGTTCCGTAACAGCATGTTTGGCTGCCGGAACACCGTAAAAAGGTTATTTCGCCGGGATAAAATACGGCGAATCCGGGACACTTGGCATCTCTGTATAGTAGTGGCCAGAGGATCTGGGGTGACGGAGGAACTGAAGGAAATCCACATTAGGCTGGAAATGGTGTTGGATAGACTGATGGGACAGAAGGCTGATAAATCCCCAGGGCCTGATGGTCTGCATCCCAGGGCACTTAAGGAAGTGGCTCTAGAAATCATGGATACATTGGTGATAATTTTCCAATGTTCTATAGGATCAGTTCCTGTGGACTGGAGGGTAGCTAATGTTATCCCACTTTTAAAAAAAGGTGGGAGAGAAAAAACGGAATTATAGACCAGTTAGCCTGACATCGGTGGTGGGGAAGATGCTGGAGTCAATTACAAAAGATGAAATAGCCGCACATTTGGATAGCAGCAACAGGATCGGTCCGAGTCAGCATGGATTTACGAAGGGGAAATCATGCTTAGCTAATCTTCTGGAATTTTTTGAAGATGTAACTAGGAAAATGGACAAGGGAGAGCCAGTGGATGGAGTGCACCTTGGCTTTCAGAAAGCGTTTGATAAAGTCCCACACCAGAGATTAATGGGCAAAATTAGAGCACATGATATTGGGGGTAGAGTGCTGACATAGATAAAAAAAGTGGTTGGCAGACAGGAAACAAAGAGTAGGGATTAACGGGTCCCTTTCAGAATAGCAGGCAGTGACTAGTGGGGTACCGCAAGGCTCGGTGCTGGGACCGCAGCTATTTACAATATACATCAATGATTTGGATGAAGGGATTCAAAGTAACATTAGCAAATTTGCAGATGACACAAAGCTGGGTGGCAGTGTGAACTGTGAGGAGGATGCTATGAGAATGCAGGGTGACTTGGACAGGTTGGGGGAGTGGGCAGATGCATGGCAGATGAAATATAATGTGGATAAATGTGAGGTTATCCACTTTGGTAGCAAAAACAGGAAGGCAGATTATTATCTAAATGGCATCAAGTTGGGAAAAGGGGAAGCACAACGGGATCTGGGAGTCATTGTTCATCAGTCTATGAAAGTAAGCGTGCAGGTACAGCAGGCAGTGAAGAAAGCGAATGACATGTTAGCCTTTATAACAAGAGGAGTCGAATATAGGAGCAAAGAGGTCCTTCTGCAGTTGTAGAGCCCTGGTGAGACCACACCTGGAGTATTGTGTGTAGATTTGATCCCCTCATTTGAGGAAGGACATTCTTGCTATTGATGGAGTGCAGCGTAGATTTACAAGGTTAATTCCTGGATGGCGGGACTGTCATATGCTGAGAGAATGGAGCAGCTGGGCTTGTACACTCTGGAGTTTAGAAGGATGAGAGGGGATTGAAACATATAAGATTGTTAAGGGTTTGGACAAGCTAGAGGCAGGAAACATGTTTCCGATGTTAGGGGAGTCCAGAACCAGGGGCCACAGTTTAACAATAAGGAGTAAGCCATTTAGAACGGAGACAAGAAAACACTTTTTCTCACAGAGAGTTGTGAGTCTGTGGAATTCTCTGCCTCAGAGGGCGGTGGAGGCAGGTTCTCTGGATGCTTTCAAGAAAGAGCTAGATAGGCCCCTTAAAAATAGCAGAGTCAGGGGATATGGGGAGAAGGCAGGAACGGGGAACTAATTGGGGATGATCAGCCATGATCACATTAAATGGCGGTGCTGACTCGAAGGGCCGAATGGCCTACTCCTGCACCTGTTGTCTATTGTCCTCGTCTCTGTCCTAAATTGTCCAGCCCATATTTTGAGATGGTTTCTGTTGGCTCCAGACCCCCCTCAGACAGGGGAAACATCCTCCCTGCATCCAGCCCACTGAGCCCTGGAAGGACTTTGTTGTGTTTCACTGAGATCTTCTCCAATACACCTGAAGTGCAAACAAACTGCGCTCTCTGTATCTGTGATACTTCCCCCGAGTCCATTAAAACCATTAATCTTCACATATAAGTGTTGCACAAAGATGTCTTAAAATAGAACAATGGAAAAGGTATTAGTTTTACCTCGTTTGATATCAGATGTTTCGCTCAATGCTATGTTGTAGAAAAAGGTGCAATCATAGTTTTCAATGGGCAACGCGCCATCTACCACCAACATTGGTTTGGTTTCATCACTAACCCTGCAAATATTTAACAGCTGGTTAGTAAATGAGCATTAGCTGATTATTTCGAGCTGTACTATAAAAACATACATTGTTTCAGTCAAAAGCATGTCCTACCTCGTCTTGCGACCAGCTTCCTCCTGAAATAAATAAAACACAAATCTCAATAGACTGAGATGGATCGTCATGATCGCGACGGCGGGTATTTCACCAAATTGCTACAAAAACACCCGCTGAGAATTCCCATTACCCAACTCGTTGCCACTGTCATGCAGACAAAAAGTGGATATTGTCGTAGACACTTCGAACACAGGGGAAAGCATTAGGTATGTCGTTGAAAATAACTGCGAGTATGCAACCCACGAGTAAAACCGAGCAAGTTGTGGGATTTTATCTGGAGAAGATGTCAGACATAATGGGATGGAACATTTTAAGATTAGCGGCGGATTTAAATGTGTGGGGGTTGTAAGTATTATCAATACTTGTGGGGAGAAGAAAAATAAAACCTGAGATGTATGATGGACTTTAATAAATTCCACAAGAAATGCAGTAAACAGAACGTGGAACTCACAGGGTGGCCTGAAGACAATATTGCAGATAAATTTAAGTTGAAGTGGGATAAATACATGAGGATTCCTGGAATTTGGGGCATTATTGTCGGATGTGGTGAGTATATAGAACAGATGGAACATTGACCCAGTACAGAATTACTGGTAAATGCAGCATTTACCACGGACTGGAAGGGCCAAGAGGGCCTGTTTCCATGCTGTAATTGTTATATGGTTATATTTATTTCAGAAATTTAACCCACCATTTTGTGACTGCGCACGTTCATTTCGCCAAACTGCAGTGTGACTAAGCTTGTATTCACTGGAGTTTTGAAGGATTAGGGGGGATCTTATAGAAACATATAAAATTATTAAAGGAGTGGACAAGCTAGATGCAGGAAAAATGTTCCCAATGTTGGGCGAGTCCAGAACCAGGGGTCACAGACTTAGAATAAAGGGGAGGCCATTTAAGACTGAGGCGAGAAAAAACTTTTCCACCCAGAGAGTTGAGAATTTGTGGAATTCCCTGCCACAGACGGCAGTGGAGGCCAAATCACTGGATGGATTTAAAAGAGAGTTAGATAGAGCTCTAGGGGCTAGTGGAGTCAAGGGATATGGGGAGAAGGCAGGCACAGGTTACTGATTGTGGACAATCAGCCATGATCACAATGATTGACGCTGCTGATTCGAAGGGCCGAATGGCCTCTTCCTGCACATATTTTCTATGTTTGTATGTGACCCCTCACCTTCAGAAATATCAAACCGTCCTTCTGGCCTGTCCGTTCCCAAATCTTTGAGAGTTCCTCCTGAATGGATTTTAAATTCTCTTGTATCTCTTGAAGGTTTTTCTCCATGGATTTTACAATCTTCTCCTCTTCTTCCCGGACATCACGGAGTAAACACTGCTCTTTCTCAGTGAGAATCTGGTGCATTTCAGCAAACTGGGATGTGATCACTGACTGAAGGTTGTGTGACTCTTCCTGTCAAATCAAAGATGAGAATCAATATATTATGTTAATAGACAATCCACAATAGGTGCAGGACAAGGCCATTTGGCCCTTCGAGCCAACATTCAATGTGATTATGGCTGAACATCCCCAACCAGTACCCCCATTCCTGCCTTCTCCCCATATCCCCTGATGCCGCTATCTTTAAGAGCCCTATCAAGCTCTCTCTTGAAAGTATCCAGAGGACCGGCCTCCACCGCCCTCTGAGGCAGAGAATTCCACAGACTCACAACTCTCTGTGTGAAAAAGGGTTTCCTCGTCTCCGTTCCAAATGGTTTGCCCCTTATTCTTAAACTGTGGCCCCTGGTTCTGGACACCCCCAACTTCGGAAACATGTTTACTGCCTCTAGCATGTCCAAACCCTTAATAATCTTACATATTTCAATAAGATCCCCTCTCATCCTTCTAAACTCCAGAGTATACAAGCCCAGCTGCTCCATTCACTCAGCATATGACAGTCCCGCCATCCGGGAATTAACCTTGTAAACCTACGCTGCACTCCCTCAACAGCAAGAATGTCCTTTCTCAAACTAGGGGATCAAAACTGCACACAATACTCCAGGTGTGGTCTCACTAGGGCCCTATACAAATGCAGAAGGATCTCTTTGCTTCTATGCTCAACTCCTCTTGTTATGAAAGCCAACATGCCATTCACTTTCTTCACTGCCTGCTGTACCTGCATGCTTACTTTCATAGACTGATGAACAAGGACCCCCAGATCCCGTTGTACTTCCCCTTTTCCCAACTTGACACCGTTAGATAATAATCTGCCTTCCTGTTTTTGCTACCAAAGTGGATAATCTCACATTTATCCACATTAAACTGCATCTGCCATGCATCTGCCCACTCACCCAACCTGTCCAATTCCCCCTGCATTCTCATAGCATCCTACTCACAGTTCATACTGCCATCCAGCTTCGCGTCATCTGCAAATTTGCTCATGTTACTTTGAACCCCCTTCATCTAAATCATTTATGTATATTGTAAATAGCTGCGGTCCCAGCACCGAGCCTTGCGGTACCCCACTAGTCACTGCCTGCCATTCTGAAAGGGACCCGTTAATCCCTACTCTTTGTTTTCCGTCTGCCAACCAATTTTTCTATCCATGTCAGCACTCTACCCCCAATACCATGTGCCCTGATTTTGCCCACTAAGCTCCTATGTGGGACATTATCAAATGCTTTCTGAAAGTCCAGGCACACTACATCCACTGGCTCTCCCTTGTCCATTTTCCTAGTTACATCCTCAAAAAATTCCAGAAGATTAGTCAAGCATGATTTCCCCTTCGTAAATCCATGCTGACTCGCTGTTACTGCTATCCAAATGTGCCACTATTTCATCTTTTATGATTGACCAGCATCTTCCCCACCACCGATGTCAGGCTAACTGGTCTATAATTCCCTGTTTCCTCTCTCCTGCGTTTCTTAAAAAGTGTGATAACGTTAGCTACCTTCCAATCCACAGGAACTTGAATCTATAAAACATTGGAAAATTATCACCAATGCGTCCACGATTTCTAGAGCCACTTCCTTAAGTACCCTGGGATGCAGACCATCAGGCCCTGGGAATTTATCAGCCTTCTGTCCCATCAGTCTATCCAACACCTTTTCCTGCCTAATGTGGATTTCCTTCAGTTCCTTCGTCACCCCAGATCCTCTGGCCACTAGTACATCAGGAAATTGTTTGTGTCCTCCTTAGTGAAGATGGATCCAAAGTTCAACCTATCTGCCATTTGCCTGTACCCCATAATAAATTGACCTTTTTCAATCTTCAAGAGTCCAACTTTGGTCTTAACTAATTTTTTTCCTCTTCACATACCTAAGGAAACTTTTACTATTCTCCTTTATATTCTTGGCTAGCTTACCTTCGTACCTCATCTTTTCTGCCTGTATTGCCTTTTTAGTTATCTTCTGTTGCTCTTTAAACATTACCCAATCCTCTTGCTTCCCGCTCATCTTAGCTACGATGTACTTCTTCTCTTTTATTTTTATACTGTCCCTGAAGTCCCTTGTCAGCCACGGTCACCCCTTACTCACCTTGGCATCTTTCTTCCTCTTTGGAATGAACTGATCCTGCACCTTCTGTATTATTCCCAGAAATACCCGCCATTGTTGTTCCACTGTCATCCCTGCTAGGGTATCTTTCCAGTCAACTTTGGCCAGCTCCTCCCTCATGGCTCCATAGTCCCCTTTATTCAACTGCAACACTGACACCTCTGATTTACCCTTCTCCCTCTCCAATTGTAGATTAAACCTGACCATGGGTCAGTGCCTCCTAATGGCTCATTAACCTCGAGGTCCTTTATCAAATCCAGTTAATTACATAACACTAAATCCAGAATTACCTTCTCCCTGGTAGGCTCCAATACAAGCTACTCTAAGAATCCATCATGAAGGCACTCTACAAATTCCCTTTCTTGGGGTCCAGTACCAACCTGATTTTCCCAGTCTACCTGAATGTTGAAATCTCCCATAACAACCTTAGTTGTTAAATTGGCATCTTTACTACATGCCAATTTAAACTCCTGATTCAACTTACACCCTCTATCCAGGCTACTGTTTGCAGTCCTATAGATAAGCCCCAATAGAGTATTTTTACCCTTGCAATTCCTTAGTTCTATCCATACTGACTCCACATCTCCTGTTTCAATGTCACCCCTTGCAAGGGACTGAATTTAATTCCTCACCAACACAGCTACCCCACCCCCTCTGCCACCTGTCTGTCTTTTCAATAGGAGGTATACCCTTGAATATGTCACTCTTGAGTGCAGAAATATGCCATTCGGCCCAACATGTCCATGCAGGGCTTTGTTGGTATCCACAATATCCCATTACATGTATTTAACCCGTAGCTTTCATTACCTTGGCAATTCAAGAGCTGGTCTTGATAATTCTGAAATATTTGGTGAAAGTAACGTACAAAAACATCATTCCCATTTCCCAAATACAATTCCCTGCAACCTATTCCATTTCATGTGTCCATTAACCCTCAGTGGACAGAGCCAGGTCACCAGAACTAGCAGACAACAGCACCACTTAGAACGACAAACTTCATAGATTCATACAGCAAGGGTGTTAGATACCGACCAACACGCCCCATCTGCGCTATTTCCATTTGTCCGCATTTGTCCAAGACAGTTATAAAACTCTTCTATCCACGAATTTGTCTGAATATCTTTTAAATGTCGTTGCGGTACCTGACCCAACGACCTCATCTGGCAGCTCGTTCCATGTACCCACTACCAAAGTTGTCCTTTATGTTCGTTTTAAATCTTTCCCCAGTCACCTAAAACCTATACCCCCACATTCTCGATCCCCCGACTCAGGGCAAAAGACTGACCATCCAACGTATCATTTCGTTTCATGCTATTATACATCTGCCACAAACCATTCTTCAGACTGCTCCGCTCCAGGGAGTAAAGTCCTTGGCTGATCAACCTCTCCCAAGATTACCGAGTTCTATAGAGGTCCCAAACTATTGCACACATCACAGGGTTGAAATCTACACAAAATACATTAAATCGATAGTACAAAGCCTCACCTGAACTCCAGAAATGCTCTCTTTCTGTTCCTGCTCCATTTTCTGGATCTCAGATTCCTTTTCTGTGAGAGATTCGAAAGAAGATTTCACCTGTTCCTGGGGTTGGGTTTCGGATCAGAGAATAAAAATGTCAGACAATAAAGAAAAGATGAGACAATAATGTGATCAAAAGTGATTTGGTTTTACCTTGTAGAATTCAATTGCTTCTTCTATCAGCGTTAAGCTGTGAGACTCGTGCTCCCGCCCAGTTGCGCAAATCAAACAGATCAGTTTCTCGTCAGTTTTGCAAAACAGTTTCAAATCTTCCTGATGTTTCTCGCAGTGAAGTTTACTTTTCTTCGCTTTGAGATTCAGGCTGAATGTTCGAGCTTTCATGGACAGTCTAAACAAAGCCCGATTCACCTTGAGGGTGCGCTCTGCAGACTCCTCTCTGCATTCCGGGCAGGAGTTTCTCCCCTCCTTGTCCCAACTCTGTGTGATGCAGGAGCGGCAGAAGTTGTGCCCGCACTCCAGCGCCACCGGAGCGGTGAAGAAATCCTGGCAGATGGGACAAACCACCTCCTCGGTCCAACTCTCCACCGGGCGTTTTGCAGCCATTTTATTAACTCCCGCACTTTCTTTGCTTTCTGGTTCAAAATGTTTAACACGTGGAGCTGCTGAAATCCTGCAGCACCGCGAGTGTCCACTGCGCTCGCTGCCGGGCCGGGCCGGGCAATGAATGTTATTTGCCGGCAAGTGTTCAGTCTGTAAATGAGAAGCTAGTGCGACTAGGGTGGGGGAGGGAGATAGAGAGAGAGAGGGAGGAATGCCAGGGCCCGAGGGCTGAGGGAGAGGCGGGAAGGGGAGGAGACAGCAAGGGTTAACAAAATTGAGAAAATTCAATGTTCAAGCCCAAAGGATGCAGACTCCCCAAGCGCACTAGCTTCTCATTTTCACACCACAAACAGCTTACAATGGCTTGTTCCCTTTATCATCGATACTTTTTTGCATATCTTTCATTCATTTGTTCTTTATCTCTCCACATCACCGTCTATATCTCTCGTTTCCCTGATCCCTGACCAGTCTGAAGAAGACCCGAAACGTCGCCTATCTCCTTCGCTCCTTAGATGCTGCTGCACCCGCTGAGTTTCTCCAGCCTTTTGTGTACCCTCGATTCTCCAGCATCTGCAGTTCCTTCTTTAACATTCAGTGTGAAGGTTTCCTGGTCACTTCCAACTAATCTCACACGGGGGAGGAGAAGAAGAAAGGTCTCGACCCTTCACATATTCCCGATGTTCCCCATGTTGGGGAGGTCCAGAACAAGGGGTCACAGTCTAAGGATAAGGGGGAATTTAGGACCGAGATGAGAAAAACATTTTTCACACAGAGTGGTGAGTCTCTGGAATTCTCTGCCACAGAAGGTAGTTGAGCCAGTTCATTGGCTATATTTAAGAGGGAGTTAGATGTGGCCCTTGTGGCTAAAGGGATCAGGGGGTATGGAGAGAAGGCAGGTACATGATACTGAGTTGGATGATCAGCTATTATCATATTGAATGGCGGTGCAGGCTCGAAGGGCCGAATGGCCTACTCTTGCTCCTATTTTCTATGTTTCTATGTCTCTATTCCTTCACTCCATAGATGCTGTCTCACCCACTGAGTTTCTCCAGCATTTGTGTCCAGCTTCACACGAGGGAGGGGTCAATTAGACATTCAACTGGCCTGAAAAAAGACGAAAGCTGAGTCTTTCCCAAGGGGCCTGGGAAAGATTAAGGCAGGACAGAAAGGAACGGAGCCCGGCGCCAAGGAAGCCTCGGGTGTAACCTGGGGAGGCGTTGCACCTGCATCCCGCCGCCCGCATCTCCGTTCACAGCCCGGGATCAGAGTGGACGGAGACTTCTCTATCTCTACACAGTCAGCAGAAAGACATTACATGATTACAATCGAATCATTTACAGTGTACAGATTCACGATAAGGGAATCTCGTTTAGTGCTGGCGTAACCTTGCACTAAACGTCATTCGTTTAGAGCCATTGTCGGGCCCCTGCCGATCGGAACTCGTGATAGATGTACTTTTAATTCTTTATTTCTATTTATTTTTTACCACACACTAAATGGACACTGCTTGAGAAACGCTTTTTCGTTTTCCTCTGGGTATGTAAGTACTCAGAAAAATGATAATAAAGTTATACAATACAATTCCATTATCATGAGTCTGTACACTGTAAATGATTCGATTGTAATCATATAATGTATTTCTGCTGACTGTATATCACTCGACAAAAGTATTTCACTGTAGCTCGAAAGACGTGACAATAAACTAAACTGAAGTGTTCTGTTCCCTTTAGGTTATCGCTGCTCTCTCTCTGGTGCTTTGAGCTGTCTGCACCAGGGGTTGGTCGGTGTCTCATGACCATGGAAGAAGGGTCTCGACCCGAAACGTCGCCTATCTCCTTCGCTCCTTAGATGCTGCTGCACCCGCTGAGTTTCTCCAGCATTTTGTGTAACCCTCGATTCTCCAGCATCTGCAGTTTCTTCGTTAACACTCTCATGACCATCGCTGCACAGCCAGCCGCGAGATTTGTGCAGCTTTGGTCCTGATCTTCAAAGGGTCCTCTCCTCCGGCGGCCAAAGGTTGTGCAGGCGCGCTGAAGACGGTGGTGGATTTCACCACCGAGACCTGGCGGCGTCTTCAGAGCAGATAGACACAAAAAGCTGCAGTGACTCAGCGGGTCAGACAGCGCCTCTGGAGAGAAGGAACAGGTTGGGTTTCGCGTGGAGACCCAGGGGAAAGGAAAAGGAGAGATATAGGCGGTGGTGCAGGGAGATATTGTGCAGGTCCACGCGTTGTGTGAACACTCTGTTTAATAATTAACCTGCCGTCGCTCATGAGCGCGCTCCGGTTAAAGCTCCATTCACAAAACCCTTAGTTCCCTCTGACATCACCGGCCCGCCCACTGACGCGCGTGATTGGTCGGCCCAGATGACAGACCGCCCACTGACGCGTGATTGGTCGGACCAGATACGGTAGCCCGCCCACTGACGTGTGATTGGTCGGCCCAGATGCGATAGACCGCCTACTGACGCGTGGTTGGTCGGCACAGATCATGTTGGCCCGCCCAAAACTGACGTGTGATTGGTCGGACCAGATGCGATAGACCGCCTACTGACGCGTGGTTGGTCGGCACAGATCATGTTGGCCCGCCCACTGACGAGTGATTGGTCGGCCCAGATCACGTTGGCCCGCCCACGCGTCAGTGACTGCTGGGCCGACCAATCACGCGTCAGTGGGCTGCTGGGCCGACCAATCACGAGGGCGCGGGCGGGCCAATCGTGATCAGAGCGGATCAATCACGCGTCAGTGGGCGGGCCAACGTGTTGAATCCCCCTCACCCTGGGCCGACCAATCACGCGTCAGGGGGGCGGGCCAACGTGATCTGGGCCGACCAATCATTCGTCAGTGGGCGGGCCAACGTGATCTGGGTCGACCAATCACGCGTCAGTGGGTGGGCCAACGTGGTCACTGACGCATGATTGGTCGGCCCAGATCACGTTGGCCCGCCAACTGACGCGTGATTGGCTGGTCCAGATCACCATGCCCGCCCCCTGACGCGTGATTGGTCGGATCTCAAGTCAAGTCAAGTCACTTTTATTTCTATAGAACATTTAAAAGACAACTCTGGTTGACCAAAGTGCTTTATATTGGTGGAGGTACTAACGTTATACAACAGTGGTTCATAGATTAAGTACATACATAAATACATACATAAGGTCACAGTGTCACTGGGTCATAGGGCTTGACGCACGCTCAATCCATCTGGAGGACATTGCAGCTTCCAGTATATGTTGTTAATACACGAAACGCGTACTTTCCTACCTGTTAAAAACCGCCAATATGCAGAAATCGAAATTGAAAATATTGGGAATTATCGCGTTTGCCTACTGCATTTCATCAACTAAGACATTATTTGTGTTTTTTCTTGATTCCTTTCGCATCTCAGTAAGGCATTATTTGTGTGTTTTCTTGATTCCTTTGGTATCTAAAAAGTCCCAGAAGTGATAAATCTGGCTGTAAATTTTGCTTCAGAGGCGTTTTCTTTTTGTATGTAAAAACCCTCTTGAGAACCATGGACGATTTTAAAATTTTGCAGCCAGATTTTATCACTTCTGAAACTTTTTAGGTGCCAAAGGAATCAAGAAAAAACACAAATAGTGCCTTACTGTTGATGAAATGCAGAGAGCAAACGGCCAATGTTTGCCAAGCACTCTGGCTGTTGTCCCTTTAGCATTCGCTTCTACCTACCGTAATTTCTCCTCACTTTTGGAATTCTGAAGTAGTGTGAGGGGTAAAGTGATTAAACCCTATTAAAGAAAGGAGTTTTAAAGAGAATTCAAACAGAGAGGGGCTGGAGAGAGGATTCTGACACAGCAGTGTCTGAAGGTTGTCAGACCCATCCTTGAGTCCTTGAGTAAGAAGTGATGTAGAGAGATCCCTATCAGTGGAAGGGAGTGATAGATGGGACCCTTGTCACTATAGCTTAGCTTTAGTACTGATATAGGAAAACTGAGAGGGTTCACTAGGAGGTGAGTAAAACTGGGCCAGGTCATGAGCAACTGAGCATGCTTAATAGAATAAATGAATATTACAACACACCCCTGGTCAAGAAATTGCTCATTACCATGAACATGTTTGAACATGCAATGTATGATATGGGAGGTGCGAGGTGATGTACGGTGGGATGTACCTACAGATTGTGCACCTCCGACCCTGATTGGAGAAGGGTCCGGAGGGGAGGTTGAATGTAAGATTCTATGTATAAAGGGGGATGATTGCTCTGGCTTCGGTGTGTCTCGAATTGGAGAGGCACCCGGTCTGCAGACTCGTAAAATAAAGAAATCTCTTGCTTCCAAGATTTAGTCTTTGAGTATTAATTGTGAGCATAAAGGGTATCTCACAGTAGGCTAAATATCTCTCACGCTTATACCGATTTCCATAATTATTTACAACGTAAAAATGGACCATTTTGGCGGGTTTTAACGGGCCCGCTACGCTGGAAACAATGGTCAGTGCTTACCTGCAGTTCATCGCGTGTACTCCAATTGGCGTAGCATAGCAAAAAAAAAAAAAAACAGTAAAATACGGGTCATGGGTCGTGACCCGACTGCCATGCAACCTCCCTATAGGATCTTTGGTGTGACAAAGATGTGACAAAAATGCTGGTGAAGCTCAGCGGGTGATGCAGCATCTATGGAGAGAAGGAAATAGGTGACGTTTCGGGTCGAGACCCTTCTTCAGACCAAAGATCCTATAGCAATTGCTATAGGATCTTTGCTTCAGACTGATGTGAGGGTGGGGGGGGGGGGGGGGGGGGGGGGGGGAAGGAAGAGGAGCAGAGTGCTGAGGTACAGCTGAGAAGGGGAGGAGAAAGTAAGGACGATCTGAAATTGGAGAAGTCAATGTTCATACCGCTGGGGTGTAACTACCCAAGTGAAATCTGAGGTGCTGCTCCTCCAATTTGCAGTGGTCCTCACTCTGGCCATGGAGGAGGCCCAGGACAGAGAGGTCGGATTGGGAATGGGACCAGCAGGCTCAAGAACAGCTTCTTCCCTGCGGCTGTTCACACTTCTCAACGCTGCTCCTCAATGACTGCCTATCTCCACCCGTCACCCCCCCCCCCCCCCCCCCCACGGACTATCCAATCACCAGCAAATTGCACGGATGCCACTGCATATGTTTATGTATTACTTGTTTATTCGTAAGTTCGCCCTTCGGAGATACCAACTGCATTTCGTTGTCTCTGTATTGTACACTGCACAATGACAATTAAAGATTGAATTGAATTGAATGTCAGGTCAATGAAAGTAGCCATGTTTATTATTTTGTTGCATATCCTTTGCGTGCAATGACTGCTTGACATGTGCGATTCATGGACATCACCAGTTGCTGGGTTTCTTCTCTGGCAATGCTTTGCCAGTCCTGTATTGCAGTCAACTTTAGTAGCTTATGCTTGTTTGGGGGCTAAGTCAGACCAACAGATTCACACGTTTTCCTCTTCAGCAATTGATAAAAAGGCATGCTCAATTGGGTTCAACACGATTCTGGGTGATTTTCTAGCTTTATCTAGAAAAACTCCTTTGTTTGCTTTTTCTTAGCAGTATGTTTGGGGTTCATATATCTAGCGCGTCTTACTGTCGAATTTAACCACTGGCCAATGAGTTTTGAGGCATTTTGAGCGAATTAATGAACGAGCAGATAGGATGTGTCTATTCACTTCAGAATTCATTATGCTACTACCAGTAGCAGTGCATCATTATTGAAGATAAGTGAGCCAATACCTTCAGCAGCCATACATGCCCAGGCCATAACATCCCCTCCACCATGTTTCACAGATGAGGTGGTATTCTTTGGATCTTGGGCAGTTCCTTCTCTCCTCCATACTTTGCTCTTGCCATCACTCTGATATAATTTAATCTTCGTCTCATCTGTCCACAAGACCTTTTTCCAGAACTGTGGATGCTCTTTTAAGTACCTCTTGGCAAACTGTAACCAGGCCATCCTTTTTTTGCAGCTAACCAGTGGTTTGCATCTTGCAGTGTTGCCTCTGTATTTCTGTTCATGAAGTCTTCTGCAGAAAGCATGTGGTAATTGACAAATCCACACCTAACTCCTGCAGAGTGAGTTTTCTTAGATATTCTGCGGACAGGTGTTTGGGATTTTTTCAAACACTATTATACGAGAGAGAATTCTTCTGTCATCAGCTGTGGTTAGGTTCTTCTGCCTTGGCCTGCCCCTAGTCATAGCCTTTGAACTGATGGGAGGGGGAGTAAGGCCACAAGTCTCGTCTCGGGTCCTTCTTATTGAGGAGGTGGAGGGGAGTTCCAGCCAAAGGCAGTTTGATTTTTTGGTAAGCCTAAGGTTTGGCTGATGTCTCTAACGGTGTTATTCCTTGTTTCTCAGTCTCATAATGGCTTGTTTGACTTTCATTGGCACAACTTTGGTCCTCATGTTGATAAACAGCAATAAAAGTTTCCAAAGGTGACGTAAAGACTGGAGGAAAGACTAGGTGCTGAGAGATCTCTTATATCTGCATTAAGGAGGCATTTAAACACACCTGACCAATTACAAATGCCTGTGAACCCACGTTTCCCAAACATTATGGTGCCCTGAAATGGGGGGACTATGTATAAACACAGCTGTAATTTCTATATGGTGAAACCAAAATGTATAAAAATGGCCTTTCATAAAATCTGACAATGTGCACTTTAACCACATGTGACTGTTTTCTATTACAAATCTCAAATTGTGGAGTACAAAGGCAAATAAATAAATCATGGGTCTTTGTCCCAAATATTATGGAGGACACTGTATATCTAACTCTCTCTTGAAAACATCCAGTTAATTGGCCTCCACTGGCTTCTGTGTCAGAGACTTTACACAGATTCACAACTCTCTGGGTGAAAAAGGGAAAGGGAGGGAGGGGCGGGGGAGTGTGCGGAGGGGAGGGGGTGGAGAGGGGCAGGGTTGGGGAGGGAGGGGGTAGTAGGGATAGGGGAGTGAAGAGGAGGGAGGGGGGTGGGGACCGGGACACAGTAGGGGATAGAGGAGCAGGGGTGGGTGGTGTAGTCCAGTGGCCCCAACTCCTTCCCTCTCACTCCGACACCTCGCTCTCTGATTTCCCCTCCCTCTGACCCCTCTCCCCCCCTCACTGACCCCTCTCTGCGTGGGACAGGTACACGGCCACATCGGGCCGCGATCACAAGATGAACATCTTTGAGGTGCGGACCTGCCGGCCCCTGCACGCCTACCTACTGCCAGCAGGGAGCGCACACCTCACCTTCAGCTAGCGGGACCTGCTGGGGTCACCTGCGGCAACACAGTACATGTAAGCTGCTCCATACCCCCCCCCCCCCCACCCACACACCCTCTCCCGGGATCTAACGCCCACAACCCCCACCGGGGGTAGCCCTCCCCCACACCCACCGCTCCCCCACAAATTTAGAGGTATTTTTTAGTTAAGATACCCCCACCATTCTCAGGATGGTTTGTCCCTCCTCTACCCCCCCACAATGAGTATGTAATATTATGGCACCCACCTCCCCCACACCCCCGCTCACCACACCCCTCCTCTACCCCCACCCCTCTCCCAACACCACCCTTTTTGTCTACACGCCCCTTTGCCTTCCTCCCCCTTTCCCCTCATTCGCCCCCTCCCTCCTTTCCCTCCCCCACCCCTGTCGATGTTCCTCTTTCCTCTTAAATTCTGCTTTTCCCCCTACCCCCCACCCCCCACACCCTCTCCCCCCCACCCCCGCACCCCCCAGCCCCACAGCTCGCTCCCCCACAGACCCCGCTCCCTCTACCCCCCACCCCCCACATCCCCTCCTCTAACCCCCCGAACCCCTCCCCCACACCCCCCTCATATCCCCCACACCCCCCGCCTCTCCCCCACACCCCCTCCCCCACATCCCCCATCCGTCCTCTACCCGCACCAAACAACCCCCACCCCCTCGCTCTACCCCCCCACACCCCCTCCCCAACAACCCCTCCCTACCCCCCCCACACCCCCTCCTCTACCCCCCACACCCGCTCCCCCACTACACCCCACAGGCCCCTCCCCCACCCAACAGCCCCTCCCTACCCCCAGCCTTGCCCATCCCTCCCCTCTCTTCCTCCTCCCCACCTCCCACTTACCTCCCTCCATCTCTCCTGACGTCCTCTCGTTCTGTCTGTCCTCTCTGTATCTCTCAGTCTGTGTAAGTGCGTGTCTCTCTCTTGACCTGTCTCAACCATCTCACTCACCATCCCTCTCCCCCCTCTCAATCCCCCCTCCCTCCCCCCCACGTCTAGAGCCCCCACACCCCCTCGCTCTTACTCTCCCCACCCCCCCCCCCCGCCCCCACCCCCCCCCCCCCCCCCTCCCCCCCCCCCCCCCCCCATCCCTCCCCCCCTCCCGCCCCCCCCCCCCCCCCCCCCCCCCCCCCCCCCCCCCCCCCCCCACCCCCCCCCCCACCCTCCCCCACTCACCCCCCCCCCCCCCCGTCCCCCCCCGCCCCCCCCCCCCCCCCCCTCATCCCCCTCCCCCCCCCCCCCCCCCCACCCCCCACCCCCGCCCCACACCCCCCTCTCCTGCCCCCCCCCCCCCCCACCCCCCCCCCCCCCCCCCCCCTTCCGCCCCCCCACACCCTCCCACCCCTGATCCCCCCCACCCCACACCCCCCCCCTCATCCCCCCCCCTTCCCCTAGCCCACCGCCCCACTCCCCCCACCCCCCCCCCCATCCCCCCCGCCCCCTCCACGCCCCTCCCCCCCCCCCCCCCCATCCCCCCCCCCCCCCATCCCCCCCCCCCCCCCCCCCCCCCCCCCCCCACCCCCCCCCCCCCCCCCCCCCCCCCCCCCCCCCCCCCCCCCCCCCCCCGCCCCCTCCCCTCCGCGCCCTATCCCCATCCCCCCCCCCCCCCCCCCCCCCCTCCCCCCCCCCCCACCCGGGTGAATCCCGCCACCCCGCAAGCCGACCCCCCCCATTCGACGCGCATCCCCCCCACTCACCACCCTGGACCTGCCTCGTACACGCCAACCCCACCCACCCCACACCCCCCGTCTCCTACCCCCATCGGACCCTGGTATACAAAGACGTCACAGCGTCGATGGGCGGAGCCTGTACCCCGGCCAAGCTGAGCGACCAGGGTGGGCACGGGGCGTGCAGGTTTTAGCCCTACGGGCTGGGGCTTCACCAGTCAAGCAGCTCCCAGTATTTGGCAAAGGCGGCGGATTCACACACCGGACAACGGGTGGCGCTGCAGCGGGTAGAGCCGCTGCCTCACAGCGCCACAGCCCCGGGTTCCATCCCGACCTCGGGCGCTGTCTGTGCGGAGCTTGTACGTTCTCCCGGGACCGCGTGGGTTTTCTCCGGGGGCTCCGGTTGCCCCCCACACCCCAAAGACGTGTAGGTTAATCGGCCCACTGTAAATTACCCGCTAGTGTATTCGGAGTACGTCAGAAAGTGGGATAATTTGAACGAGTGTGTGAACGGGTCGGCATGGACTCAGTGGGCCGAAGGGCCTCTTTCCATGCTGTATCTCTAAACCTAAACATGGGGCGGCACCGTGGCGCAGCGGGTAGTGTTGCTGCCTCACAGCGCTAAAGACCCAGGTGCTGTCAGTACGGAGTTTGTGCACCCTCCCTGTGACCGAGTGGTTGCTCCGGGTGCTCCGGTTTCCTCCGTGCGGGTTTGTAGGTTAATTGGTTTCGGTAAAATTGCAAATTGTCCCTGGTGTGTAGGATGGAGCTATTGTGTAGGGTAATCAGCACGGACTCGATGTTTCCTTGCCGTGTCTCTAAAACTATAAACTATCAACTAAACATAAAAAGACACAAAGTGCTGGAGTAACTCAGCGGGTCAGGCAGCAACTCTGGAGAACATGGATATCTATGTTCCCCACAGATGCTGCACGCCCCGCTGAGTTACTCCAGCACCTTGTGTGCTTTTCTGTATCAACCAGCCCCTGCAATTCCTTGTTCGTGCATGAAAAGACAACAGTGGTAATATGAAGAGAGAAGAGGAGAAAATTATCTTCTTGTTTCGCACCTTCTGTCTTTTCATCTCTGGTCTTTGTCCGTGACCCGTCAGCCTATCAACTTCAGCCCTCACCCTTATTCACCTATCACTCTCCGGGTTTTGTCCTGCCCCTCTTCTCTTCCAGCTTAACACCCCCCCCCCCCCTTCACTACAAGAAGCGTTCAGACCCGAAAGGCACTCTTGTTCTCGAGATGCTGCATGACTCCGCTGAGTTTTTCACTCCAGCACTCTGTGAACCGTCACCTATCCATGTTCTCCACAGATGCTGCCTGACCCGCTGAGTTACTCCAGCACTCTGTGAAACGTCACTTATTCCATGTTTCGACACAGATGCTGCCTGACCGTGAGTTACTCCAGCACTTCTGTGAAACAGGTCACCTATCCATGTTCTCCACAGACTGCCTGACCCGCTGAGTTACTCAAGCACTCTGTGAAAGTCACCTACCAGGTTCTCAACAGATTGCTCCTGGGACGACTGAGTTCTCCAGATTTTGTGTGTCTTTTTTCTTTAGTAGAACCAGCATCCACAGATCCTTGTATCTACTGCTTTGAGAGATCTTTGTACCGCGACGCGGAGACTCGGAGAAAAAAAAAAGAAAACTCAGCCACGGGTTTGTTTAAAAGACTTAATTAAACTCAAGTTAAAGATGAAGAGTTACACAAAAAGTGAGCGGAGGAGACCTACGGCGGGTGTTTGTTGTGGAGCAGAGGGATCTATGAGTTCAGGCGCGTGGTTCCTTGAAGGTCGTGTCCCAGGCAGATAAGGTGGTCAAAAAGGCTTTTGGCACACTGGCCTTCATCAGTCAGGGTATTGAGGAGTGACGTTGGGAGGCAATGATGCGGTCGTATAAGACGTTGGTGAGACCGCATTTAGAATAGTGTGTTCCGTTCTGGACACCATCTTAAAGGAAATATGTTGTCAAGTTTGAAAGGGTTCACAGAAGATTTACGAGGATGTTGCCAGGACTAGAAGGTGTGAGCTATAGGGAGAGGTTGAGTAGGCTGGGACTCCATTCCTTGGAGCGCAGGAGGATGAGGGTTGATCTTATAGAGGTGTATAAAATTATATAGAGGAATAGATCGGGAAGATGCACAGAATATCATGCCCAGAGTATGGGAATCAAGGACCAGAGGACATGTCAAGGTGAAGGGGAAAAGAATTAACAGGAATCTGAGGGGTATAATTAAAGGGTGGTGGGTGTATGGAACAAGCTGCCAGAGGAGGTAGTTAAGGCTGGGACTATCCCACCGTTTAAAACCAGTTTAGGTAAGAGGAGGGGGGGGGGGGGGCGGGGGGGGGGGGGGGGGGGGGGGGGGGGGGGGGGGGGGGGGTGAGGGGGTGGGGGGCGGGGGGTGGGGGGGGGTTTTTGTTTTTGGGGGGGGGGCAGGAGCATCACTTGACTCAGACACACTTTGGGGCACGGAAAGATTGCCACTAATGCCTACACAATCTCTAAAGCCACCTCCTTCGGAACCCTGGGGTGCAGTCCATCCGGTCCAAGTGATTTATCCACTCTTCCCACATTCCCCCAATCCCTCTGGTTTTATTTCCGCGCTCACTGGGGTTTTACGACGCGGAATTTGGGGATTAAATGGGACCCTTTCAGCGCCGACCTGTCCACTGGGTTTCTGCCCCACAGCCCCTGAGCCCCGCTCCTGACGCTAGTCCCGGGACCCGACCCTTTTAAACACCCGGAGAGGAGCCGGAGCAGATTCTCAGCCAGCTTCCACCATAATACTCGAAGATAGGATAAAGTCTCTCCGTGAATTTATTCCCAGTGAAGGTGTAGAAATGGGACTTGGTGTCCGCGTCGTAAAATGAAACTGTCCCGGACTCGTAACTGAGATAAACTCCCACCCTCACGGGGATGGGACGGGCGTGGGGAGAGGGGATGGAGGGGAGGTCAGTGCATCAAACCCGTCACCCCACCGCCTGATGCTCCAGACTCCAGTCTCTGGGGTCAGCTCATCCTCTCTCTTCCTCTCCACAGACTCTGCGGCGACTCCCAGGCCCCAATACCAACTTCCCGCCACCTCCACCTCCCAGTAATGTCTCCCCGATGCGAATCCCTCCGATCCCAGCACACGCGGCCAGCCTGTAAACCTCTTCCCGGTGTCAGGGGGACTCCTCCGTGTCCCGGCCAATCTCACCCTCTTCCGATCCTCAAGCACCTCGAGCAGCGGATGCGCTGTTTCCACATCCAGGGTGACGGAGACTGGGGGGAGAAGCAGAGAATCAGAGAGTCCCCGGGAGACTCGGGCAGCGCGGCTCCGGGAGCGGGACAGAAGCCGCTCGGCCTCAGGCCAAGTTGGTTAAAAAAAAAAGTTTGTACCTCTCCTAATGCCATTGGGCACTTCGCTGAACACCGTGTTCAACAGAAATGGGGGATCGAACTTTCCCATTGTCAAGGCTCCGTCTGCTACCGACAGCGTCTGGTCTGCATCACTGGTCCTACATGAATTAAACACCCGGTTATAAGACCTGCATCAACGATTTCTGGGCCACTTTCCAAAACAGCGCAGAGAGTCTCACCTCCTCCTCTGTCGTGTTTCCTCCTGAAATATACAACATCGGAAAGATCAATTAATTTACACTGGCCGTCCACATCGCGACTGCTGAAATTTCAGCCACATTGTTACAATTATCCGACAGATCCCAGCTCTTATGCAGCAGCGGCGCCCCCATCGGTCCAGTATTAAGTATTAATTGAATGTGAAGAGTATATTTATTACTCGACTTATTCAACGTCCTCTGGTTTCCAGTCGTGAATTACCTCAGGGGTCGCTCTCCCTCTCTTCACTGTTACCCTCTTGCTTTTAATGTCTGTGTAACATGCCTTGGAATTTTCTTCTATCCCATTCGCTAAAGATAATCCATTGCCACTTCAAGCGCCCCCCCGATTCCTCTTGCTCCCTGTAGGTCAGCAGGAGGGGACCCATATCGTCCACGACCTTTGTCTCCACAGACATCATGTTGCCAGGTTGTGACTAGATGTTCTTGTCAGACTAAGAGAGGACCTGGCTTGAACAACATGGAACATATGACTGCACAATGTGATAAGGACAACTACTCTTCCCGATGAAGATGCAGCCACTCCTGCTATGGAATGGGGTGTGTTAATGTGAGTAAGGCAGTAATGTGGTATCGGAGAAAATAAACCATTTATTTGGAGACAGAGGATGCTGCATAGGGTGGAATGGCGATCAGGCCCGCCGGGATCTGAGGAGGGAAATGTACACATGATACTTCTGGACAGCAGCGTCTTTCAATCTTATGGAATAGATGGGAGAGTGCTGGTAAAGAGAGGTGAAGGGAAGGAACTGGGGCAGTAAATAGCAAGAGACATGTGAATTTGGGCGAGGAGGGATATAGGCCAGACTGATGGATATTCCTGCTGCTGATGGCGAAGGGGAGGAAACTTGCTCCTGAATTGGAATCTGATCAGGAAGATAAATGAGCAGAGATTCAGTATAGAAGTGAGATCGACTGATTGACCAAATGGTGCCAGCACAACAACCTGGCTCTCAATATCAGTAAAACCAAGGAACTGATTGTGGACTTTGGAAGAGGAAGGATGAGGACCCATAATCCTGTTTATATCAATGGGATGATGGTGGAGAGAGTCAAAAACATCAAATTCCTGGGCGTGCATATTTCCGAAGATCTTTCCTGGACCCAGATGTAGACACTGATGTAATTATAAAGACAGCACATCAGCGCCTCTACTTCCTTAGAAGATTACGGAGATTCGGTATGTCAAAGAGGATTCTCTGGAACTTCTACAGGTGCACAGCAGAGAGCATTCTGACTGGTTGCATCGTAGCCTGGTTTGGCAACTTGAACGTCCAGGAGCGGAAAAGAATGCAAAAAGTTGTGACCACTGCCCAGTCCATCACCGGCTCTGACCTCCCCACCATCGAAGGGAGCTATCAGAGTCGCTGTCTCAAAAAGGCAGCCAACATCATCAGAGACCAACACCATCCTGGCCTCACACTCATTTCACCACTGCCATCGGTAGAAGGTACAGGAGCCTGAAATCTGGAACATCCAGGTTCAGGAACAGCTTCTTCCCCACAGCCACCAGGCTATTAAACACGGCAACAAATAAGCTCTGAACTACAACAGACTATTATTATTATTGCACTATAATCTTCTGGTTTTTCAGTATGTGTGTATGTGTATGTATATATATATATAATATATATATGCACACTGAACTTTTGTTTCTTCTCTCGTTTATGTACTATGTTTACATATTCTGTTGTGCTGCAGCAAGTAAGGATTTAATTGTTCTATCTGAGACATATGACAATAAAACAGTCTTGACTCTTGAATGCAATAGAAGGGATGGGGTGTAAGTCAACAGGAGAGAATATGCTGGGTGCCAAGTGGGAAGGGTTGGGGGACCACAGTTGGAGAAGGGGAAGCCACATGGTGACGGGGATTGGGGATGAAAAGAAATACCTGTGGGGGAACTGGGAGATTTGAAGGGGATATGTGGGGGAACCGGGAGATCTGAAGGGGATATGGTTTACCTGTAACAGGAGAAGACAATGTACATGTTGTTGGGTTGTCGGCTACTCAAAATATGAGGTGTTGTACAGGGTCTTGGTGAGGCCACACCTGGAGTATTGCGTACAGTTTTGGTCTCCTAATCTGAGGAAAGACATTCTTGCCATAGAGGGAGTACAGAGAAGGTTCACCAGACTGATTCCTGGGATGGCACGACTTCCATATGAAGAAAGACTGGATAGACCTGGCTTGTACTCGCTGGAATTTAGAAGATTGAGGGGGGATCTCATAGAGACTTACAAAATTCTTAAGGGGTTGGACAGGCTAGATGCAGGAAGATTGTTCCCGATGTTGGGGAAGTCCAGGCCAAGGATAAGGGTCACAGTTTAAGGATAAGGGGGAAGTCTTTTAGGACCGAGATGAGAAAATCATTTTTCACACAGAGAGTGGTGAATCTGTGGAATTCTCTGCCACGGAAGGTAGTTGAGGCCAGTTTGTTGGCCGTATTTAAGAGGGAGTTGGATGTGGCCCTTGTGGCTGAAGGGATCAGGGGGTATGGAGAGAAGGCAGGTACAGGATACTGAGTTGGATGATCAGCCATGATCATGTTGAATGGCGGTGCAGGCTCGAAGGGCCGAATGGCCTACTCCTGCACCTAATTTCTATGTTTCTTCTTCCCTACCAACTGATTTGTTTCAATCAGCCCTGAATTATTGGGAAATTCTGCATTTATTTCAGACTGTTACCCACCATTTTGTAATTGTGTCCTTACACTGAATCAAAGTGTAAGGGCCGAGAGGGCCTGTTTCCGTGCTGTAATTGTTATATGGTTGTTATATGGTTAAAGTGAATATGTAACTCCTTACCTTCAGAAATATCAAACTATCCGTTTGATTCATCTGCTCCTGCAGCATTAGGAGTTGCTCTTGAATAGAGTTTAACTCCTCTTGAATCTCGCGTAGATTATTCTCCATTGGGTTTAGAACGCTCTCCTCTTCTTCCCGGAGTTCCTTGTGAAAGAGCCGCTCTTTCTCATTGAGAATCTGGCGCAGTTCAGCAAATATCGATGTGATGTAGGTCAACTGGTTCTGTGACTGTTCCTGTCAAATGAAAGCCGAAGATCAATAATATCGAGCCTGAAAATCTAAGACAATAGCACAAAATCAGAGAAGGGAAACGGGAAAACCTACCCGGACTCCAGAAATCTTCTGTTTCTGTTGCTGCTCCATTTCCTCCACCGCTGATTTATTTTTTGTGAGAGTCTCCAAGGACGTTTTAATCTGCTCCTGGGGTTGAGATTCAGATTCAGTGAGAAAAAGAATTAGACCAGACGGAATCAATGAACTGTGGACACGGAAATGCACCTGAAAGTTTACAAAAGTAAACTTGTGCAGCGTAAGTTCATGAGATTGATCCCTGGGATGACGGGACTGTCATATGAGGAAAGATTGAAAAGATTAAGCTTTTTATTCACTGGAGTTTAGAAGGATTAGGAGGTATTTTATAGAAAAAAAAATAAAATTATAAAAGGACTGGGCAAGCTAGATGGAGGAAAAATGGTCCCAATGTGGGGTGAGTCCAGAACCAGGGGCCACAGTCTTAGAATAAAGGGGAGGTCATTTAAGACTGAGATGGGAAAAAACCTTTTCACCCAGAGAGTTGTGAATTTATGGAATTCCCTGCCACAGAGGGCAGTGGAGGCCAAATCACTTGATGGATTTAAGAGAGAGTTAGATAGAGCTCTAGGGGCTAGTGGAATCAAGCGATATGGGGAGAAGGCAGGCACGGGTTATTGATAGGGAACGATCAGCCATGATCGCAATGAATGGCGGTGCTGGCTCGAAGGGCCGAATGGACTCTTCCTTTCTGTGTTTCTATGACTCAACCTATTTTCTGTGTTTCTATGACAAACTTCTGGAGAACTCAGCGGGTCAGGAAGCGTATCAGCAGAAAGCCGCAGGCTGTCTCGCCTGGAAGGGTTGCTGGAGTCCCTGCAGTGATGTGAGAGAGAAGGTATAGGGACAGGTGTTTCATCTCCAGCGGTGGCTGGGGCAAGTACCTGGGGAAAGGGCTGGTTTGGGTGGGAGTCTGTGTGAACCGAACAGTCGCTGAGGGAGCGGAGGAAATATCAGCAGCTAAATGACATTCTGTTTGTTATTACCTTGTAGCTTTCAACGGCTTCCTTAATCGGCATGAAACTGTGACACTTGTGTTCCCGCGCGTCTCGGCAGATCAGGCAGATCGGTTTCTTGTCGGTTTCACAAAACAGCTTCAGTTCTTCCTGGTGTTTCTGGCAGCGAAGTTCACTTTCCTTCCCTTCCGTGTTCAGGCTGAGTGCTCGAGCTGTCTCGGTGATGCTCGCCAAGGTCCGGTTTACTTTGAGGGTGCGGTCTGTGATCTCCTCTCCACACACCGGGCAGTCGTTTCTCCCCTCCTTGTTGCAATACTGGGTGACACAGGAGCGGCAGAAGTTGTGCCCGCATTCCAGTGTCGCCGGATCGCTGAAGAAATCCAGGCAAATGGGACAAATCGCGTCTTCGGTTAAACTCTGGATCTGCTGTTTCGAAGCCATTTTAACCAAGCACTTCCTGCTTCAAAACCCTCCCCCCTTCAGGAAGCTAATTCAAAATATCCCCCTCCCCTCCCCTCCAGGGTGTCCACCCCACACGCTGCAGTGCGCGGGGGATTGATTCTGCGTTGAATAATAGGAGGTAGGCAAAAATGCTGGAGAAACTCAGCAGGTGAGGCTGCATCTATGGAGAGAAGGAATAGGCGACATTTCTGGCCGAGACCCTTCTTCAGACGCATTATCGGTGAACCTCGCCCTTATGTGGGTTGCACGTAAGGTCACTGGGCCACAGGGTTTGGCGAACGGAGCCGCTCAATCCATCTGGAGGACATCGCAGCTTCCAGTATATGTTCTTAATGCAAGAAACGCGAACTTTCCTACCTGTTGAAAACCGCCAAAATGGTGGATTTTTGCGCTGTAAAAAAAATTGTGGAAGTCGGGGTGAGCGTGAGAGACATGTACCCAACTTCAGAATTCCAAAAGTGAAGCGAAATGAAGGTAAAGAGAAACGAGAGCTGAAGGGCCAACAACAGCCAAAGTGCTTGGCGAACATTGGCCGTGCAGATATCGGTATTGAAAATATTGGGGATTATCGCGTTTGCTCACTGCATTTCATCACCTGTAAGGCATTATTTGAGTTTTTTCTTGATTCCTTTAGTATCTAAAAAGTCCCAGATGTGATAAATCTGGCTGTAAAATTTGCTTCAGAGGCGTTTTCATTTTGTATGTAAAAACCCACTTGAGAACCATGGGCGATTAAAACATTTTACAGTCAGATTTATCACTTCTGAAAGTTTTTAGATGCGAAAGGAATCAAGAAAAAACACAAATAATACCTTAGTTGATGAAATGCAGTGAGCAAACGGCCAATGTTCGCCAAGCACTCTGGCTGTTGTTGTCCCTTCAGCTCTCGCTTCTATCTACCGTCATTTCGCCTCACTTTTGGAATTCTGAATTAGGCTGAATGTCTCTCACACTTATCCCGATTTCCATAATTATTTACAGCGCAAAAAATGGATAATTTTGGCGGGTTTAACGGGCCCGCTACGCTGCCGATGCTGCCGCCGACCTCCGCCTGCCTACCGATGATGCCCAGCCCCGCTGCCTGCCCGGTAACTCTGTTTATCTCCCCCTCTCCGATTCCACCGCCCATCACCAGCACAACGCGACTGCCGAACCTCTCCGCCCCCCCGGGACCACCTAACCCCATCGCCGCACAAAGCCCATCCAGCATCGCCAGTGCACTGGGCCCGCCGAAGACCACAGCCGCACCCGCCTCACCTCGCATCGCCGCCGGACCGGGGCTCCCCGAACACGGCCGCCGCTCCGCACCCCACTCATCTCGCCGCCTCACCGGTCGGACCGACCACCCGGCCACCGGGACCTCCCACGCATCGCCCGCCGACCCCGACTCCACTACCCGCGGACTCCTACCTACGGGTCCGCCGACCCACGACACTCCCACCGCTCTCCAGCAGCCCGCAGCCGTCGCCTCACCTGCAGACTGGACTCTGCAGTGGGCCTGAAGCCTCCACGTTGCTAACTCAAACCACTCTGTCTTTAACGGCACTGGGTCCTAGTGCCCGTCTCCCCAGCCCCAGTAACCTCAGTGGCTAGTTCCACTGAGTCTTCCCCATCCCCCCCCTACCATGTAACCCCTGCTCTTCCCCACCCACACCCACAGCCCCCATACCCCCCAACCCCTGACCACACCCTCACCCCCTCACCACACACAATGCTCCATCCTCAGTGCACTCACCTGCCTTCCCCAGCCACAACCCCATCCTTGCCGTGTGTTCACCATCCCCCCGGACCTCCCCCTCTCCGACACCGAAAGGTCGGTCCTCAGCAGAGGTCTTACCTTTGTCCCCCTCCGTCCCCACCTCAATGAGTTCCGCGCCCATCACGACTTGGAGCTCTTCTACCGTTGCCTCTGCCTCACAGCGTTCTTCCATGGGAAGAAGTCCTCGCCCCCTACAAATGATCCCTTTTCCTGTCACCAACGTAACCCCTCCACTTGGACCCCCCATCGTAGCCTTCTGGCTCTAGAACTATTTATCCAGAACTGCCGTCGGGACATCAACCACCTTGAGTTCTCCACCCCCCTGTCTCACTCCAATCTCTCCACCCCCGAACGTACTGCCATCGACTCACTCCGTAACAACCCAGAACTGGGTTATCAAACCCGCCGACAAGGGAGGTGCCGTGGTTAGTCTGGCGCGTCGATCTCTACAAAGCGGAGGCCGTGCGCCAACTCTCGGACACCTCCTCCTACTTACCCCTGGACCATGACCCTCCACTGACTGAACACCAGGCCACCATCTCGAGCACCATAACCGACTTCATCAGCTCCGGCTCCCCCTACCCCCCCGAGCCTCCAACCTCATCGTTTTCCCAGCCCCGCATGGCCCGATTTTACCTTCTCCCCCAAAATCCACAAACCCGACTGCCCTGGCAGACCCATTGTCTCTGCCTGTTCGTGCCCCACTGAACACATTTCCACATACCTTGATGCCATCCTATCCCCCTTTGTTAAATCCCTCCCCACCTATGTTCAAGACACCTCAGACACTCTCCGTCGGCTCCGTGCATTCCATTCTCCAGGCCCCCATCCTCGCATTCTTTTTACCATGGACGTCCAGTCTCTCTACACCTCCATCCCCCACCAGGACGGTCTCAAAGCCCTCCGGTTCTTCCTCGACCAGAGGAGCAACCCATACCCGTCCACTGACACCCTCCTCCGCCTAGCGGAGTTGGTCCTTACCCTCAATAACTTCTCTTTTGACTCCTCCCATTTCTCCAAACACAAGGCGTAGCTATGGGCACACGCCATGGGCCCCAGCTACGCTTGCCTCTTTGTTGGGTACGTCGAATAATCCTTGTTCTCGGCGTACCAGGGCCCATCCCCGACCTCTACCTCCGTTACATCGATGACTGCTTTGGTGTCACCTCCTGCACCCACACACAACTGACTGACTTCATCCATTTCACCACCAACTTTCCATCCGGCACTCAAATACACTTGGACCATTTTCCGACATTTCCCTACCATTCGTTGACCTCACCATCTCTATTGCAGGTGATACACTTCTGACCGACATCCACTACAAACCAACTGACTCCCACAGCTACCTGGACTACTACTCTTCCTCCCACTCTGCTTCCTGTAAGGACTCCATTCCCTATTCCCCAATTCCTCCGTCCACGCCGCATCTGCTCCCAGGATGAGGTGTTCCACCACCAGGTCATCACAAATGGTCTCATTCTTCAGAGAACGGGGATTCCCCTCCCCCACTATAGATGAGGCTCGCACCAGGGTCTCCTCCATACCCCGCAACACCACCCTCTCTCCCCATTCCCCCCCACTCGCAAACAGGGCAGAGTCCCCCTGTCCTCACCTTTTCACCCCACCAGCCGTCAAATACAACACATAGTTCCTCCGCCAGTTTCGCCCACCATCCAACGTGACCCCTCCACTCGCCACATCTTCCCATCTCCCCCCCATCTGCCTTCCGCAAAGACCACTCCCTCCGCAACTTGTCAATTCTTCCCTTCCCTCCCACTGTACCCCTTCCCCGGGCACTTTCCCTTGCAACCGCAAGAAATGCCACACTTGTCCCTTCACCTCCCCCCTCCACTCCTTTCAGGGACCCAAGCAGTCCTTCCAGGTCCGACAGAGGTTCACCTGCACCTCCTCCAACCTCATCTACTGCATCCGCTGCTCCAGATGCCAGATGATCTATATCGGTGAGACCAAGCGGAGGCTTGGCGATCGTTTCGCCGAACACCTCTGCTCGATCCGCAATAACCAAGCCGACCTCCCGGTGGCTCAGCACTTCAACTCCCCCTCCCATTCCATAACCGAAACCTCTCGGTCCTGGGCCTCCTCCGCGGCCAGAGTGAGCAACACCGCAAGTTGGCCAGGGAACAGACCTCATATTCCGCTTGGGGAGTCTGCAAGTCCTTTGGGCTTGAACATTGAATTTTCTCAATTCTGTTAACCCTTGCTGTCTCCTCCCCCTTCCCACCTCTCCCTCAGCCCTCGGGCCCTGGCATTCCCTCTCTCTCTATCTCCCTCCCCCCCACCCTAGTCGCACTAGCTTCTCATTTTCACACCACAAACAGCTTACAATGGCTTGTTCCCTTTATCATCGATACTTTTTTGCACATCTTTCAAACATTGTTCTTTATCTCTCTACATCACCATCTATATCTCTCGTTTCCCTGATCCCTGACCAGTCTGAAGAAGGGTCTTCGACCCGAAACGTCGCCTATCTCCTTCGCTCCTTAGATGCTGCTGCACCCGCTGAGTTTCTCCAGCCTTTTGTGTACCCACGCTGGAAACAATGGTCAGTGCTTACCTGCAGTTCATCGCTTGTACTCCACTTGGCGTAGCGTAGCAACAGTACGGGTCCTGGGTCGTGACCCGACTGCCGTGAAACCTCCCTATTCCTTCTCTCCACGGATGCTGCCTCACCCGCTGAGCTTCTCCAGCATTTTTGTCTACATTCGATTTTTCCACCATCTGCAGTTCTTTCTTAAACACTGTGTTGGATAATGTTGTTTTGCTGCGAGTGTTCAGGGCGAAGAGCCTCTGGCTGGTAACTCGTTAAACGAGTCTGAACATGACAGGAACCGGGCGGACGAGCGCCGGGCGGAAGGGCAGAAAGGAACTGGGAATATATTAAGTTATCCCAGTTCCTTTCTGCCCTAAGTAGAGTGTGAAACGGTGGTTAAACATCAACTTTGATCAACTGCTGGTAAAATAATGTCTCCAATAAAATAGGGAACCTGGAGAGAATATTGAGTTTTCAGGTGACAGATGCGCGACAATCACTGAGATTTGGTTGCATCAAGCAATGAGTGGAACTCATTTATCTTCTCATAGAAACATAGAAACATCGAAAAAAAGGTGCAAGAGGAGGCCATTCGGCCCTTCGAGCCAGCACCACCATTCATTGTGATCATGGCTGATCGTCCCCTATCAATAACCCGTGCCTGCCTTCTCCCCATATCCCTTGACTCACTAGCCCCATAGAGCTCTATCCAACTCTCTCAATCACCATCCTCCAGTGACTTGGCCTGCACTGCCCTCTGTGGCAGGGAATTCGACAAATACACAACTCTCTGGGTGAAAACGTTTATTTTCACCTCAGTCTTAAATGACCTCCCCTTTATTCTAAGACTGTGCCCCCTGGTTCTGGACTCGTCCCAACATTGGGAACATTTTTCCTGCATGTTAGCTTGTTCCAGTCCTTTTATAATTTTATATGTTTCTATAAGATTCCCCCCCTCACCCCTCATCCTTCTAAACTCCAGTGAATGCAAGCCTAGTATTTTCAATCTTTCCTCGTATGACAGTCACGCCATCCCAGGGATCAATCCTGTGAATCTATGCTGCACTGCCTCAATCACAAGGATGTCCTTCCTCAAATTAGGAAACCAAAACTGTACGCAATACTCCAGATGTGGTGTTACCAGAGCCCTATACAACTGCAGAAGAACCTCTCTCCTCCTAAACTGAAATCCTCTTCTTATGAAGGCCAACATTCAATTGGCTTTCTTCCTGCCAGCTGTACCTGCCCGCCAACTTTCAGTGACCGGTGTACAAGAACACCCAGGTCTCGCTGTACCCTTACCTAACCTAACCCCATTGAGATAATAATCTGGCCCCTTGTTTTTGCCACCAATGTGGATAACCTTACATTTATCTATATTATACTGCATCTGCCACGCATCTGCCCACTCGCTCAACCTGTCCAGGTCACCCTGCAACCTCCTAACACCCTCTTCACAGTTGACGCTGCCACCCAGCTTTGTGTCATCCGCAAACTTACAATTCCATCTTCCAAATCATTAATATGTATGGTAAACAGTTGCGGCCGCAACACCGAGCCTTGCGGCACCCCACTCGCCACTGCCTGCCATTCTGAAAAGGACCCGTTCACTCCTACTCTTTGCTTTCTGTCTGCCAACCAATTTTCTATCCATGTCAACACCCTACCCCCAATACCATGTGCTCTAATTTTAGTCACCAGTCTCCCGTGCGGGTCCTTATCAAAGGCTTTCTGAAAGTCTCGATACACCATATCCACGGACTGGCACCCCTTCATCCATGTTACCTGTCACATCCTCAAAAATTTCCTGAAGATTGGTAAAGCATGATTTTCCTTTCATAAATCCATGCTGACTTGGACTAATCTTTTTACTGCTATCCAAATGCCCCATTATTACTTCTTTAATAATTGTCTCCAGCATCTTTCCCACCACCGAAGTCAGGCTAACTGGTCTGTCATTAGCCTACCCGATATTAGTCAGTCCCATTAGCCTACCCAATACTATCTCTCGCCTAATGAAAAGTTATTTAAGTTCCTCGACCCCCTTAGATCCTCTGTCCTCCTGTACTTCTGGGAGATTGTTTGTGTATTCCTTAGTGAAGACTGATCCGAAGTACCTATTCAACTCTTCTGCCATTTCCTTGTTCCCCATAATAATTTCACCCGTGTCTGCCTTCAAGGGACCCACATTTGACTTTGCTATTATTTTTCCCTTAACACATCTAAAGAAGCTTTTACTGTCCTTTACATTCCTGGCCAGCTTCCCTTCGTACTTTATCTTTTCAGTCCGTATTGCCTGTCTTGTTTCCTTCTGTTGCCCTATGAAAGTTTCCCAATCCTCTGGCTTCCGGCTGTGTTATACATCTCGATGAAAGTCGTCTCGATTTCCATTGGCCTTCCTATGCTGAAGGTCATTGACATTAACCCTGCACGGCCCCGCTCTGGTGTAAGATCCAGCTGTTCCTTATTCCGGACTGGTTCCACAATTGAACCTGTTTCCGAATGCCCGCCCTGTAAACCCCTCCAGCCCCGGAGAGCAGCGCACACAGTGAGCCAGACCACCCCACTCGCAGCGCAGCCTGACGTTGATCCCCAGGAGCACACAAGGAACTGCAGATGATGGTTTACAGGAAAATGACACAAAGCGATGGGTAGCTCCACGGGCCAAGCAGCATCTCTGGAGAATTTGGGTGGGTGATGTTTCGGGTCAAGAGCCTCCACAGAATGATTGTAGCAGGAGGTCTTGTGTTTGATAGATCACTGGATTCTGACAACAGAGTTTGTACACCAAGGTATTTTATAACACTACCAAATAAGGCACACAGAGCCACGTATCCGTGTACACACTCGCAAACCCCGAGTACACAATCGATCTCCTGGCATCGTTTCCGACACGGTCCGAGGCCGGGGTTCTGTCCTGCTCTGGGAGGGTCTTTTATGGTTCCTCGTCCATTCAGACCGCGCCATACCCCTCTGCCGTGAGCCAATCGTCAGCCCGTAATGCGCACCGTTTCTGCACCACTCGCAGTGCGGGGTCCGCCCAGCCATTGCAGTGTTCTGCTCAGCAAATCCAGAGACAACCAGAATTGTTTGGGAACATGTTGGAATATCTTCGACTTGCGCGGAAACGTCTACGAAACCATCGACTTATTTCAGAAGGGTTTGGAATGCCGTGCTGCTAATTTGGCTGAAAAACACAATGTTAGCTTACATGTTTAAGAAAGAACTGCAGATGCTGGAAAAATCAAAGCTGGACAAAAAATGTTGGAGATACTCAGCGGGGTTAGGCAGCATCTATGGAGACAAGGCACAGGTGACGTTTCGGGTCGAGACCCTTCTTCAGGAGACGTTTCGGGTCGAGACCAGAATCGTCGCCTGTTCCTTCTCTACATTTTAGCTGACATGGTCTGTTTGACTCTGACATTATAAAGAAGGGTTTGAAACACAGCTGGAAGACAGATAGTGCCCAGAAAGTAAACATGCACATCGGGGAGACAGACATTACTGGGAGGTGGAGGTGGCGGGGAGTCGGGGCTGGAGTCTGGTAGTTGCCGCAGGGTCTGTGGAGAGGAAGAGAGGGGTCACACTGACAAGATACTCTGTGCATCCGGCAGGAGACCCTGTGCATCCACCCGATCTATTCCTCTCGTGATTTTGTACACCTCTATAAGATCATCCCTCATCCTCCTGCGCTCCAAGTAATAGAGACCCAGCCTACTCAACCTCTCCCTATAGCTCACACCTAGTCCTGGCAACATCATCGTAACTCTTCTCTGATCCCTTTCAAGCTTGACAATATATTTCCTATCACACAGTGCCCAGAACTGAACACAATATTTTAAATCACCAAAGTCTCACACAACTGCAACATGCCCTCCCAACTTCTATATTCTGATGAAGGGCAATGTGCCAAAATCCTTCTTGACCTCATCCACCTGCGACTCGACTTTCAAGGAACCATGCACCTGCGCTCCCAGATCCCTCTGCTCTGCAACACTACCTGGAGGCCGACCATTCACAGTGCAGGTCCTGCCCTTGTTAGACGGCCCAAAATGCGATACCTCACACTTCTCTGTATTAAATACCATCATCCACTCCTCAGCCCACCTGGCCAATCGATCCAGATCCTGCTGCAAACTTTCTCAACCATCTTCACGATCTGCAAAGCCACCCACTTTTGTATCATCAACACACTAGCTAATCTTGCCCTGTATGTTCTCATCCAAATCATTGATGTAGATGACAAACAGTAATGGGCCCTGCACCGAACCCCGAGGCACACCACTAGTCACAGGCCTCCAGTCCGAGAAGCAACCTTCCACCATCACCCTCTGCTTCTTTATCCACTTTGGTGGCAAAAAAAACAGGAAGGTAGACTATTATTTGATTTGTGACCGATCAGGAAAAGGGGAGATGCAGCGAGACCTGGGTGTCATGGTACACCAGTCATTGAAAGTAGGCATGCAGGTGCAGCAGGCAGTGAAGAAAGCGAATGGTATGTTAGCTTTCATAGCAAAAGGATTTGAGTACAGGAGCAGGGAGGTTCTACTGCAGTTGTACAGGGTCTTGGTGAGGCCACACCTGGAGTATTGTGTACAGTTTTGGTCTCCTAATCTGAGGAAATACATTCTTGCCATAGAGGGAGTACAGAGAGGGTTCACCAGACTGATTCCTGGGATGGCACGACTTCCATATGAAGAAAGACTGGATAGACTCGGCTTGTACTCGCTGGAATTTAGAAGATTGAGGGGGGATCTTATAGAAACTTACAACATTCTTAAGGGGGTTGGACAGGCTAGATGCAGGAAGATTGCTCCCGATGTTGGGGAAGTCCACGACAAGGGGTCACAATTTAAGGATAAGGGGGGAGTCTTTTAGGACCGAGATGAGAAAATCGTTTTTCACACAGAGAGTGGTGAATCTGTGGAATTCTCTGCCACAGAAGGTAGTTGAGGCCAGTTCGTTGGCCATATTTAAGAGGGAGTTGGATGTGGCCCTTGTGGCTGAAGGGATCAGGGGGTATGGAGAGAAGGCAGGTACAGGATACTGAGTTGGATGATCAGCCATGATCATATTGAATGGCGGTGCAGGCTCGAAGGGCCGAATGGCCTGCTCCTGCACCTAATTTCTATGTATCTATGTTTCCTTCCGTGGAGCCAATTTGCTATCCATTCAGAGTCCGGGACAGTTTTATTTTACGACGCAGACACCAAGTCCCATCTCCTCAGGGAATAAATTCACGGAAAAACGTTATCTTTTCTTCGGGTCTTGGGATGGAAACGGGCTGAGAATCTGTTCCGGGTGTGTAAAAGGGTCGGGTCCCGGGACCGGCGTCAGGAGCGGGGCTCAGGGGCTGTGGGGCAGAAACCCGGTGGACAACAGGTCGGCGCTGAACGGCTCCCATTTAATCCCCAAATTATGTGTCGTAAAACCCCAGTGAGCGCGGATATAAAACCAGGGGGAATGTAAATGTGGGAAGAGTGAAATAAACAGCAACTGAAATCAGAGCTGTCTGTCTGTCTGTCGATCTGTTCATTTCAACGCGTTAACCGCGTCACTTCTTGGTTCGGCCACTAGATGGCAGCAAAGCCACGTGGTGCAACCACAGATCAGCTGTAACTTTGAGAATTAACTTTGACAATTGCAGAAACAGCGGGAATCGGATTTAATGTGACTTTTATGACCTGTTACCACACCTGCGGCCCAAACCAAATGCATGGCTAAAAAACATGGAATAAAAGCTTGCAACCCAGCGGCATTAATATTGATTTCTCTAATTTCAAGTAGCCCTTTCATTCTCTCTCCCTCCTTCTGCCCCTACGCACCATAGGCGTCCCGCTAGTTTTACTATTCGTGTCCCATAATTATCATCTCTTCCACAGTCAACAATGGACCATTGTGGGCTCCATTTTTCCTTAGACATCTGGACATTGACCACAAACGCACTGGCTCCAACAGCTACCCAGTCTGTGCCTCCTCCAGCCCAGCCTCCTGTGAGGATGCCATCCCCTTCTCTCAGTTCCTCCGTCTCCCCCACATCAGTGCTCAAGATGAGGTGTGTAGGAAGGAAATGCAGATGCTGGTTTAAACCGGGGATAGACACAAAATGCAGGAGTAACTCAGCGGGACAGGCAGCATCTCTGGAGAGAAGGAATGGGTGACGTTTCAGGTCGAGACATTTCTTCAGACTGTTTCGCGATCACAGAGGGGGAATTAGCGAGAGGTCTTCTACTCCAAGACATCGGGGGTGTCCTTTTTCTTCAGGAAACAGGGCTTCAACTCCACTGGAATTGATGGTGCCCTCACTTGTATCTCCACCACTATCTGCACATCAGATCTCACCTCCCTCCCTTCCAGAGAGAATAAGCGTAGATATCCCTGGTCTTCATCTTTCACCCCAATAATCATCCCATCCCCAGGCGCTTTCCCCTACAACCCACCCGGGGAGGCGCCACTCTGTCCCTACACCACGACCCTCACCACTATTCAGGAACACAAACAGCCCTTTCATGGGAGGCAGAGATTCACTTGCATCTCCTCTATCCTCGTCTACGGCACTCGGTTCTCACGATGTGTCCTCTTTACATCTAAACCCTCTACTTCCTCAGAAGACCGAGGAAGTTTGGCATGTCTGAAATTTCGAAGAATTACGAGTCCGCTGTATCAGAGTGAATGAATTGGTGTTGATGTTGATCGGACGAGGGCAGTATAGGTCTTACTGAGGATATATAAATGGGAGCAGGGAATAAAATTGGAAAAAATAATTTAAGAGAGGAAAATAGGGTCTGAAGAAGGATCCAGACCCGAAACATCACCTGTCCATGTTCTCCAGAGGTGCTACTTGACCCGCTGAGTTAATCCAGCACTTTGTGCCTTTTTGTTGTGAAGCAGCATCTGCAGTTCCATCTTTCTGCATCTTCACACTGAACACTTGCAGCCGAATTACATTCATTCCCAGAGACGGCAGCGTGAGCAGTGAACACTCGCGGTACTGCAGGGGGTCAGCTGTCCAGGGAAAAGGAATGCGTTTCGAACCAGGAAGTGGAGAATTAAAATGGCTTCGAAAGAGCAGGTCGAGAGTTTAACCGAGGAGGTAATTTGTCCCATCTGCCTGGATTTCTTTACCGATCCAGTGTCACTGGAGTGTGGGCACTACTTCTGCCGCTCCTGCATCACACAGAGTTGGGACAGGGAGGGGAGAAACTCCTGCCCGGAATGTAGAGAGCAGTTTACAGACCGCACCCTCAGGGTTAGTTGGGCCTTGGCGAGACTGTCTGAGAAAGCTCGAACACTGAGCCTGAATCGGACAGAGAAGGAAAGTAAACTTCAGTGCGAGAAACATCAGGAAGAACTGAAGCTGTTTTGTGAAACTGACAAGAAGCTGATCTGTGTGCTTTGTGCAGCTGGGCGGGAACACAGGGGTCACCGCTTCATGCCGGTTAAAAAAGCTGTTGAAACCTACAAGGTAAATGCAAACCGATTTTGATCGCATCTTTGTTTAATTCCTATATGTACGAAGAAACTGCAGATGCTGGTTTAAACCAAATGCCAGAGTAACTCAGCGGGACTTGCAGCATCTCTGGAGAGAAGAAATGTCAGTCAGAAGAAGGGTCTCGTCCCAAAACGTCACCCATTCTTTCTCTCTAGAGATGCTACCTGTCCTGCTGAGTTACTCCAGCATTTTGTGTCTATTATTGTTTAATTCCTTCTTTATGGTCTAACACTTTTATTCTCTGATTTTCAAACACAATCCCAGGATCAGGTGAAATCTTCCATCCAGTCTCTTGCAAAAAAACAATCGGGGATCCAGCGAATGGAGCAGCAACAGAAACAGAAGATTTCTGGAGTTCTGGTAAGGCTTTCCAGTTTAGATTTCCTGATCTAGTGTAGATTTGATCCCTGTGATGCGTGTAATAATAGGGCAGCGCAGTGACACAAGTAGTGCTGCAGTCTCCTAGTTCTGGTGACCGGGTTCGATCCTGACCTCAGGTGCTGCCCGTGTGGGCCACGCCTTCACCCTGTGACTGCGTCGGATTCTTTCCACGTCCCCAATACACGCTGGTTCAATGGTCAATCGGTGACTGTTATAATCCCTGGGATAGTGGGTGGTGGACGGATAAATGGGAATTAATGGGCATGTGAAAAGAAATAGACAGCAGGGAATTGTATTTGGGGTAGATGATGGGTTAAAACATTATCCCCCCCCCCCACATTTCAGAAGCATTTAGACAAAATGCATTTTTGTCTACCTTAGACAAACTATTGAATCAGTGACATTATATATTGTTCTTCACCTTTTATTTCACAGGAACAATCACACAACCTTCAGTCCAAGATCACATCCCAGTATGCTGAACTGCACCAGATTCTCACTGAGAAAGAGCAGCGCACACTGGCAGATATCCGGGAGGAAGAGAAGAAGATTCTAAATACAATGGAGAAAAATTCTTGAAAGATTCAAGAGAATTTAAATTCCATCCAGGAGGTACTTCTTAACGTTGCTGGACAGATGGATCAAAAAGACAGTGTGGTGTTTCTGAAGGTGAGGGGTTACACCACAGTTTGGTGAAGTGAAAGAGCAGTCACAAAATGGTGGACATTTCAAAAATAAATGCTGCATTTACCAGTAATTCGGAACTGAGTGAATGTTCCCACTGTTCCAGCTGTTGTTGTTCAGGAACTAATTGGCCTCCCGCTGAATCTATGGGATCTCAGGACTGTCTGGCCAGAATGTAATGGTGTTTATATTATGTGGCGTTTAGAACAATGACAGGTGATCCTATTGATCCTAAGGACCATGAATGGGCAAAGGGCAGTGAATATCTGGGAGTCTCCAACCAAGAGACTGAGACATTTTGCATGTTAGACATATTTTAACCCAGAGGAGGATACATTAAAAAAAAATCGGGGAATTGTAATTGACGAGAATGAGGCAAAGAGGGGGAGTTCAGTCCTGGGCTAGATCAGCCATGGCCACATTGTGGGGATTAACATTGTAATCTAGAACGTGATCTAGAGATTGATCATCTAGACGTGATCATCTATATCGGGTTCCCCATACGAACGTGGGTGGGTTCATCTTGGGGGAAGTTGCACTGTTTGTTTTGTCCACTTGTTTCACCATGAATGACATCCCATTTCGACATCATAGACAGGCCATTGGCCCATCCTAACAGTCAAGATTTCTGCTCCATATCATCCCTCATCTACTCTCCAGACCTAGGTAAAATATATCCAAATTCCAGAAGACCTTAATGTGTTTACATTCCGCATGCACTTAAATTATCTCTGCTGTTGGCTTCGTCCCTCCAATGCAAGTGAAGTCCATGTACTCAATAATACTCAATCTTTCTGTATTATTGAAGAACCATGTACATTTCAACTTTGATTATTGGTCTCCCTGCGATTAGAGATAGTATTTCATCCCCACATTTAAATCCATCGATAATATTAATTCTGTTTCATTCATTCCTGACATCTTGTCCAGATGAAATCCCAGGACCTGCCCAGTCTTTTCATTAAGTTCCATCTCTCATGTATGGTGTCATTCTCACGTAACATTCCTTTGTGCTTTCCCCATCGTTCCTTTTTTACCATCTCTGCGACATATCCGCTTTCTCTCTGTATGACAGAGGTGATAGAGTTGAGAATGGGAATTATCAAGAGGTGTTGTTGAATTGGTGTGAAGTACCCGCTGTCGGGATGAGGACGATCCATCTCAGTCAATTGGATTTGTGTTTTATTTATTTCAGGAGAAGCTGGTTAAAGCGACGTAGGACATATGTCTTGACCGGAAACATTGTAAGTTGGTGGAACTTCCCCCCCTTTCGTAAGGCTCAGTTATAACAGCTGCTAAATTATTCAGGGTTCATTGATGACGCAAACACTGTCGGTGGTGATGACGCCTTGCCAATTGTAAAGTTTCATTGTCTGTTTCGTTGGGTTTCAAAGAAATATCTGATGACTTCAAGTCATACCTGCAATTACAGTTTGTTGAAGTGATAGTATGTAGTCACAAATGGTCTGTGTACATTTCAGAAATAATGATGCAATTTACTGTAAGTCGGAACTGAGTAAATGTTCCTCTGTTCAGCGTGTTGTTATTCCGAATTGGCCTACCGCTGAATCTATGAGATGGGAGGGGACTGTCTGGCCGGAATGTAGAGAGGTGTTTATATTATGGGGTTTAGAAACAATGAAAGTGATCCTATATCTGATCCCAAGGACACGAATGGACAGAGGCAGTGAATATCTGGGAGTCTCCAATCTGAGAGGTTATACATGTTATACATATTTGAAACATAGGCGGATACTATAGGAGGATTTTTGAATGAATCTAGACCATGGCACGGCATCAGTTTGTCATCTATATTGGTTTCCATCAGCAGTGGGTGGTCACGGTGGGGGGGAATTTTGCTCGGTTTGTTTGTGACTTATTTCGCCATGAAGACATCCCAATCTACATCATTCGCAGGGCAATTTGGCCCATCCTATCAGTTCACCATCCCACCCATCTACTCTCCATACACGGCAAACAACAATGATCCCAAATTCCCAGCCTTAATGTGTTTATTCGCTTGCACTTAAATTTATTTCTGGGTTGGCTTCGTTCCTCCAATGCAAGTGCGCTCCATGTTCTCTGACTTGCATTTCCTTTTTGGTATTTATGAAAGACCAGTTACATTTCAGCTTTAGATTATGGTCTCTCCTTCGATTTGACGAATTATTCATCCCACCCATTTAAATCCACGATTAAATAACTTCAGCCTCATTATTCTGACATCGTTCCAGATGAAATCCCACGACCTGCCATCTTTTCTGTAAGTTCCTCCTTCTCAGTTATGGCGTCTTCTCATGACTACCTTGTGTTCCCCCATGTTCTAATCTCCTGTTGACCAATTTCGCTTTCTCTAGCATGGACAGCAGTGATAAGAGTTAGAGAAAATGGGAAGTATTAGAGGTTGTAGATATTTGGTGAAATGAATTCCCGCTGTCGGGATGAGGGTCCATTCAGTCAATTGCAGATTTGTGTTTATTTCTTTTCAGGAGGAAGTGGGCGCAGCGGAGTAGGAACATTGTTTGATGGGAACATTGTAGTTTTGGTGGAGCAGCTCAAAACATTTCTAATGCTTCCATCGTTTATACCAGCTTGTTAAAATATTTCCAGGGGGGGTTCTGTAATAAGCCAAACCCACTGTTGGTGGTGATTGCCTGTTTCGTTCAACACGACACACAAAAAATATCTGCTCTGACTTCAAGCAAGGTAAAAGCATACACTTTTCCAGTTTTCTTGTTTTGACATCTTTAAGCTTACACCTGACAACAGACACCAGCCCGCACAGCCCGGTTTTACCTTCTCCCAGAAAAATCCAATAAACACAAATGCCCTGGCAGGACGCTTGTTTCTGCCTCCTTCTGTCCCACTGAATGATTTCCCTACCTCGATCCCCCTGGTCCAAATTCTGTGTGACCTGGCGGGTGCAGGCTCGAAGGGGCCGAATAGCCTACTCCTGCACCTATTTTTCTATGGTTTCTATGACATGTCCGAGATAACCTCACAAGCCCTTCGGTCACTTTAATGACTTCACATTCCGAGCTTCACCCCTCATCTGTACAATGGACGTTCAGGCACTCTAAACTTTACCATCTCCCACCCGGAAGGATATAAAGCCTTCTGTTTCTTCCCTCGACGCAGAGAACCATCCAAATTTTCCTCTAGTAACATTACTCGCATTAGTCCAAGGCCCTATCCCCGAACTCTATCTATATTACATTGACGACTGCATCGGTGGCTACATACTGCTCACATGCAGAACTCATAGACTTCATCAACTTCACACAATTTCCTTCCTGGAAACAATATTTATTTGGATCTTCACCAACAACTTCCCTCGCCTTTTCTTGATCTCCTCAGTCTCCATCACAGGAAAACAGGACTATCGGTAGACGTCTATTACAAACCCACTGACTCCACACTATCTCAAATACACTTTCCCCTCTCTTCCAGCAAAGATCTATCTCCTACTCCCTTTTCTCCGGTCAATGATTACATCTGCGCCCAAGATGAGGTGTTTCCTACCAGGATATCCAGATGTCCTCATTCTTTAGGGAATGGGTGTTCCCTATCCATCATAGACGCGAGGTCCACACTTGGTCTCCTTGGTACCCTGCAGCTGGACCTTGCTCCACTCCCCTGTCAACATAGACAGAGCCCCCCTTGTCCTTCCTTTCAGCCGAACAGCACCGCCAAACACACATATCTCCAAAATTTCGCCAACCTCCACAGGATCCCACGCTAGTCACATTTTCCCCATATCCTCCCGTTCATCTTCCGCAGAGACCGTTCCCGCTGCAACTCTTGGTTAACTCATCTTTCCCACCAAACCACCCCCCTCCCAGCTACGGTCCCATGGAGGATTTGATTCGCCAGTAAATTCATCTGCTGGAAGTATCAAATGGTAGAGGTTTCGATTCCAGGCATTGTGTAATATACTGTGGCTATTCACCTTGATCTCTGCCACATTATTTCCTCATAAACATTTTAAATGGCATCCCCCCCCCCCGCTGATAGGGTCCAACGAAAAATGCCTTTTTCCCCCCCCCCCCCCCCCCCCCTGTCCCAATGTCTCCCTTTTAACCAGCCTTCAGACCTTCTTCTTTTTCGTTGAGTGTGGGTGCACAGCATAGTTGTTCGCTTGACAACTTGTTCTATTTGATTTCGGTTTGTGCACGTTCGAGTGGATTGGCATTAGTCGAAACAGGGCGGACACGTGAAGGTTGCAATCTTCCCAAACCCCCCCCCCCCTCCACCCTTCCCCCCCACCGCTTCAGAGCTGATGAAATGATTGTAAATACTTTGCACCCTCTCTATTTGCTAACAACCTTATTGTTCCTCAAATGCTGTATTTAATTTCCTGACCTATGAAAGCATGAGTGACATAACATTCTTCTCCACCCTGCCTGTCATTGGTTTGTATCTTCCATGGCTCTGTGTACCTGCAGCCCGAGGATCATATGTTTCTTAAAGTTCCCTGTTTGACTGTATGTCCTGCTGGTTGGTCTCAGCAAAGTGCTTCACCTCACCTTCACTGAATAAATCCACCTGCCGTTCCTGACCCATGGGCCAGTTCACAGGGATCCCATTTACTCTCAGATAACCTTCTTCACTGTCCACATGTCACCAATTTTAGTTCCATCTGCAAACGACTAACAACGTGCAACTACATACACACAATCGTGTTTAGAGTCAGAAACTACAGTGGGACTCTGGTCTCCAGTCTGAAAAATAAACCTCTACCGGCACACTCCTCTGTCCTGTGACATTCAGGTTAAGTGTTGTATTCCTCGGCTAGTTCATCCCCGGCTTCCATGAGATCTAACTTCCAGAGCGGTTTTTCATGCGTGTGTGGAATGTGGCATCTCTCAGAGGGCAGTGAAATCTGGAATGTTGTGTCCAAGATGGTGGTGAAAAGCAGAGTTTATTGGATATGTGTAAATTGGTACAAATAATATTTGATAGATCTACAATTTAAGATTATGGGGAAAATCACTCAGAAGAGGAATTGGTGGCAGCTTAGATCAGCATGCTCAATTGAATGGCAGGGGCAAGATGAGGAGCTGATCCTAATCCTGCTCCTGTTTTCTTGAGTTCTATGGCTCTGTGTACGATAAATTGCAGACTTGTCAACGAGGAATCTGCAAAAGATTAACAATACTTGTTCGGGGACAATGGGTTTACTGTGCGGGGTTGATTGAGTAGACCGGGGCTGTGTACTCGAGAGATCGGGTGTTTGGAGGAGATCTTAGTGAATACACATAGTTCGTACAGGGCTCAGTGGGCTGGTGAAGGGAGGTTGTTTCCTGTTTGATGGGTCTGGAGAACGGGCTCCATCTTCAGAATGTGGGCTGCACCAAGTAGGACAGAGATAAGGAGACATTACTGGAACGCCGAGGCTGGGGAACATTTGAAAATCCCTGCACCGGTGGCTGTGGTGACTCCGTCATTTCAGTACTCTTGGAGCGAGAGGCCATGGTTGTACATTACAGTGTCGGCCCTTAGGACCATCACGTCATGACCACCTGTTCCCATCTATACTAATCGGTTTGCCCACAATTACGTCGCCAATCTTCTGCATCTCATATTTAAATGCCTCATAAATTATAGTGATTTACATCTCAAACCACCACCTCCTCGGTGGCATTTTCCAGATATACCCACTCTCAGTGTAAAAGAACACTTCCAACCCAGATTCAACTTTAAAATTCCATGCTCTAAAGATAAAACCTGCACTCTTCTTGATCTGATATCCTGCTTGCGAATATGATTTTGATATTTACCAGATATCCTGCTGCTGACTAGACAACCTTCCCCGCTATCACAATGTTTGCGTCATCCACAAGACTTACTAATCACACCTCCTACATTCAATCCAGCCATGAACATATAACATAACAGCCCAAGGTTGCAGCACCGATCTCTGCTGCCACTTCACCTGGTCACAGACCTCCAAGCAGAAAAATCATCCTTCTGCCGCTAACCTTCTACTCAACACCAATCCAATTTTGGATCAATTTCACCAGCTAGCCGTGGATACCGCCCTGTCTTCATTTCTCGGACCAGCCTTACATGCAGAACATTGTCAAGTCTCTCAGTGAGTTCATTTATTGGGTTCAACAATGAGATCAAGATGCTCTTTGGTTTGTCACTCCCATCAATTCCAACCCTGTGAATCCCCTCCCTTTCAGCGACCCTACACCACAAGGTCTCCACCCATTCTGTCACTTTCAGCCCCCACTCCGTTCCACCCCCACCCCCCCCCCCCCCCCCCCCCCCCCCCCCCCCCCCCCCCCCACCCCCCCCCCCCCCCCCCCCCCCCCCCCCCCCCCCCCCCCCCCCCCCCCCCCCCCCCCCCCCCCCCCACCTGCACGTAAAATTCATGAACGTTCATGATTTAAAAATTGCGGGAAGAGAGATTGTCTTTGTTCACGCAGATGTGGTTGGGTATGATAACTACAGGGAAGGTTTTCAGTTGTCAGTCGTGCCTGAGGACCGAGCGGCTCTTCTCCCCGGTCCGGGGACCGCGCTGCCGAGGTCTCCCCCGACCCCCGGGGACTCTCTGATTCTCTGCTTCTCCCCCAGTCTCCGTCCACCCTGGATGTGGAAACAGCGACATCGGACGCTGATGGTGTACTTGCGGAGATCGGAAGGAGGGTGAGATGGGACCTGGACCCGGGGAGGAGTCTCCCGACACCGGGAAGAGGTTTTACATACTGGGAGTGTTTGCGGGGGGATCGGAGGGATTCACATCGGGAGACATTACTTGGGAGGTGGATGTCGGTGGCAAATTAGAAGGTTTGAGTTGGCACTGATGTCTGGGCATGCTGCAGAGTCAAATGTGGAGAGGAAGGGAGAGGGCACACTATGGGACCCCGGAAGAGCTGGAGGTCTGGGAGCATCTGGCTAGGTGGGGGGGTTATAACGAGTTTCTTGTGACCTGGCAGATTTCGCAGAGCGCTGGCCCCTCTCATCCAACTGATCTCGATTCCCAGCTTCGTCATCCGTTAAGACTACATAGCCGATCAATCCGGGTTTGGGTTGGGTGGTTTTACTCTTCGCAGTCTAACGAGCGTCCGGGTCTTAGATTTATTGTACGTCGCGCAGACTCACCAAGTCCTCTCCATACTCCACAACCTTCAATGGAGAGTAAATTCACGGAGAGATAAGATCTTTATATCCCTGTTGGCGTCATCTGTGAGATTGGCTAGTAAGATGGATGAAAAGCTGGCCGGGTGTGTAAATGTGGGTCGGGGATGCCCGGGGGGGACAGGAACGTGCGAGTGCGCGCAGGTGGCTTGATGGGGATATTAGATCAAATGCCGGGTAACAGGTCGGCGAGCGCTCTCATTATTACTTGTGGTTCGGAGTTCCTCGCTTCAGAGTGTTAATAGTGTCCTCAACTCAGCTCGCCAGAAATGTACGCTCGAGTCATAGGAGGCTATACTCATAAGTCGTTATGAGCCGCACGCTATAATAAAAACCAGGGGGAATGTAAATGTGGGAAGAGTGAAATAAAACAGCACTGAGGACAGAGCTGTATGTTCTGTATGATCGTTCTTTTTCAACGATGTTAACTGTAGTCACTTCTTAGTTCCGCCACTAAATGGCAGCAAAGCCAATCACAGACCAGCTTTATACTTTGAGGAATTAACTTTGAAAGTGCTGAAAGGAAGAAACAGTGGGGTATTTGATCTTAATTAGTGACTTTATTACCTTTTACCACAGCTTTTATTCTTACCACAGACTTTTATTTTCCTTCAAACCAAATAAATGCATGGATTAAATAATTATCGAATAAAAGCAGAAATTGCCCCACAATCCTCAGCAGGTCAAGGGCAGCATCTGCAAGGTGAGAGCGACCTTACATTAGATCTAATATGATGATGAATGGTGTTTCCCATTTGGGATTTTCGCATATGTGTTTTGTTTTAGTTTTTCCAGCTGAATGGGTGATGAATGTGAAGTCTGACCATAAAACTGCCAACCAATACAGAGAACGTTGTGGGGCATCTTAGCAGGTTGGGCCAGTATACAGTGTTCTGGATGGTTTAATATTCTGAGGGTACTGTGGAGCTGTGGGTGGAAGCCGCTGTCTCTCGGGCCAGAGACAGGGTTCTATCTGACTTGGGTGCTGGTCTGTTCAGAGTTTGCCCTGTTCCCCGTGACCACGTGGGATTTCCTCCAGGTTGCTCGGGTTTCATCCCACATCCAAAAGACATGTGGGGTTTTGCTGGTTAATTGGCCTCTTGTGTCTTCTTCCTCGTGTCCGGCTCATCTTCTATATCACGTCTTTCGGGTCGGTCCGGTGCCGGTTGGACAGTCGTGGTTGCGAATTGGCTACTTCAGTCAGTCACTGTCGTCAGCATTGCCCGGGATGCGCCACGTGGTTGGCTTCTGCTTGCCATCCCATTGGCCTCTGTAATTGCCCTTTGTGTGTAGGGAGAGTGGTGAATTTCTTAGCACGAGTGCCATCTGCTTATATGTGCATTGGAACAGTGGGGCTGTGGCTCAGACTGATCCACGCCAAGAGATATTGCAATGATTCTTATGTATTCTGTGCAAATCATACCATGGACTTGTGGATGGTGTTTTCTAGAAAATATAATCAATGTACAAAATGCTAAGCTACAGAACAGTTTGAGACCAAGCATTTACAGGATGCTTCAAGTCCAAGGGGTTAAGAGTGTGCTATAATTTTACATTAGACCTGGTAAACCTGCACGTATTTGTAGTGTGGGAGGAAACCTGATCACTGGCGAAACCATGCTTGCCACGGAGAATGTCAAAAATCTGTACAGACAGCCACCCGTAGGTATGGATTGAACCCAGAAGCTGTTATATCTAAAATTAAAAAAACACCTGGACAGGTACATGGATAGAAAGGTTTTTTAGAGGGTCATGGGCCAAAATGTGGGTTCAGGTGGACTAGTGCAGATGGAGCATGTTGGTTGAGAAGAGAGGTTGGGCTGTAGAGGCCTGTTTCCTCACTATGACTTAATTGTGCATCAGGCTTGACTTGGTCACATCCCATGTTCTCCAGAGGTGCTTGCCTGTTGAGCGTTTGACTGCACTGGACTGTGCTCGCCGCAGTTTAGAAAAATGCAGGGGGAACTCATCAAACGTACTGAATAATGAAAGCTTGAATGTAGGAGGAGGAGGGTGTTTCACAGTGGGAGTGTCTAGGTCTAGTGGTTCGCCTCATGAATTAAAGACGTTCTTTTAGGAAGGAGATGAGGGGAGAGGGAATTTCTTTAGTCTGAGGGTAGCGAGGTCTGTGGAATTCTTTGCCAACAGAAGGCAGTGGATGGCCAAGTCAGTGGATAATTTTAAGGCAGAAATAGGTATGGACTCTTGATTATATGGGTACAGGATATCGAAGAGCAGGCTAGAGAGAATGCGGGGATTAGGAGGGAGAGATAGGTAACCATGATTGAATGGCAGAGTAGGACGATTGGGCCCTTGACTAATTCAGCTCCTGATTCACTTAAGACCTCTGTGTTACTCCAGCCACTTTGTGTCCTTTCAACATAATATTCTCGAGTTGCCAGCCTCACAATCAGTTGGACAACTGAGTGCTGTAGTCTTTGCAGATGGGACACTGAAACATGTGAAGCCTCCCACTGGCAGTCATGCTTAGTTGGTGTTACCAGGTCAAGGGTTCCAGGAGATTTTTAATTAATGGAACACGTTTAAACACTGCTGTCTGACTATCCCTTGTTCACTGAACAAGATTCACAGAGAGTTTATTGTCATGTGTCCCAGATAGATAGTATAGACAATGAAATTCTTGCTTTGCTCAGCACAACAGAATATAGTAGACATGAATACAGAAAAGATTCAAGTGTCCATATCCATCTATCTAACTCTCTATCTATTATATTACTAAAAGTCTGATTTGACGCTTTTGGCTCGTCTGTGCTGTGATTTCCGAGAGACGCCCACCTACCAGCCGTCATTTTGGCCACCTCGCTCAAGAGCCCCCCCCCTCCGCCTTCTGGACCAGAGGATTTGTTTTACCATCGATGAAAAATCAGAGAGATATTATGTTTTTTTATAATTCGCCATTCTCTCTGCTGCCTCCGCTGGCGGCAGGGGGGAGGGACTATAAAACCCGGAAGTGTTCGGCCTCACTCAGTCTCTCCCAGACCCAGGAAGCCAGAGGGTCACGGCTCTCTTAGCTGCGAATAAACACTAAAAGGGAGTCTGCACCTCAGTAAGTCCCCGGGATGTGATTTTCATCAAAAAAATGTGTTTGTTGGCTTGCTAAGGGGTTTTTTGGCCCAATTGGCTTTTTTTAAGTACTTTCAGCAAAAAAAGTGTGTTTTGTTGGCTTGCTAAGTGTTTTTTGGCCAATTGGCTTGCTTTTAAAGGGCTTTGCTGGCAACAGTGTTTCGGAGGATAAAGTGAATAAACAATTTTATTAGATCAGAACTGTGATTTAATTTCAAAATTGGCGCTCATTCTGTGATTTTTGCTTAGTTGCAAGATGGCGCCAGTGACGTTCATTTCAGTTAGCGGCATGCTGGTGCTGAGTGCGCCATTTTCGGTCGTGCAAGCAGCTGAGTGGAGGGTGATGTCAAGATGGTGCCGGGAGTGCAAGGCGCCGTTGAATAATTCAAGAGAGCTGACTGCTCTGGTCCATGGTGAGTGTGTTTGTTGGATGTTATTTAAAGCACGTTTTTGCTTCAGCACAGTAGCCCCCCCCACTGCAGATATACCAAATCGAACCCCTCTCTACCATATGAAACTGAATGAGTTCTACGCATGGTTTGAGGTTTAAAAAACAGCACCAGACACGTGGCACTACTGTCATCTCCAGTGACCAGTGGCTCAGACTGTCCGCAGCCGGAGTCAAAAAGGCCTTTGCCAGCAATAACCACGCAAAGCCACAGGTCCGGACAAACATTCCTGGATGCGTGCTAAGAGAGTGCGTCCGAGAGCAAACATGAAAGATGTCTTCCAGATATTTTTAACACCTCGCCAGATGGCAGTAAAGTGCCCAACTGTCTTAAGTGTGCCACCATCTTCTGTTCCGAAGAACAAAACCCAGCCTGCAAATGACTTTTCGGACCAGTGGCCTCTAAACACCCATAGTAATGAAATGTTTTGAGCGACTGTTATGCATGCATATCAAAAGTAGCCTACCGCCGACCTGACCACTGCAGTTCGCTACAGAGCCAACCGATCCACAGAGATGCTGAGTCTCAACATACATGACCTCGTACTGCCACACCTTGATCGGTAAAAATACTTATGCAGGATGCTCTTCATAGACTTCAGCTATGCTTTTAACACATCATTCCACAGCAGTGGTGGAGACGTTGGAGTTATTTGGGGTTGATGCTGGCACATGTAACTGGGTTCTGAATCTTTCTTTCTAACACAACGACAGCAGAACAGTCAGGTGTGGGCAGTAGGACAATCAAAAACCCATAGCCGTGGAGCATGGTCGCCCCAAGGCTGTGGTCCTAAAGGCCATGCTGTTTAGTTTCTGCGTACACACGACTGGTACAGCTAGACTCTCAACAACAACTTCATCAACAAGATCGCTAATGACACAACACGTGGTGGAGTCTCATTCAGTGTACGATTGATGAGTCAGCGTACAGAATGGAGGTGAGCTGCTCACAGGATGGTGCAAATCCACAACCTCATTCTAGTGGGAAAAAACGGAGTATGGAGTGAGAGGTGGTTGAACTTCAGGTAGAGGGCGGGAAAAAAAACGCCATACACTACTGACATCGATGGAGCTGATGTGGAAAGGGTAGCAGTGTGAAGTTCCTAGGACTCACCTTGTCAGATGACCTGACGTCCACGACAAACACCACAGCACTGGTCAAGAGAGCCAGCAGCGACTACACCCTTCCGAAGACTACGGGGAAAGCAGGTTTCCCACTGCACACCTACGAACTTTTTATAGGGGGACAATCAAGAGCACATCTAACCTACGGCATCACCTCCTGGTTCGGGAGCTGCAAGGTATGAACGGCAGGATTGTGAAGACCGCCAGGGGCCCCCCCCAGGGGGATTTTTTGGTGCTCCTCTCCTTTATTTGCTGGACATATAAGTATTAGCAGAGCCATCTCCTCATCAAGACCCATTACCACACAATCGCATCACCATATTCTCCATCACGCCATCTGGGAAGAGGTTAAGGAGCATCAGCTGCAAAAAGGACTTTGCCCCCCCTGCCAAGTATCATGCACCAAACACAAACTAGGACACACTGAAAAGCGAGCATTGTCGTGCCTCTGTCCGATCGGGAAACTCGTGACATATGTATATTTATTCTTATCTCTATTATGAAGGGACAATGGGGTGAGATATGCTTTCTTCGTTTTCCTCTGGGTATGCAAATATCAGAAACTTGATAATAAAGATATACCAATACAATACATTACAGGAGGCTTATTAAGATTAGTTTTACAGTGTATATTCAACACGTCTGAAGTTACTTGGCATTTTAGTATTGGGTGAGTGTGTGAGTGAATGAGTCTGTGTGTGAGTGAATGGAGTCTGTGTGTGTGTATGTGTGTGTTATGTGTGGGTGTGTGTGTGAGTGAATGAGGTTGTGTGGTGCTATGTGTGAGTGAATATGTGTGTGGTGTGTAGTTGTGTGTGTGTGTGTGTGTGATATGTCTGTGTGTGGAGTTAAGTGTCTGTGAGGGTGGAGGGTATGTGATCAACAAATAAACAAATAGTACAATAATATCGTATTTCGTAGTTCGAGCTTATTTGTTATTTTTAAGTAGCCTGATGGCTGTCTGGAAGAAGCTGTTCCTCAATTGTGGATGTTACAGTTTTCAGTTTACTGGAAAGTCGGATGTGACTACAGAAGGTCAAGCGTCAGTCAGTCCACAAGCGTCAGTCAGCCAAAGAGCCATGAGAGTTAATCCCAAGGCAGTGAATGGTCCAGAGGCCATGAGTTAGTCGCTCACTGCCCCCCCTCCCCCAATGACATCCCTCACCTCAAGACGCTTGCCCTTCTCCGCCTGGCTACAGGATGCCGCACCCTCCTGATAACCACCCAATCCCCGCTGGAGGACACACCCCCTTCTCATCAGCTCACGAGAGCCCACGCCTGAAGCTGTCCCCCTCCCTTGTTGGCTGCACAACGTATGTCACCCCCACCCCACCCTGACAATGGCCACCGCCTCAAAATGAAATATGTATTATTATGCAGCGACGCAATAATTGTGCTTCAGTGTACATTATAAAACAAATAGCATAGAATTTGGTCTTGGCTGCTTTTTCGGACATACATGTGTCAAGGCTTACTCAGGTAGAGGTCAAGACTGATTGTGGCTTAATGCTGTAGCATCCTATGGCAGATAGCAGCACATAACGTAATGCTCCTGGTGGAAGAACTGCACATTCTGCCTTCGATTAAAAGATACCCTCTCATCGCCAACGTGGCCGAGGGTACATTCTGCAAAATCCGAGTAAGAAACTCTCGATTGGCCAATTTCTTCGAGCATGTGGAACGTCATTGTTTGGGAATCGAATGTCCAATGACTTCAGGGGTAGAATGCTTTCGTATACGACGGAGTGGACAGAGATACTTGATAATTTACATTGAGAAGTAACCTGGAGTAATTAACACGCCGCACAAAGCATATGCATGGATCTTACTTAGGAGGATAGTTTGTGGAAGAGATACTCTTCGTCAAATATATTGATCGATGATGTCTATGAATCAACAATGGGAGCCTTCAATAGTTGACATTGTTTCCATTCTTAGGATAGCACTTATTTTGAGAGAAGTTGAAGACATTCCCCTTCAGCGGACCCAATTCCCATTAGACACATCCGTAGTGTAACTGCACTGCCAGGCCTCTGATGGCTGCCTGGCCTCAGTGGGACTAAGCTCGTCCAGCCCAATAATCCATTCGGCCCACTCAATGTCTATACTATCCCTTGGAAACAGTAACCTTCGGTCACCACACCAAACACTGTCACTGTCGGGAACTCATGATACTCACTTCCAAACAGAATTCCTCGATTCACTCGAGCTCTCTGGTTACCACCACACAAATTGGAGTTGAAAAAAGATATCGACTTTTGTTAATGAAAACTGTAACATCACACTAGAGGAACAGTTTCTTCCAGACAGCCATCAGGCTATTAAACATAACAAATAAGCTGGCTGAACTAGTGAAAGACTAATTATTTGTACTATTTGTTGATCACATACTCCACGCTCACAGACACTCACTCACACACACCACAGATTACACACTCACTTCACTTACACATAATACACACAGAAGGATTCATTCAAACTCAACACACTCACCCAAACTAATGCCAAGTACTTTAAAGAACGTGTTGAATATACAGCGTGTAAAAACTAATCTTTAATAGCACCTGTAGAGGGTGCTGGTTGCTGAGCAAAAACGTGCTTTAAATAACATCCAACAAACACAATCACCATAGACAGAGCCAGTCAGCTCTCTTGAATTATTCAACGGCGCCTGCACTCAGCACCATCTTGATATTAATGTGTAACCTGGAGCCGCCAAAGCTATGCAATGGAAACGAGGATGATGCGGAAGAGTGACACAATAATCTGATCGTTGCAAGAATAACATGGGAGCCTTCAAAGGTGAATTGTTCTCATTCTTAGGATTGCACTTATTTTGAGAGAAGGTGAAGACATTCCCTTCAGCGGACCCAATTCCCCATGTGCACATCCGAATGTAACTGCACTGCAGGCATCAGTGACTGAGCTGCTGGCTCAGTGACTAAGCTGCCGAGCCCAATAAATCCATTCGGCCCACAATGGTCTATTCTGCCCTCTGGAAACAGTACCTTCGGCCCACAACACCCATACGTAGCGCAAAAAAAGAAAAGCCCCACCCCCACCCCCCCCACTGGCTGAATATTGGAATGGTGAAGAGGTGGAATATTGCATCGCGGTTGTGACCAGCCCTCCCGTGTTTGTGTTGTGATGCTGGGACCAACGGGTTCCCACTTAGTCTAGTAAAATTATACAAGGACTGGACCAGCTAGATGCAGGAAAAATGCTCCCAATGTTGGGCGAGTCCAGAACCAGGGGCCACAGTTCTTAGAATAACAGGGAGGCCATTAAAGACTGAGGGTGAGGGAAAAAAAACGTTTTCACCCAGAGAGTTGTGAATTTGTGGAATTCCCTGCCACAGAGGGCAGTGGATGCCAAATCACTGGATGGATTATTAGAGAGTTAGATAGAGCTCTAGGCGCTAGTGGAATCAAGGGATGTGGGGAGAAGGCAGGCACGGGTTATTGATTGGGGACAATCAGCCATGATCGCAATGGCGCTGCTGGCTGGAAGGGCCGAATGGCCTCCTCCTGCACCTATTTTCATTGTTTCTATGAGACCCTCAAAATATCTTTAATCAAAATTGTCTGGACTTTATCTTGCACTAAACGTTATTCCCTTTATCCTTTATTTCGCCACCATTACAGGAAGGATGCAGAGGTTGTCTGGGGTATTATTAATGTAGAAGGAAGTTTTACCAGACATGGCAGCCTTGATGAGACGGGTTATGATAGTCTGAAGAACGGTCACAACACCAACCCAACCCAAAACCTCACCCATTCCTTCTCTCCAGAAGATGCTGTCTGTCCGCTGAGTTACTTCAGCTTCTTGTGTCTATCTTCCCTTTATCCTGTATCGGTACACTGTGGGGGGCGGGTCGATTTGTTTCGATTGTAATTTGTAACCATGTGAGGTTCGTTTCACTGACAGGTTTAGCACGCAACAAAAACAAAAAACTTTTCACTGTACCTTGGTACACATGATATCAACTAATTAAATTAAAACTAATTTCATCAGTAAAGTCTGTTCATGAAATATGTGGTTGTGGTAGACAGTTCTGGCTGCCCCATAACAGGAAAGGATGTGGTGGACGTGTTTGTGACTGCTGTGCCATGGACCTGTAGATTGTAGATAGGATGGTAAAAGAAGGCGTACGATATGCCTGCCTTCGTCTCTTGGGGCTTTAAGTGTGAGATTCAGGCTGTCATGATACAGCTTTATAAAACTTTTGTTTGACCACATTTGGAGTTATAGTGTGCAATTCTGGTCGCCCCCCCCCCCCCCCCCATATACAGGAAGGATGCTGTGGTTTTGGAGATTGTGCAGAAAGACGTTTACCATAATGCTGCGTTGATCAGAGGGTATTAGCAATAAGGGGAATGTGGACAAACTGGGATTGTTTACTCTGGACCAGAGGACACCTAAAAGATGTTTATGAAAATATGGGAGGCTTGGAGAGGGTAGAGGTCAGAGTCTTTTCCCCCCAAGTTGGAAATGTCAAAGTCTAGAGAGCATAGCTTTCAGGTGAGAGAGGCAAAGTTTAAAGAAGATATGCAGGGCAAGATTTTTTTTGCACAGAGAGTGAGTAAGTTCCTGAAACGCGCTGCCACGGGTAGTGGTTCGCACACTGACCTTTTGCACGCTGACCTTTCTGTCCTGGTAACTCATACAACATAAGATTAATATTTATACACAGTGGTATGAATATTAATTTCTCTAACATCAAGTACCCTCTCTCTCCATCCCTCCCCCACCCAGGTCCTTGTACTCGCTGCAAAGTAGTCTTGTTGAGTCTCATTGTATGTAACTCATTTTCACCAGCCCACAGCTAACAATGGCCTGTCTCTATCATCATTATTTTTTTTGCATATATTTTACTCATTTGTTCTATCTCTCTCCATATCACCGTGTATATCCCTCGGTTCCCTTTCCCCTGACTCTCTGTCTGAAGAATGGTCTTGACTCAAAACGTCTCCTATTCCTTTTCTCCAGAGAGCATGCCTGACCCGCTGAGTTACTCCCGGCTTTTTGTATCAATCTTAAGTCAAGTAGGCATCATATGGGTTTTGATATTGTGGGCCAAAGGGTGTCCTCTCTCTTCAATGAGTACAATTATATGTCTTTCTTTGCATTCTCAGTGTCAAATCAATCGCTTACTAAGTCCTGGAGTAGCCTTTTTAAACAATACTCTACATTTATTTGAAGGCTTTCCGCAAAGCCCGAGGGGGACCAGTATCCTGGCAGGGAAATTTGCAAAGGCTACTGGGGGGACTTTACACTCTAGAACGGTTGGGGGGAGGGACTCAAATAGAGAAAGCCAGTTAGACAGGGTTGAGGCAGGAGGCAGAGAAGGAAGCACTCAGACCCAACGTGTAGGGGGGGAAAAGAAGAAAAAAAAATAAAACAGAGAATAAGAGGTGGTGGGTTTCCAGGGCAAAAATCAAAAGGGCCACTTGTAAACATAATTGTATAAGGAGTAAGAGCGTTATGTAAAAAACAAGCTGAAGGCTTTGTGTCACAATGCAAGGAGCATTCGTAATAAGGTGGACGAGTTGAATGTGCAGATAGCTATTAATGACTATGCTATAGTTGGGATCACGGAGACATGGCTCCAGGGGGACCAAGGCTGGGAGCTGAACATCCAGGGATATTCAATATTCAGGAGGGAGAGACAGAAAGGAAAGGGAGGTGGGGTGGGAGGATAGCGTTTGCTGGTGAGAGAGGGAGATTAATGTAATAGAAAGGAAGGACATTAGCTTGGAGGATGTGGAATCGATATGGGTAGAGCTGCGAAACTCTAGGGGCAGAAAACGCTAGTGGGAGTTGTATACAGGCCACCTAACAGTTGTAATGTAGTTGGGGATGGCATCTAACAGGAAATTAGAAATGCGTGCAACAAGGGTAAAACAGTTATAATGGGCGACTTCAATCTACATATAGATTGGGTGAATCAAAATGGGCAGGGGTGCTGAGGAACAGGAATTCTTGGAATGTATGCGGGATAGTTTTCTAAACCAACATGTAGAGGAACCAACAAGGGAGCAGGCTATTCTAGACTGGGTTATTGAGTAATGAGGAAGGGTTAGTTAGCAGTCTGTTGTGTGTGGCCCTTGGGCAAGAGAGCGACCATATATGGCTGAGTTCTTCATTAGGATGGAGAATGATATAATTAATCAGAAACAAGGGTTCTGAACTGAAACAAAGGTAATCTTTGAAGGTATGAGACGTGAATTGGCCAAGATAGACTGGCAAGTGATTCTTAAAGGGTTGACAGTGGATGTGCAATGGAAGGTATTTAAAGACTGCATGAATGAACTACAACAATTGTTCATCCAAGTTTGGCAAAAGAATAAATCAGGGAAGGTAGTGCATCAAGGGAAATTAGGGATAGTATAAAAACAAAAGATGAAGCATACAAATTAGCCAGAAAAAGCAGCCTACCAGACGACTGGGAGAAATTCAGAGTCCAGCAGAGGAGGACAAAGGGCTGAATTAGGAAAGGGAAAATAGATTATGAAAGAAAACTGGCAGGGAACATAAAAACTGACTGCAAATGTTTTATAGACATGTGAAGAGAAAGAGATTAGTTCAAACAAATGTAGGTCCTTTGCAGTCAGAAACAGGTGAATTGATCATGGGGAACAAGGACATGGCAGACCAATTGAATAACTACTTTGGTTCTGTCCTCACTAAGGAAGACATAAATAATCTGCTGGAAATAGCAGGGGACCAGGGGTCAAATAAGGTGGAGGAACTGAGTGAAATCCAGGTTAGCCAGGAAGTGGTGTTGGGTAAATTGAATGGATTAAAGGCTGATAAATCCCCAGGGCCAGATAGTCTGCATCCCAGAGTACTCAAGGAAGCAGCCACAGAAATAGTGGATGCATTAGTGATAATATTTCAAAACTCCTTAGATTCTGGAGTAGTTCCTGAGGATTGGAGGGTAGCTAATGTAACCCCACTTTAAAAAAAAAAAGGGAGGGGAGAGAGAAAACGGGGGAATTACAGACCAGTTAGTCTAAACATTGGTAGTGGGGAAACTGCTAGAGTCAGTTATTAAAGATGGGATAGCAGTACATTTGGTAAAGTGGTGAAATCATTAGACAAAGTCAGCATGGATTTAGGAAAGGTAAATCATGTCTGACGAATCTTATAGAATTTTTCGAGGATGTAACTAGTAGATTGGATAAGGGAGAACCAGTGGATGTGTTATATCTAGACTTTCAGAAGGCTTTCGACAAGGTCCCACATAAGAGATTAGTATACAGACTTAAAGCACACGGTATTGGGGGTCAATATTGATGTGGATAGAGAACTGGCTGGCAGACAGGAAGCAAAGGGTAGGAGCAAACGGGTCATTTTCAGAATGGCAGGCAGTGATGTGGGGTACTGCAAGGCTCAGTGCTGGAACCCCAGCTATTTACAATATATGTTAATGATTTGAACGAGTGAATTGAATGCAACATCTCCAAGTTTGCGGATGACACTAAGCTGGGCGATAGTGTTAGCGGTGAGTAGGATGCTAGGAGACTGCAAGGTGACTTGGATAGGCTGGGTGTGGGCAAATGCATGGCAGATGTAGTATAATGTGGATAAATGTGAGGTTATCCACTTTGGTGGCAAAAACAGGAGGGTAGACTATTATCTGAATGGTGGCAAATTAGCAAAAGGGGAGATGCAACGAGACTTGGGTGTCATGGTACACCAATCATTGAAAGTAGGCATGCAGGTGCAGCAGGCAGTGAAGAAAGCGAATGGTATGTTAGCATTCATAGCGAAAGGATTTGAGTATAGGCGCAGGGAGGTTTCTACTGTAGTTGTACAGGGTTTTGGTGAAACCACACCTGGAGTATTGCGTACAGTTTTGGTCTCCAAATCTGAGAAAAGACATTCTTGCCATAGAGGGGGTACAGAGAAGGTTCACCAGACTGATTCCTGGGATGTCAGGACTTTCATATGAGGAAAGACTGGATAGACTCGGCTTGTACTCGCTAGAATTTAGAGACTGAGGGGGTATCTTATTAGAAACTTGCAAAATTCTTAAGGGGTTGGATAGGCTAGATGCCAGGAAGATTGTTCCCGATGTTGGGGGAGGTCCAGAACAAGGGGTCACAGGTCTAAGGATAAGGGGGAATTCCTTTAGGACCGAGATAAGGAAAACATTTTTCACACAGAGTGGTGAGTCTCTGGAATTCTCTGCCACAGAAGGTAGTTGAGGCCAGTTCATTGGCTATATTTAAGAGGGAGTTAGATGTGGCTAAAGGGATCAAGGGGTATGGAGAGAAGGCAGGTACAGGATACTGAGTTGGATGATCAGCCATGATCATATTGAATGGCGGTGCAGGCTCGAAGGGCCAAATGGCCTATTCCTGCACCTATTTTCGGTATCTATGTTTCTAAAGACTGCTCCCTCCATAACTCTCTGGTCAATTCGTCCCTTCCCACACATACTGCCTCCTCCCCTGGTATTTTCCCTTGCAATAGCAGGATATGCTACACTTGTCGCTTTACGTCCCCCCTTGACTCCATCCAAGGACTGAAACAGTCTTTCCAGGTGAGGCAGAGGTTCATCTACACCTGCTTGAACTTCATCTATTGCTTCCACTGCTCTAGATGTCAACTGCTCTACTTCGGTGAGACCAAGCGCAGGCTTGGCGATCGCTTTGCCCAACACCTCCACACAGTTCGCATTAACCAACCTAATCTCCTGGTGGCTCAGCATTTCAACTGCTCCTTCCATTCCGAATCCGACCTTTCTGTCCTGGGCCTCCTGCAGGGTATGGGCGGAAAGAGCTTTTAAAACATGGGGAGGGACACAATTGTTGGCCAACCTGGTTCTCACTGCAGACCTTCTCTCATTCCTGTCCCCGAGTCCAGCCCTACACCTGGCCCCCTACTCTACCCTGATCATAGCTACTTACCTGCTTGGGTTCCCAGTGCTGAACACACCCCTGGTCCCAGCTTTGACTGCACAACTAGTACTATTCCAGACCTTGACTCTGGATGCACACTTGGCCTTGCTCCTAGCCCCTTTGCACTGACAATATATCTGGCCCACACATAAAGCCTCATATCTGACCTCCTGGACTTAACCTATTGCGTTCGTCCACAGGTGCTTAGCTAATGCAGTAATCCTTTATGGGGGCATTTCACAGACCAAATTATGGATAACAAATTTTGCTTACATTCATTGGCTTCCTTGTTATCTAACATGCTAGTCACTTTGTCAAATAAGTCATCAATTGGTTGAACACAATTCCCATCCATAAAAATTATACTTACTCAGCTGTATAAGTATTCTGATACATTTCTTTCATTTTCGTAACAAACTGTCCTGAAGTCATCAGGCTAATTACAAATCAATAACATAAGCCAACTCCGAAACATGAAAGCCCTGAACATTGGGGATCCAAACCATTCATGGACAACTGGCCTCAGTTCCCCACTCACATCTGGCAGTGTTCTCCATCTCAACCAGGGGCCGCGGAGCGTTTTTGAAAGTGGGGAGCTGAGCGATCACTGATCAACTGGCCTTGGGGGTACCCAGTGAGGGAGTGGAGCAACCAAGTGGAGAGAGGGTGTGGAAGAGGGTGTCCCCCTCCCAGGGTAGGAACGTTTTGAAATTTGATGTATTAAAATCATGTCTTAGTGCATTGTAGAAGTATAATTTCAATGTTTTTTGTATGAAGTATTATTAAGAGGTAACTTTTTAAGGGGTAACTTTATCCACACAAAGGGTGGTGGGTGTTTGAAACAAGCTGCCAGAGGAGGTAGTTGAGGCAGGGACCATCCCAACATTTAAGAAACAGTTAGACTGTTACATGGATAGGACAGGTTTGGAGGTATGGACCAAAAGCAGGTAGCGTAGCGGGGACATGTTGGCGGGTGTGGGCAAGTTGTGCTGAAGGGCCTGTTTTCACACTGTATCACTCTATGGACCATCATTATACCTCCCACCATGCTGATGAATGCTTCAAAATCAAGTGATCGAGTTTTATTGCCATATACTCAAGCTTAGAAACATAGAAAATAGGTGCCAGGAATTAGGCCATCGGCCTTCGAGCCAGCGCTGCTATTCAAAATGATCATGGCTATTCATCTAGAATCAGTACCTCTTTCCTGTTTTTTCCCCATATCCTTGATTTTGTGAGCTAAATGTAACTCTCTCTTGAAAACATCCAGTGACTTGGCCTGCACTGCCTTCTGTGGCAGAGAATTCCACAGATTCACAATCTCTCTGTGTGAAGAAAGTTTGTCCTCATCTCAGTCCTAACTGCCCCCCACCCTTTATTCGTTAAACTGTGACCCCTGGTTCTGAACTCCCCAACATCGGGAAACATATTTTCCTGCAGCTACAGTAAGTGAAAATCTAGCAGGCAAGCAGGATGCTTTCTCCAACCACCCCCATTTGAAGTCCACTATCTTCCACCGTTTCTACCCAGTGCTTGGTACTTACTTCCAGCAGCCACTGGTTGTCCTCCAGGATGCACCGAGCCGCAGCCTGATCCATGCCGGTCACCTGGGCGAATTTGGCACAGAGAATCTCAAGGCAGCGGCGCAACGCTGCCGACGCCTTGCACTGAGGTTTCTCCATGGCCGGAGCTGCAGTGAGCGACTCGCCAGCCCGGCAAACACTCATTAGCCCCGCTCCCCGTCTGCATCTCTCCCCGTCGCTGCTTCTGCTTCCAACTCCCATGGCGCATGCAGTGGATATGAGTTTTGAAATCTTCGGTGATCACAGAATTTCTCACGACAGAGCGCGAGAAATTTGTGATCAGCGTGAGAATTTGGCGAAATGCGTGATTCTCATGCTCAGTGCATGGGAGTTGGCAGCCCTCTACCCCCCTCTCTCCTCTCTCTGTCCCCCCTGTCTCGCCTCTCTTGCCCCTCCCCACCTCTTTCTCTCCCCCTCTCACCCCACTCTCTCTTCTCCCTCTCTATCCCCCCCTCCCCTCTCTGTCTCCCTCTCTCTTCCTCTCACCCCCTCTCTCTGGCACTCTCTGCCCTTCCTCTCTCTCTCCCCCTCTCTCCCTACCCTCTCTCTTACCCTCTCTCCCACCTCACTCTCCCCCATCTCTCTTGTCCCCTCTCTCTCCTCTCTCTCCCATTCCCCTCTTCTCTCTCCCTCCCCTCTCTTTCCTCTAACTCTCTCTCCCTAACTCTCTCTCCCCCTCACTCCCTCCCTCTCTTTTTCTCACTCTCCCCCTCTTTCTTCTCTCTCTCCCTCTATCTCTCCCCTCGCTTCCCCCTATACCTCTCTCTCTCCCTCCCCCCTCTCTCTATATCTTTCTCCCTCCCTCTCTATCTCCTCTCCACACTCTCTCTCTCTCTCTCTCTTCCCCTCCCTCTCCCCCCCTCTCTCCCTCCCACCTCACTCTCCGCTTGCTCTCTCCCCCCTCTCTCTTTTCCTCTGTCGCTATATCCTATTTCTCTTTGCCCCCCCATCTCCCTCTTTCCCCCGTTTTTCTCTTCCCCCCCACTTTCCTCTTCCCCCTCTCTTTACCCCCTCTCCCATTCTCTCCTACCCTCTCATCTCTCTCCACCCCCTCTCTCTCTCTTCCCTCTTTCTTCCCTCTCACCCCTCTATCTCTCTCCCTCTCTCCCACCTCACTCTCTCCCCTCTCTCCCCATTTCACCCCCCCTCTCCTCCCCTCTCTCTCTACCTCCCTTTGAGAGTCTCTGCCCCATCGGCACAGAGACTCTCGCGTCAGCGGCGCAACGCTTCCGATCGGCCCGGGACTTGCACTGCTCCATGGCCGGAGATGCAGCGAGCGACTTGCCAGCCCCGTAAACACTCGCCAGCCCCGGCTTTCCGTCCGCATCTGTTCCCGCCGCTACATGTGCTTCCATCCCTCCCTCAGCCCCGGCTCTCCAACACCCGCGGACCATGCAGTTTATCTGAGTTTTTAAATTTTCGTTGATCACAGAATTTCTCATCACAGAGCATGAGAAATTTCTGATCAGCGTGAGGGCGTGCGAGTTTCTTCAAATGCGTGATTCTCACGCTCAAAGCGTGAGAGTTGGCAGCCCTGCCGTCCCTTGATAAATGTGACAATAGAGTGTAATTGAATCATTGAGTTGAATTCAAGTTTGCACATGAGACAAGTAAAATAACGGTGTTTGCTATAGAACGAATATTATTGTGCAGCCTAATATAATGAACAATTCAAGATAGGAAACACGGATGTATTTAGTTTAAGGGAATGAAATTTACCCGAAGCTGATTTCAAATGACATCGGCTTTCTGGTCAGGGCTGTGATTGACGGGGCTGAGCTCCGCCTCCCCTCAGCCGGGCCCCGCCCCTTTCATTGATTGTTCCACAGCTCCGGGCTCCCCCGGGTCCTAAAGCCTGTCGACACGTTGTTGTCCAGCCTCACTTACCTCCTCTGGCAGCTTGTTCCATTTCCCCACGACCTTTTGTGTGAAAATATTGTTCCTCAGGTTCCAATTAAATCTTGCACTTCTCGCCACAAAGCTGTGTCCTCTAGTTCTCGACTCCACTACTCCAGGTAAAAGACTATGTATTCACCCTATCCATTCACCTCTTGATCCCATACACTTCAGCCTCCGGCGCTGCAATTATCTACTGAAGGGCGTCAGCAGTTTCAGCGAATGGGAATGAACCCTTTGAACCAGGAAGTGGTGGATTAAAATGGCTTCGAAAGAGCAGGTCGAGAGTTTAACCGATGAGGTAGTTTGTCCCATCTGCCTGGATTTCTTCACCGATCCGGTGTCACTGGAGTGCGGGCACTACTTCTGCCGCTCCTGCATCACACAGAGTTGGGACAGGGAGAGGAGAAACTCCTGCCCGGAATGTAGAGAGCAGTTTACAGACCGCACCCTCAGGGTTAGTCGGGCCTTGGCGAGACTGTCTGAGAAAGCTCGAACACTGAGCCTGAATCGGACAGAGAAGGAAAGTAAACTTCAGTGCGAGGAACATCAGGAAGAACTGAAGCTGTTTTGTGAAACTGACAAGAAGCTGATCTGTGTGGTTTGTGCAGCTGGGCGGGAACACAAGTCTCACAGCTTCATGCCGGTTAAAGAAGCGGTTGAAACCTATAAGGTAAATGCAAGCCAATTTTGATCGCATCATTGTTTAATTCTATCTTTACCGTCCAACACTTTTATTCTCTGATTTTCAATCACAATCCCAGGAACAGGTGAAGTCGTCCATCCAGTCTCTCACAAAAAAGAAATCAAAGATCCAGCGAATGAAGAAGCAACAGAAACAGAAGATTTCTGGAGTTCTGGTGAGGCTTTCCAGTTTCAATTTCCTGATCTAGTGTAGATTTGATCCCTGTGATGCGTGTAATAATGGGGCGGCGCAGTGACACAAGCAGTGCTGCAGTCGCCTAGTACAGGTGACCGGGTTCGATCGTGACCTCGGGTGCTGCCCGTGTGGTTCACGCCTTCTCCCAGTAACCGCATCGGATTCATGGAAAATAGGTGCAGCGGTAGGCCATTCGCCCATCGAGCCAGCACGCCATTCAATATGATCATGGCTGATCATCCAAAATCTGTACTCGTTTCCTGCTTTTCCTCCATATCCCCTTGATTCCATTAGCCCAAACAGATAGATCTAACTCTTGAAAACATCCAGTGAATTGGCCTCCACTGCCTTCTGAGGTAGATAATTCTACAGATTCACAACTCTCTGGGTGCAAAGTTTTTCCTCATCTCGGTCCTAAACAGAAAATAGAAATATAGAAAAATAGGTGCAAGAGTAGGCCATTCAGCCCTTCGAGCCAGCATCGCCATTTAATATGATCATAGCCTACCACTTATTCTTAAACTACGACCCCTGGTTCTGGACTCCACCAACATCGGGAACATTTTTCCTGCATCTAGCCTCTACAATCCCTAAAGAATTTTATATCAGAATCAGAATCACACTTTATTCGCTGAGTTGGTTTGCAACATACAAGGAATTTCATTGGCCAGGTCAGTCATACAATTAAAAGCACCAGGTCACTCAAAAATACATTTTAACATAAACATCCGCCACAGTGACTCCTACACATTCCTCACTGTGATGGAAGGCGAAGTAAAGTTTAAGTCCTTCCTTATGTTCTCCCTCGGTCGTGGGCCTCGAAACTCCGTTGAAGGGACGATCTTGACTCCCGTAGCCGCCGGCGCTCGGGCCCTCCACGTCGAGGTGATCTGCTCCTGCATGGGGGGGGGGGGGGGGTGTCAGCTCCCCTGCGCTGGACGATCGAACCTCGCATCGGGGCTGGTTGAACCTTCTGCGACTTTGGAGCTCCCAACTAGCCTCTCCCGAAGACTGTGAGCCCTTGATGGTAAGTAAGTCCGCAGTGGTCATGGTGGGAGAGATCCTCACAGCATCCCCCTCACAGCTCACACTGCCGCCCAGCTTTGTGTCATCTGCAAACTTGGAGATGTTACATTTACTTCCCTCATTTAAATCGTTAATCTATATATTGTAAATTTCTGCGGTCCTAGCAAATAACCTTGCAGCACCCCACTAGTCATTTGGTGACTGTCAATTATCACTGCGAAAGTGGGTGGTGGGTGGATAAATGGGAATGTGAAAAGAAATAGGCAGCAGGGAATCATATTGTGGATAGAGGATTGATGGGTCATAAGGTTACCCTCACGACATTTCAGAAGCATTTAGACAAACTATTGAATTGCCAAAGCAAATAAAAACTGCACAGGGCAAATGCCACCGTCAAAGTCTTTGGGAAACACAATCAGTGACATATATTCATCTTCACCTTTTATTTCACAGGAACAATCACACATCCTTCAGTCTAAGATCACATCCCAGTATGCTGAACTGCACCAGATTCTCACTGAGAAAGAGCAGCGCGCACTGGCAGATATCCGGGAGGAAGAGAAGAAGATTCTAAATACAATGACGAAAAATCTTCGAAAGATTCAGGATAATTTAAAATCCATTCAGGAGGAACTCTTAAAGTTGCAGCAACAGATGGATCATAAAGACAGTTTGGTATTTCTGAAGGTGAGGGGTTAGACTACGTTACATTTCAGCTTTGATTTTTGGTCTCTCCACAAGTAGAGATATTATCTCGCCCCTACCCATTTTAATCCACCGATAATCTTAAATTGTGTCTCATCCTTCCTGACATCTCCAGATAAAATCCCACGACCTGTCCAGTCTTTTCATTAAGTTCCATCCTCTCAGTAATGACGTAATTCTCATGAACATTCCTTGTGCATTCCCTCATCGTCCTACATCTCTGCGACAATATCCGCTTTCTCTCTGCATGACAGCGGCAATAAGAGTTGGGAATTGGGAATTATCAGAGGATTGTAGAAATTTGGTGAAATTCCCGCTGTCAGGATGAGGACAGTCCATCTCAATCAATTGAGATTTGTGTTTTATTTATTTCAGGAGGAAACTGGTCGCAAGCGAAGGTAGGACATTGTCTTGACGGAAACATTGTACGTTTTTGTGGAACAGCTTAAAACATTTCTAATGCTCAGTTTATTACTAGCTGTTCAATATTTGCAGGGTTCGTGATGAAGCCAAACCACTGTTGGTGGTAGATGATGCCTTGCCGATTGAAAAGTTTCATTTCCCTGTTTCGTTCAACATGGCATTTAGAGAAACATCTGATGACTTTAAGCAAGGTAAAGCTTGTACCTATTTCATTATTCTTGTTTCTGTTATCTTTAAGCAATACCTAGATGCAAGCATTCATGGTATTGCGGACTGAAGAGAAATTGGAAATTTGATCTACCACTAAACCCATCAGCTGGGAAGCATCACAGAGTCAGATGTTCATACTCTCATGCTTTGGGTGAAATACTGTGGCTATTCACCCTATCTGTGCACCTTATATAGATCTTATACACATCTATAAAAACACCCGGATGGGCTGCAAAGACAGATGTCCCTGTCTGTCCAACATCCCCTTATAACCCAGCCCTTCAGACCTGCTGAAATTATTTTAAATCCTTTTACACCCTCTCTAATTTGCTAACAACCTCATTGTCAAATGCTGTATTTAATATCCTGACCTTTGAAAGCATGAGTGCCAAACACATTCTTCACCACCCTGCCTGTCACTGTTGCATCTTCCATGGCACTGTGTACCTGCAGCCCGAGATCTCTCAGTTCTATAAAGTCCTCTGTTTACTGTGTCTGTCCTTCCCTGGTTTGTCTCAGCAAAGTCCATCACCTCACCTTCACATGAACCAAATCCCCCACCTGCCGTTCCTGAGCCGTTGGCCAGTTCACAGGGATCCATTTACTCTCCAGATAACCATCTTCACTCTCCACAATGTCAACCAATTTTAGTTCCATCTGCAAACGTACTCAAGTTGCAACCAATCGTGTAATAAATTAAGGAACAACAGTGAACTCCCATGTCTCCCAGTCTGGAAAACAACTCTCCACCAACATTCTCTGTCTGCGACCTTCAGGTAAATGTTTGTATTCCATCGGCTAGTTCACCCCGGATTCCATGAGATCCAACCTTCCAGAGCAGCTTCTCTTGCGGTGTGTGGTGGAAGTTGGTCTGTCAGAGGGCAGTGAATTCTGAATGTTGTGTCCAAGATCGTGGTGAAAAGCTGAGTTATTGGATATGTGCAACTTGGCTACAAATAAATATTGCTTAGATCCAATATTTAAGATTATGGGGAACTCACACCCAAAGAGGAATTGGTGGCAGATTAGATCAGCCATGATCACATTGATTTCCCTGCACCGGTGGCTGTGGAGATTCAGTCACTCAATGCTCTTGGAGCCGAGAGGCCATGGTTGTACATTACAGCATCATGCCCTTCCCCCCCCCCCCCCCCCCCGGCTATCACATCCATGTCCCACATACTTCCCACTATTTGCCCGCATTACAATGGTTATCTTCTACATGTTCACTTATTTAAGTACAACATGATCTAGGGGTCCTTGTAACATCCGTCTATGAAGTAAGCGTGCAGGTACAGCAGGCAGTGAAGAAAGTGAATAGCATGTTGTCATTTATTACAAGAGGAATCGAATATAGGAGCCATAGGTCCTTCTGCAGTTGTACAGAGCCCTAGTGAGACCACACCTGGATATTGTGTGCAGTTTTGGTCCCCTAATTTGAGAAGGACATTCTTGCTATTGAGGGAGTGCAGCTTAGGTTTACAAGGTTAATTCCTGGGATGGCGGACTGTCATATGTTGAGAGAATGGAGCAGCTGGGCTTGTACACTCTGGAGTTTAGAAGGATGAGAGGGCATCTCATTTAAACATAAAAAATTGTTAAGGGCTTGGACACGCTAGAGGCAGGAAACATGTTCCCGATGTTGGGGGAGTCCAGAACAGGTGCACAGTTTAAGAATAAGGAGTAAGCCATTTAGAACAGAGATGAGGAAACACTTTTTCTCACAGAGAGTGATGAGTCTGTGGAATTCTCTGCCTCAGAGGGCGGTGGAGGCAGGTTCTCTGGATGCTTTCAAGAGAGAGCTAGATAGGGCTCTTAAAAAGAGCAGAGTCAGGGGATATGGGGAGAAGGCAGGAATGGGGTACTGATTGGTGATGATCACCATGATCACATCAGGCATGTGCCGTGAGTAATTACTCAGGGTAGGCAGTCAGCCGGCTTTCATAAAAATCTTAAACCGCGCATGCGCAGATGGTTCTCTTCGTAAAAAAAAAAATAAATAAGTAACAATTCAACTTTACCAAGGCTTCTCAATCTCCTTCATTTTTTAATCACTGAAATGGGTGGGGGACGGAGGATGAAGGCAGGTGGAGAGATGGTGGGAAAAACTGGAGCACACCGGGACGTTGAATCAGTTGTCATCTTATTGAATGACAATACTAATTCAAGGGTCCATTTGGAGGGAGAGTTCCTTTCACAGCGTGTGGAGAGTCTGTGCCAGGGGTTAGAGATGCGGGAGGGCAGGAGTGTTGAAAAGGAGGGGGGTCAGAGATCATGTCAGACTCACTCACCCGCTGCCGCAGCGCTCCGGGCACGGACAGCAGGACTGGCCGCCACTATCCGGGGAATAGAAGCAGCTCGGGTGCGTGTGGCCGCCGGGACCCGACAGCCATTTCAAGCGCCTTCTGCCGGCTCGCTAACCTCTGGCATTGCTCTTCGTCTGAACATCTCTCACCTGCCGCTCGCCGGCTTCGCTCATGTCAACCGCATCCCGCAAATCCTTACATTCCCACAGCCAAGTAACCTCAACTGGTCCCGTGAGCACGCTGTCGGAATTTAAAGATTTGCGGGAAGCCGGCCGGCGAGCGGCAGGTGAGAGATGTTCAGACGGAGACACTGCCAGAGGTGACGGGGACTAGCAGACGGGGCTGAAGTGGCTGAAGTGGCAGGGTCCCGGCGGCCGCTCAAAGTCAGTCACCCGAGCTGCTTCCTTCCTCGGAAGTGGCGGCCAGTTCTGCTGTCCGTGCCTGGAGCGCTGCGGCAGCCACCCAAGCTAATTCACTCCCCGGCCACAATAAAACCATATAGCAGTCTGAAGAAGGGTCTCGACCCGAAACGTCGCCTATCTCCTTCGCTCCTTAGATGCTGCTGCACCCGCTGAGTTTCTCCAGCCTTTTGTGTACCCTAGCAATTACAGCACGGAAACAGGCTATCTCGCCCTTTTACTCTGTGCCAAAACACTTACTCTCACCTAGTCCCATCTACCTGCACTCAGAACCGGAGCGTGGCAAGTGGGTTACTGACCCCAATCCCCTCCATCACAAACGCCAGACTCCCCAAACACTGTGAACGGAAGCTCTCCCCCACCGCCGGGAAATAATACAGCATTTAAAAACATAAAGCACTAAGAAATGCACTTAACACTTTATTGGTACATTAAGTCCATTCTTCACTCTGTGTTTCCTGAGATACTTTTAAAATAATGGCAATCCATATTTGAAAAATCCCGCCAAGAAACCCCGTGCTGCGCATGCGCAGTGCTGCAAAGCAGAATTTTCTGCTGCCTTCAGCTCCCCTTGAAACTGACGGCTCAGGCAGCGCTGACGGCCCGTGGGCTGCACAGAGCTTCCCGTGTTACAAGCGCCGTGGATGAAAGGCATAGGAGAATTATGCCTACCTAAGAGATCGATCTCTTACATAGGCATAATTCTCCCATGCCTTTACTATTTATATTTAAGAATTGCCATTTCATAATTTTAGTCAGGGTAGGCAGTGCCTACCTTGCCTACTCTGACGGCACGTGCCTGGATCACATTGAATAGCGGTGCTGGCTCGAAGGGCCAAATGGCCTACTCCTGCACCTATTGTCTATTGTCATTCTGTTGGGAAACCATCGCTGCCTGGGGCCTTGTTTGTTTTCATCCTAACAATTGTCTTCCCTATCTCCTCCAGTGATATTTCTGCTGTGATTATTTTATTTTGTGTCTCTCCAATACAGGGCAGATCTATTGTACTTAAAAAAAGTCCTAATTGATTCCCAATCTACTGTAGAGTTTTGTGTATATAATTCTTTATAATATTCCTGGAGTATTATAGTTTGGCCAGCTCTTCTCTCATATCCTGCTTGAAATCGTCTTTGAAGTCCGCTTTTAATTCTCTTCTCAAGTTGATGATTTGTGTACTTATGTTTTTTAATCTCTCATGAAGGGCCTCTGTTGCATCGTCTCCACCAGCCTGTTTGTTTTTGTCTTTGCCTGTGTCGCTTCGAGCCTGTCCTTCTGTTTCTTTTATCTTTTCTTGCAACTTTCTGCTCTTTGTTTTGACTCCCCCACTCACACTGTACTCTTTAAAAAACATTTTTTAATTTTTTAATTTTTTTAAATTAAATTTTTGTTAGAAGCAAGTACAATAGTGTGGTACTTGAGTACCTAATAAATAAATACATATTTCCATTCTTGTACAACTTCGTATTTTTAATTTAATAATAAAAGAACAGTGAGAGAAAAAAGACATAAAGAGTGTCGGAATAGACAGACAAGCGAGTAGAAACAGATAGCAAAAGAAATAAAGGACGGAGATGAGAAGCTAAAAAGATTGAAAAAAAGGGAGAAAGTAGAGAAAAGAGAGATTAGGAGCGATCTACCTATTTCGTATTTTTGCCCATCCGTCACCCGGTTCTAAACCATTTAATTTCTAAGGTTATGGTATGTTGCACCATCTACTTGTAAAAAGTTGATAAAAGGAGACCAAGTCTTAAAGAATTGGTCTACTGTGCCTAGTAGGAGGAATCTCATTTCTTCAAGATGTAGCGTTTCCGACATTATTTTAAATCCACATTTTGAATGTTGGCGTGGTTGCGTTTTTCCCAAAATTTGAGTGTAAGTTTTTTTTTTTGCTGTTATTAAACCCGTAATTAAGATAAAGCAACTTGGAATATAGTTAGTTTTACTTCCCTCTTCCATTGATCCAAAGATAATCAGTTCTGTATTGGGGTTCAAATTTTGCGTTAAATGGTTTTGTAAAAATTCAAACATTTCATTCCAAAATTTATGCAGTTTTGTACAAGAGACAAAGGAATGGTGCTTATAGTGGCATTTTGAGTTTAGACATTTATCACAGATGGGGGAAACATTTGAAAATATTTTATTCAGTCTAGTTTTCGAATAATATAATTCTATGTAAAATTTTTAATTGAATTAGGTTAGGTCTTACATTAATTGAACATTTATTTACATATAATAGATTTTTTTTCCCCATCTATCGTTCGGAATTTTTATCAATAACTCTTGTTCCCAGTCCCTTCTAATTGCCTCTGTCATTGGTGTTTCTATATTTAGAATTATATTATGTAAGTAAGATATTAGATTTGCTTGATTCTGCCTTTCTATTCATTCCTTCCTCTAATAAATCTGGGGTTAAAGTTTGATATCCTTGTATATATTTTTTCAAATAATCTTGAATTTGAAGATATTTGAAATATTGATTACTTTTCAAATTAATATTTTAGTTGTAATTGTTGGAATGATAAAAGTTTTCCCATTTCATACATATCTCCCATCGTTTTTAAATTCCTATCTTTCCGATTGATTAAATGTTGTATCAATAATGGATGGTTTGAATGAGGGATTATATTAGCTATTGGAGAAAGAAGCGATAGTTTTCATGATTTTAAAATTACATTTTTTTGTTTCCAAATTCGTATTATACTGTGAATAATTGGATTTTTCTTATATATTATATTGTTCAGTTTCATCGGGGAAAGAAGGATCGCTCCTATATTATAAGGGGAACAATCCTCTTTCTCCATTCTTATCCAATCTACCTGTTGGGCAGAACTGTCCAACCAGTAAATTATATTTTTAATATTCACTGCCCAATAGTAATACAATAAGTTAGGGAGTATCAGACCCCCTGATTCTTTAGATTTACACAAGTGTTTTCCTTGAATTCTGTGTGATTTATAATCCCATATGAAGTTTATAATATCAGAATCTAGTTTTTTAAAGAATTTTTTTGGTAAGCATATTGGTATTGATTGAAATAGGTATAGTATTTGTGGTAAGATCATTTTCATCGCATTTATTCTGCCCATTAAGGACATCGGCAGTGTTTTCTAAAATTTAATCAACCCCTTTAATTTAGTTAATAAAGGCATATAGTTTGCGTTGAGTAGTGATTTATATTTCCTAGTGATTTGGATGCCCAAATACTTAAATTTTTCTGTTGCAATTCTAAAGGGAATTTCAACAGATGTGTCGGCTCTTGAGGTTTTATCATCATAATTTCGCTTTTGTTCCAGTTTATTCTATATCCTGAAAAAGAACCAAATTCCTCTATTAAATTTAGTATATTTGGTATGCTAATTTGCAAATTTGTAATATAATAATATGTCATCTGCATATAATGAGATTTCATTATTTGAGTGTTTGGTATTAAAACTTAAATACCCGTTTACTTTGAATTTAGGGGATTTTTATTTATCCAACTGTATGGAGCTCTCTGTCTAATCAGCCACCATGCTCTGCCGCCTGATTTGGCGATTTTTACTTAAAAAATTAGATTCATATAGAAATGACATTTATAATAGATTAGTGGAAAAATCTTTATATTTATTTTATTTATATTTTCCTATACTTTTCTTAACAGCTATTTTAATTGGGAGTATGACAGGTGAGGCTTTGCCTCTCCTGACCCCATGTCCCTGCCACAGGTGTCACGTCCTCCACAGACTTACCAGTCATAACTCCGACATTCACATTGAAACCATGAAAATATAAAATAAACAGCAAAGTTCGCAGCGTCGATCTCTGCTGCACTCCACCAGTCACAGACCTCCAAGCAGAAAAGTCATCCTTCCACCTACAACCACTAAGCCAATGTTGGATCAATTTTTCAAGCTTGCCTTGGATTCCACCTGCCTTCACTTTCAGTACCAGCCTTGCATGTGGAACATTGTCAAGTACCTCATATATTCTATTTCTTTTGGATCACTCTTCAATTTCTATGTACAGGGGTCCTTAATTTTGTGTGTTGTATTGTCAGCCTGTTTGTTTGTGTAGCCTTCGGCAAGTAGTTTAGTGGTTTTAGGGCCTAGCTCATATTGTGCCTGTTTAACAAATCTAGCTTTATTCTCCACCTCTTGACCCAATATTCCATCCATTTGTCCCCTCAAATCTTCTATTTGTTTATTAGTTCTCTGGTCCTTATTATTTTTGTACTTCTGTTCTAAATCTTTCAGGTCTGATGTCAACTTATTATATGTTTTCATTCTGGCCTTTTTAATATGTGATGCCTTAGCTATTAACCTACCTCGTATATTACATAGAAACAAAAACATAGAAATTAGGCGCAGGAGTAGGCCATTCAGCCCTTCGAGCCTGCACCGCCATTCAATATGATCATGGCCTGATCATCCAATCAGTATCCCGTACCTGCCTTCTCTCCATACCCTCTGATCCCCTTAGCCACAAGGGCCACATCCAACTCACTCCCCCCCCCCCCCCCCTTAAATATAGCCAATGAACTGGCCTCAACTACCCCTCTGTGCAGAGAGTTCCAGAGACTCACCACTCTCTGTGTGAAAAAAGTCTTTCTTCATCTCGGTCTTAAAGGATTTCCCCCTTATCCTTAAGCTGTGACCCCTTGTCCTGGACTTCCCCAACATCGGGAACACACATCTTCCTGCATCCTAGCCTGTCCAACTCCCTTAAGATGGCCTTCAATGAGTCCATAGTATAGGATGGGTCCACCTCCCCATTGAACATTCTCCTCTAGAAAATTTTTGATTTCCAATTTAATATAATAACAGTTATTTTATCAATCAATATTCCAACATTTAATCGCACACTGTTTTTTCATTCTCCTGTCCATTTGAATTGTTAGGTATATGGCATTATGGTCGATACATCTGCCACAACCCAATTCTGCAATCTGTTACCCTATAACAATCTTTTCTGCATTCAGAATAGTCTATTCTGGAGTGAACTGAGTGCGGTATTGTGTAATGTGTATAGTCTCCTCTTCTCTAGAGGGTGAAAAAGCCTCAACATCAAGAAAACCAAATTCTCACATGTAGTGTTTAGTAGTTTTGTTCTAGTCTACGTTTCTTATTCTTCTTTTTACTTGCCGTATCAAGCCTAATGATTCAGTAGAACAACAGATCCCCCCCACATATACAAATTCCTTCTGCTTCCATTGCAAAATATCTCACACTCAGGGATTTGAAAAAAATGTTTATCACTACCTGGGTGAGCATAGATATCTACCAGTGTCAGATAATATTATCATCTTGTTTCCATGTCTCCTCGGCTGCTGCACTGCGCTGTTTGCAGGTTGTTCACGCAGTGGCGGCATGTCCGTGTCTCCCGCGCCTCTTCCACTTTTGTAGCCTCTCCGTATAGCTCTCGCCACAGAAGCTTCCCTTGCAATAGTTTGTATTATTATGGTGTCCCTGTCCCAGTGAATGCATACCTTGGTAAATGGAGTCTGAAAGCGCATTCCTTCCTCTTTTAGAAGCCTTTTACATGTTTGATGCCTTATGCTGTTGTGACTACAGTGGCAGTAATAGTCGTGGTCCGAAAGACAGCATTCGCCAGAGTTGGATCTTCTTTTGCCAAGCCTGTTTGAGAACCATCACTTTAACTTTAAACTGGAGAAAGTGGACAATTAGATCCTCGGGGGGAGCTGGGCTTGGTTTCTGTGCCATGGCTCTGTGGTGCTCGTTGAATATGAGTGATCTTTCCTTCAGGATTGACATTTCACTCCTGAGCAGTTTCTGCCACAAACTGAGGTACTGAGCTACTTTCCGCACCCCTGCGGCACACCGTATATCCGCAGATTAATTTTCTTCTGGACCTGGACTCCAGATCGTTCTCCACTTTTTGTCGACAAGTAACTTCTGTCTTTCAGTGTTTCTTGAGTATGGTGTTTGCAGCGAACGCTCCATGTTCCCAGCTCCTCTATTCGGTTTGCGGCCTTTTCCGTTTTTTTTGGGTTCTTTTTGTATGCTTGCGCATTCGCCGCCCATCTGATGATTCATTCCATGTTAAGTTTGGCCAGCTCTTCTCTCATATCCACACTTGAAATTTGTCTTTGAATGATGTGAAGTCCGCTCTTAATTCTCTTCTCAAGTTGCTGAGTTGTGTACTTATGCTTTTGAATCCCTCATGAAGGGCCTCTGTTGCATTGTCTCCACCAGCCTGTTTGTTTTTGGCTTCGGTCCTTGTGGTCGCTTCGAGCTTGTCCTTCTGTTTCTTCCTTTTCTAGCATCTTTTCTTGCAACTTTCTGCTCTTTGTTTTGTCTCCCCCACTTATTCTGTGTTCTTCTGTCCCGGGGTGAAACCCTGCGAGCAAGATAGTTTCAGTTGTCCGCCCGCCTGTGCCTGAAGGCCGACGGCTTCTCTCCCCACGTCCAGGGGCCTTCGCGCTGCCCTGGGAACTCTCTGATTCTCTGCTTCTCCCCCAGTCTCCGTCACCCTGGATGTGGAAACAGCGCATCCGCGCCTCGAGGTGTCTGAGGATCGGAAGAGCTGCGGAGACGGACCCGGACCCATAGGAGTCTCCCCTGACACGGGGAAGAGGTTTACAGTCTGGCCGTGTGTGCTAGGATCAGAGGGTATTCGACGAATATCGGGGAGACATTACTGGGAAGTGGAGGTGGCGGGCAATCAGCGCTGGAGGCTGGGAGTCGCATCAGAGTCTGTGGAGAGGAAAGAGACGGGTCACACCTACTCCCCTGGAGACTGGAGTCTGGAGCATCGGTGCAGGGTGGGGATGTGACCAGGTTAATGCACTCACCTCCCCTCCATCCCCTCTCCCCGCCAGTCCCATCCCCAGGAGGGTGGAGTTTATCTCAGTTACGAGTCCGGGACAGGTTTACATTTTACTACGCGACACCAAGTCCCATCTCCACACCTTCATTGAGAATAAATTCACGGAGAAACTTTATCCATTCTTCTGGCCTCAAGATGAAAACCAGTGGCTGAGAATCTGCACCAGTTTCCGCTACGGGTGTGTAAAAGGGTCACCTCCAGGGAGGCCGCTGCGGCAGGAGGCAGGAGCGGTGGGCTCAGGGCACAGGGGCCGTGTGGGCTGAAATCCAAGTGACACAACGGTTGGCACTCAACGGCTAATCCCATTTAATCCCCAAATTCCGAGTTAGTAAAACCCCAGTGAGTACGAAAAAAAACTGGGGGGATTAAATGTGAGAAGAGTGAAATAAACAGCAACTGAAATCAGTAGCCATCTGAGTTCATTTCAATACGTTAACTTGCGTCCACTGCGTTCCACCAATAGATGGCAGCAAAAGCCACGTGAGCTGTAACTTTGAGAATTAAAACGTTGACAATTCAGCAGAATTAACTTTGACAACAGCGGGAATCTGATTTAATGTGACTTTTGTGACCAGTTACCACAGCCGCGGCCAAAAGCACATGCATGGCCTAAAAAGGTTTTAAAATGTGGAATAAAAGCAGAAATTGTCCCAAATACTCAGCAGGTCAGGCAGCATCTGCAAGGTGAAACAGATCTTACATTTCAGATCTAACGCTGATGACGAATAGTGTTTCCATTTGGATTTTCAGCATTTGTGGTTTTTGGTTAATTTTTCCAGTTGAATGGGTGGTTGAATGTGAGTCTAACCACAAACGTTATTTGGGATTATAAAACTCACAGAATCCATAAACTACATTGATGTAAACGCAAAGAAATTGGCGGATTGGCTCTCCCTAATTTTATTTTTCCTATTACTGGGCAATGAAACTATTAAAAATCAAATCACCGACTGCTTCTATCCCCGGCTACAATGTGGTGGCTCCACGCCTGAGCGCCGCAGCAGCGTAAGTGAGTGAGTTTTACTGGGGGCATTATCCCCGACCCCCTCATTCTCCCTCATTCTCAACAGTCCTGCTCGGGTTTCTCAATCCCCCATTCTCAACCGTCCAGCTTCTCCCCAAAACTCTTACCACAGACTCTCCACATGTGAAAGGAACTGTCCCCCCCAATTGGTCACTTGAACAAGTGTTTGTCATTCAATACGAGATGACAACTGATTCAACTTTCCCTGTGCTCCCGTATTTTCCCACCATCTCTCCACCTGCCATCACCCTTCACCCCCCCCCCCCCCCCTTCAGTAATTCAGGATAAAGGAGATTAGGAATCCTTGGGCAAATTGACTTGTAAATGTTTTTTATTTTTATTTTTATTTTTTTATGGAGAGAACAATATGCGCATGCGCGTTTTTTAAATTTTTATCCGACTGAGTGCCTACCCTGATAATACTCACGGCACGTGCCTGGTCAGAAACCTGTTCTGAGCTAACATTATTTCAAAGACGTTTCCTTAACTATGGCCTGATAACGGCGAAAAAACGAATACTTAAATTTTGGAAACACACATCAGTCCCTACTGTGAAGATGTGGATTACAAACATGTCGAGGTACTACATTTGGAAAATATTAGGCTTGTCTTGGCAGAAAAACCAGATCCATTTTTCAAGACATGGGACACCCTATTACCGAATTCTTACAAGGATAGTATGGCGCAACACATAGTTGGATTTAAATCCTATTCTGGTTGGGTGAGTGGGTGGGGGGACAAGGGCAGGTATATCTCCACTTTTTCCTTTCTTTCTTTTTTTTCCTTTTCTCTTTTTCTTTTCTTGTCTCTATATCTTTATCACTCTTGTCCACACTACTTTTGTAGTCAGGGGTCCTATCTTTTCACTTTTCACTTTTTTTCTTTTCTCGTTCATTCTCTCTTCTTTTCCCACATTTTTCAGGTTAAAAGGTTTAAAATTTGAAGCCGTACAATAATTGTATATTTTACATGCCGAATGTTTTTATACTTGTACAATTGCTTCTAATAAAAATAATTAAAAAAAAAAAAGAATGTGAGTCTACCATAAACTGCCAGCAAAAAACAGAAAACGTTGTGGGCATTCAGCAGGTTGGGCAGTATACAGTGTCTGGAAAGGGTTAATATTCCTGAGGTACTGTGGAGCTGTGGGTGGAGCCGCTGTCTCACAGGGCCAGAGACCAGGGTTCTATCCTGACCTTGGGTGCTGTCTGTTCAGAGTTTGCACATTCTCCCCGTGACCACGTGGGTTTTCTCCAGGTGCTCCGGGTTTCCACGACATCCAAAAGACATGTGCGTTTGTTGGTTAATTGGTCTCTGTCTTCTTCCTCGTGTCCGGCCATCTTCTATATCACGTCTTTCTGGTCGGTCAGTGACGGTTGACGGTCGGTGGTTGCAGAATTGGCTACTTCAGTCAGTCACTGTGGTACAGTTTCTGTCATCAGCATTGCCCGGGATGCGCCACGTGGAGGCTTCTGCTTGCATCCCATTGGCCTCTGTAAATTGCCCTTTGTGTGTAGGGAGAGTTGCGACATTTAGCACAGTGCCTTCTGCTTATAATGTGCATTGGAACAGTGGGCTGTGGCTCAGACTGAACCACGCCAAGAATATTGCAATGTTCTTTATGTATTCTGTGCCAAATCATACCATGGAACTTGTGGAGGTGTTTCTAGAAAATATAATCACGTACAAAATGCTAAAGCTACAGAACAGTTATGAGACACAAGCATTTACAGATGCTTTCAGTCCAAGAGTCAAGAGTGTTTTATTTTCACATGTCTCAGACATGTCCCAGACAATGAAATTCTTACTTGCAGCTGCACAACAGAATATGTAAACATATTCACCCATATTATATAAAGAAGGAACTGCAGACTGATGAAGAGTGTCGACCCAAAACATCACCTATTCCTTCTCTCCAGAGATGCTGCCTGACCGCTGAGTTACTCCAGCACTTTCTGTCTATCTCACAAAACCTTTCCTGTTTGTGTATCTGGCCGAATATCTTTTGATTATTGTCCATTTGGGAATGCTTGTGCCTCTGATGAAGAGCGTGACAACTTCAAACTTATTGAAGATGTCAGTGTATATCCGTAAAACACTAGACCAGCACAGCACAAGGACTAGGCCCTTCAGCCCACAATGATGCCAACATCACCTGTTAACTGCAGGGTTGTTACAAGGGAACAGGTTCAAGGATCTGACTAGTAGAACAGAAAAAGGCTTACTCCTCTATTTAGTGGCAAATCAGTTTTATTGGTGAGAGGACAAAACAATACTTGCCTCGGTTTGTGCGGGGTCCAGTTTTACAGCAGCACCTCTCTCTCTCTCTCTCTCACTGCCTCCGTCCGCGGCACTGATCGCGACTCAGCCCGTTGGTGAACACCTGTCGTACATAAACATGAACTAACCTCTGGCTTACTGGCGCCTGCCTTTATACGGAGAACGGCTTACTGGCGCCTGCCTTGAGAACGGAGAGGATGAGAAGGAGTTTCTTCCCAGAGACCAGTCGGACTGTAAACTCCTATCTCACCAGGGACTAACTCTACTAACTTACTGTACCACAATACTGCCCACAATATTTAATATGAAAAAGAACATGTGATCCTGTTTGTAATTTGTTGGTTGTTTGTTTGTTTTTTGAACAAAGTCCGCAGGCACTGCCACTTTTCATTTCACTGCACATCCCGTATGTGTATGTGACGAATAGACTTGACTTGACTTGACTATACAGGTAAGAAATCAGGTGATGAAATAACCGCTGGTAAGTCCTGGCCAGTAGCGCTGCTCCCAAATTCAAACTATAACTAATGGCAGGGGACTGCATCCCAAGCCTCTCCCCAACCCCTCCACCCCCCCCCCCCCCCCCCCCCCCCCCCACCCGTTTGGGAACAAAGCGCCTCAGCTGCAGACTGGCACCTAACTCAATACTAAACGCGTGGGAATTTAAACAAAGAGCTGCCGGCTGCAACGCTATGGGGTTTAAATATAGCGTCATGGCCACAGCGTTATGGGTCACAGACTGTTCAGGAACATTCACGTGTAACAGAGAGTGGTGAGTCTGTGGAATTCTCTGCCACGGAAGGTAGTTGAGGCCAGTTCGTTGGCTATATTTAAGAGGGAGTTAGATGTGGCCCTTGTGGCTAAAGGGATCAGGGGGTATGGAGAGAAGGCAGGTACAGGATACTGAGTTGGATGATCAGCCATGATCATATTGAATGGAGGTGTAGGCTCGAAGGGCCGAATGGCCTACTCCTGCACCTATTTTCTATGATTCTATAAACAAGGGTGACGTTCCCTGTGAGATGCTGATGTTCAGGTGAGGTGTTAAACTCAGTGGCATCTGCTCTATTGGATGAACTTAGTTTCGTATATTTTAGTTTAGTTCTGAGATACAACTCGGAAACAGGCCCTTTGGCCCACCTAGACCGTGCCGACTGTCAATCACCCCGGACATTAGCATTATCATGCACACTGGGGACGTTTTAAAATTCTTAACGAAGCCAATTAAACTGCAAATCTGCATGTCTTTGTAGTGTGGGAGGAAACCAGATCACGGAGGAAACCCTTGCGGTCACACGGAGAATGTACAAACTCTGAACAGACAGCACCCGGAGTCGGGGTTGAACCCTGACGCTGTATATATACAATTTAAGACACTTGGGAAGGTACAGGGACAGGAAAGTTTTAGAGGGTTACTAGACCAAGTGCAGGCCCATTGGGTCTGTTCCCCCAAAGTGCGGTTGGTGGGGGGTGGGGGCGGGGGGGGGGGGGGGGGGGGGGGGGGGGGGGGGGGGGGGGGGGGGGGAAGGGGGGCGGCTATGCGGCGTCACACATATTAAGCACCCCCCCATACACACTAACTAACCCCCCCCCCGCACACACGCTAACTACCCCCCTTGTTAATATATTAATATTATTAATTTGCTCCTTCACCCCATAATCGGCCTATCTAACTGACGCATATAGCCCAACACGCAGGCGCGTCTAGAGATGGAGGGGGGAGGGTAGAGAGTGAGGGCGGAGAGAGAGATGCTGGGGTGAGAGGAGGGGGGGGGGGAGAGGGTTTAGGGAGAGGTAAGGGGAGCAGAGAGGGAGGGGTAGATTGGGGAGAATGGGGGGAACAGAGGGGGGAAACGGCCTCGCGGGGCCGGTCCCCACTTCGATCGGACTGAGGCGTATGGAGTTGTGCGGGCTGGTCCGTGACATTGCATTGGGCTCCAAAAATCTTGAACTGTCCGAAAATCCTGCGCGCCAACGGCCCACAACGCATTGAGGGCGTACGCAGCGTCTCGACAGCGAAAGCCTAGCGCGTGGCGTTGTGCGATGACGTCACCACGCCCGGCGAGCCGTTGCATGATGACGTCACCAGCCCCCGAACGACATCGCCGTCCAAATTCAGTCGGCCCGCCGTCCTGCCCAGCTGATTGGTGAGTATGATGTTGGGACCAGCCCCGCATTACTCCATACGCCTCCGCGGTTCGAATTGGTGACCTCCCGATCTGCAGAGCATTTTGAGAAGGGGAGGGGGTGTTGGAGCGGGTGGGCATTGTGACGTCGGCAGCTGCTGATTTAAAGAAAAAAGTAAGTTTTGTGGAGGATTTTATTGAAAATGTGCACAGAAAAATGACGAAATTTAATGAGGAGTGAATCTGCGAATGTAAAAGTAAAATCGCTAGCGAAATGGTAAAAATCTTGGCCTTTTTGCGTCTCGTTTTCGCGGAGTAATGAATCAACGGCAAAAATCAAAGGCAAAATCAAAGGCTGACATACACCCACACACACACACACACACACCTTTACAAGTATACTAGACCCGACCCGAAACGTCACCTCTCCATGTTCTCCAGAGATGCTGCATGATGAGTGTTTGACTGCACTGAGCCTGTGCCCGCTGGAGTTTAGAAGAATGCGGGGAGATCAAGAGTTGCCAATCTTTGAAGCCGGGATGAGGCTGGGGGCGGGGCCCTTGTCACGTGCGGAGGGCAGGACAATGGGAGCGCCGTGAGTTACGTCATTCGGCCTGTCACGTGTCGGGGGGGGGCGGGTGAATGGGGTCAGTGGTCGGGGGCGGGGAGTTTGGGGGAAGTGAAGGGAAACAGAGGAGGGTGGGTCAGGGGGGGAGGAGAAGGGAAAGGAGGGATGGGGAAGGGGGGATGGCTGAGGGGTGGGAAGGGAGGAGGGTGGGGAAGCGGAGAGGGGAGGAGGTGTGGGGGGAAAGAGGTTGTGAAAGGAGGGAGGGAGAAGAGGAGTGGTTTTAGGGGAGGGGGACCGAGATGGGATACATCGATAAATAGACAATAGGTGCAGGAGGAGGTCATTCGGCCCTTCGAGCCAGGACCGCCATTCAATGTGATCATGGCTGATCATCCACAATCAGTTCCCCGTTCCTGCCTTCTCCCCCATATCCCTTGATTCCCGCCAGCACTAAGAGAGCTCCATCTAACTCTCTTTTGAACGCATCCCCAGTGAATCGGCCTCCACTGCCCGTCTGAGGCAGAGAATTCCACAAATCGGTCACAAGTGGCGCAGCGGTAAGAGTTGCTGCCCTCACAAGCGAATGCAGCGCCGGAGACCGCGGTTCAATCCCGACTGCTGGTGCTGTCTGTATGGAGTTTTGCAGGTTCACCCCGTGACCTGCGTGGGTTTTCTTTCTCCACATCTTTGGTTTCCTTCCACACTCCAAAGACGTGCAGGTTTTTTGGTAGGTTAATTGGCTTGGTGAATGCAGACCCGAAACATCACCTGTCCATGTTCTCCCAGAGGTGCTACTTGACCCCGCTGAGTTTAATCCAGCACTTTGTGCCTTTTTTGTTGTGAAGCAGCATCTGCAGTTCCATGTTTCTGCATCTTCAACACTGACACTTACAGCCGAGTTACATTCATTCCCCGAGATGGCAGTGTGCCCGCAGTGTCAGCCAGTTCAGGTAAAGGGAATGCGTTTTGAACCAGGAAGAGGAGGAGTTAAAATGGCTTCGAAAGAGAGGCAGGTCGAGAGTTAACCGAGAGGAGGTAGTTTTGTCCCATCTGCCTGGATTTCTGTCACCGATCCGGTGTCACTGGAGTGCGGGCACAACTTCTGCCGCTCCTGTATCACACAAGAGTTGGGACAGGGAGGGAGAAACTCCTGCCCGGAATGTAGAGACAGTTACAGAACCGCACCCTCAGGGTTAGTCCCGGGAGCCCTTGGCGAGACTGTCTGAGAAATGCTCGAACACTGAGCCTGAATCGGACAGAGAAGGAAAGTAAACTTCAGTGCGAGGAACATCAGGAAGAACTGAAGCCTGTTTTGTGAAAACTGTCAAAGAAGCTGAATCTGTGTGAATTTTGTGCAGCTGGGCGGGAACACAAGTCTCACAGCTTCACGCTGATAGCAGAAGCTGCAGAATTCTGCAAGGTAAAAGCAAATCGATGTTGATCGCATCATGTTTAATTCCATCTTTATTGTCTAACACTTTCATTCTCTGATTCCCAAACACAATCTCAGGATCAGGCGAAATCTTCCATCCAGTCTCTCACAAAAAAACAATCAGGGATCCAGCAAATGGAACAGCAACAGAAACAGAAGATTTCTGCAGTTCTGGTGAGGCTTTCCAATTTCGATTTCCTGATCTTGTGCAGATTTGACCCATGTGATGCGTGTAATAATAGGGCAGCACAGTGACACAAGTAGTGCTGCTGCCTCCTAGTTCTGGTGAGCGGGTTCGATCCTGACCTCGGGTGCTGCTCGTGTGGTTCACGCCTTCTCCCTGTGACCGTGTCGGAATCCTTCCACGGTCCCAAACACAATACGCTGGTCTCAATGTCAATATCGTCGACTGTTATAATTCCCGTGGAAAGTGGGGGCGGTTGAGACGGATGAATGGGAATTAATGGGCACGTGAAAAGGAAGAAGGGAATTGTATTGGGGCAGAGGATTGATCGGTTATAACATTATCCTCACAACATTCGTCAACCCTCACAAATGCTTCTGAAGTCTGAATAAGGGTCTCGACCCGCAACGTCGCCTATTCCTTCTCTCAAAAGATGCTGCCTCACCCGCTTAGTTCCTCCAGCATTTTTGTCCACCTTATTGAATTGCCAAAGCAAATAAAACATGTACAGGCCAAATGTCACAATTAAAGTCGTGAGGAAACACAATCAGTGACATTATATATTGCTCTTCACCTTTTATTTCACAGGAACAATCACACAACCTTCAGTCCAAGATCACATCCCAGTATGCTGAACTGCACCAGATTCTCACTGAGAAAGAGCAGCGCACACTGGCAGATATCCGGGAAGAGGAGAAGAAGATTCTAAATACAATGGAGAAAAATCTTGGAAAGAATTCAAAGAAATTTAAAAATCCCCCAAGAGGAACTCGTGGATGGCGGAGGGAAGTTGCGGGCAAGCGAATAGGGGGATCAAAAAGGCGACAGTATGGTGTGTGTGAGTAGTAGCTAGTGTGTGTGTACACCGTGATGTCAGTGGGTTCTATCATCTCATCTAGAGTGATGGTTGTGTTAGTGGTTCTAGACTCTTAACAGGCATGTGGAGGCATGACACAGTAAAGGGTACAACTCGGGAGGACACAGATGATCTTCACTCATGATGTGTATGATGTGTTCTTCATGGGGGGGGGGGAAGCTGAAGAACTGAGTAAATGTTTTCTCTCTGCTCCATTGTTGTGTTCAGGAACTAATTGGCCTCCCACTTATCTATGGGGTCTCAGGACTATCTGGCTGGAATATAGAGGAGTGTTATATATGTGGAGTTAGAACAAGACATGATCCGATATCTGATCCCAAGGACCACGAATGGGCAAGGCAGTGAATATCTGGGAGTCTCCAACCAAGGCACTCTGAGAGATTTACATGTTTAAGACATATTTTAAACAAACGAGGATACATTTTAAAATAAATCGGGGAATTTTATCGACGGAATGGCAAAGAGGAGGAGTTCAGTCCTGGCTTGATCAGCCATACATATTGGGAAATTAACTTATAAATCTAGAACATGGCGCACACACAGATTGTTCTCTATATCCGATCCCATCAGCAGTGAGTGGTCACCTTGGGAATTGCTCTGTTTGTTTTGTCCAGCTTGTTTCACCAGATAATAATCTGGTGAACCAGTAACAATATTCCAGAAGCCGAATGTGTTTATCCCGCTTGCACTTAAATTTATCTCTGCTGTTGGCTTCAGTCCCTCCAATGCAGTGAGGTCCATGTTCTCATGACGGCATGTGACTTTTAATCCGCTGATAATATGACATTCCCTCTCATCGTTCCTGACATCTCGTCCCAGATAAATCACCACGACCTGCCCAGTTTTTTTAAGAGTTACCAATTCCTCTCAGTTACAGCGAACATTCCTTGTGCTTTCCCCCGTCGTTCTTCAACTCTGCGGCAATACCACCTTTCAGTCTGCATGAAACAGGGGCGATAAGAGTTGGAAATGGGAATTATCAGAGGGTTTGTAGAAATTTGGTGAAATGCCCGCAGTCGGGATGAAGACGGTTCATCTCAATCAATTGAGATTTGTGTTTTTAATTTCGTTTCAGGAGGAAGCTGTCACAAGCGAAGGTAGACAATTGTCTTGATGGAACATTGTAAGTTTTTTGGTGAAACAGCTCAAAAATTTTTGAATCTCAGTTTTTATAACCACTGTTAAATATTTCCCAGGGTTGCGTGATGAAGCAAACCACTGTCGGTGGTAGATGATAGCCTGCCAATTGAAATGTTTTAATTGCCTGTTTTCTTCAACACGGCATCAAAAAGAATAACTGATGACCTCAAGTCCTACCCTGCACTACAGGTTGGCAAAGTGAAAGCGTGCAGTCACAAAAAGGCGGGTACATTTCAGAAATAAATGCTGCATTTACCAGTAATTCGGAACTGAGTAAATTGTTCCCTCTTTGCAGCTGTTTTGTTCAGAAACTAATTGCCTCCCGCTCGAATCTATGGATTTCAGGACTGTCTGGCGGAATAAGAGGTGTTTTATATTAGTGGAGTTTAGAACAATGACAAGTATCCGATTGATCCCAAGGACCACAAATGCTCAAGGTCCCCGAATACTGGGATTCGCCACCAAGAGACTCTGAGAGGTTACATGTATAGACTATTTTAAACCAGAGAAATACATTTAAAAAAAATCGGGAATTGTAATCAATGGGAATGAATGCCAAAGAGGAAGAGTCAGCGGTGGGCTCGATCAGGCCGCCACATTGTGGGGACTAACATTGTAATCTAGAACGTGCCGCCACATCAGATTGATCATCTATATCCGGATTCCCATCAGCATGAGTGGTCACATTAGGGGAATTTGCTGTTTGTTTTTTTGTCCACCTTTTCACCAAGTATGGGTATCCCATTCTACCTCATAGACAGGCATTTGGCCCAGTCCGCTATCCAGTCAAGATTTCTGGCTTCCCCCCGCCCCCACATCATCCCTCCCATCTACTCTCCAGACCCGGTAACAATACCCCAAATCAGAGCCCAAATGTGTTTTATCCCACGTGCACTAAATTTATCCCTCCAATGCAAGTGAGGGTTCAAGTTCTCATGACTGCATTCCCTTCGGTATTTATTGAAGACCATGTTACTTTCAACTTTGATTAGTATACACACTTTGATATGAAAATAATTTCATCCCCACACACCCAGCAACAGCACTCCCAACTTAAATCCACCGATAAACTTAAATTCACTCTCACATCCTGACATCTTCTCCAGAATGAAAATCACCATCACCTGCCCAGTCTTTTCATTAAGTTCCATCCTCTCGGTTATGACCTCTCAGTCATGAATGTAATTTTCATGAACATTCCTTGTGCTTTCCCCCCATTGTTCTACATCTCTGCGGCAATATCCGCTTTCCCTCTGCATGACAGCGGCGATAAGAGTTGGGAAATGGGAATTATCAGAGTGTTGTAGAAAATTGCTGAAATTCCTGTTGTCGGGATGAGGACGGTTCATCTCAGTCAATTGAGATTTGTGTTTTATTTCTTTCAGGAGGAAGCTGGGTGCAAGCGTAGGTAGGACATTGTCTTGACGGAAACTTTGTACGTTTTGGTGGAACAGCTCAAAACATTTCTAATACTTAGTTTATAACCAGCTGTTAAATATTTCCAGGGTTCGTGGTAAAGTTAAACTACTGTCGATGGTAAATGAAGCCTTGCCGATTGAAAAGTTTCATTGCCCAGTTTCATTCAACAAAGAAATATCTGATGACTTCAAGCAAGGTAAAGCTTATACCTTTTCCATTATTCTTGTTTCTGACATATTCAAGCCATAGACCTTATCATTTCCCAGCCTCACGCAGCCCTGGTTTTAAACTCCCCAAAATCGAAACACACAACTGCCCTGGCAGAAAATGATTTTCACGGACCTCGACTCATCCTATCTCCCCTGGTCCTATCTGTACCGACCCCAACCCCCCCCCTGACCTATGTCCAAGATATCTCACATGCCCTTGGTCCCTTTAATGACTTTGCTTTCAGAGCACCCACCCCCTCATCTTTACCATGGATGTTCAGTCACTCTAGACCTACATCTCCCACCAGGAAGGACTTAAAGCCCTCCGTTTTATCCTCAACCGGAGAACCATCTAATTTCCCTCTACACCTACTACTCAGCCTAGCGGAGCTGGTTCTCACTCTTAATGACTCCTCCTTCAAATCCTCCCACTTCCAAGGCCCTATCCCTGAACTCTATCTCCATTACATTGATGACTGCATCGGTGCTACCTCCTGCACCCATGCAGAACTCATGGACTTCATCAACTTCACCACCAATTTCCATCCTGCAATCAACTTTACGTGACCATCACCGACACCTCCCTCCCCTTTCTTGATCTCACAGTCTCCATCACAGGAAATAGACTATCGATAGACGTCTAGTACAAACCCACTGACTCCCACAACTATCTCGACTACACCTCTCCCCATCCTGCTTCCTGCAAAGACTCTATCCCCTACTTCTAATTCCTCAGTCTACGCCGCATCTGCGCCAAAGATGAGGTGTTCCATACCGGGACATCCGAGATGTCCTCATTCTTTAGAGAATGGGGGTTCCCCTCTACCATCATAGATGAGGCCCACAATCGTGTCTTCTCAGTACCCCATAGCTCTGCCCTTGCTCCCCCTCCCCCTAGATGGGGCATTTGTTTAGCAGTAAAAGGATTAGTCCAAGTCAGCATGGATTTATGAAAGGAAAATCAGGCTTGACTAATCTTCTGGAATTTTTTGAGGATGTGACAAGCAAAATGGATGAAGGGGAGCCAGTGGATGTAGTGTATCTAGACTTTCAGAAAGCCTTTGATAAGGTCCCGCATGGGAGACTGGTGACTAAAATTAGAGCACATGGTATTGGGGGTAGGGTGTTGACGTGGACAGAAAATTGGTTGGCAGACAGGAAGCAAAGAGTAGGAGTGAACAGGTCCCTTTCGGAATGGCAGGCAGTGGCGAGTGGAGTGCCGCAAGGCTCGGTATTGGGGCCGCAACTGTTTACAATATATATTAATGATTTGGAAGAGGGAATTAGGAGCAACACTAGGAAATTTGCAGATGACACAAAGCTGGGTGGAAGTGTGAACTGTGAAGAGTATGTTAGGAGGTTGCAGGGTGACCTGGAATGGTTGAGTGTGTGGGCTGATGCGTGGCAGATGCAGTATAATATAGATAAATGTGAGGTTATCCACTTTGGTGGCAAAAACAAGGGGGCAGGTTATTATCTCAATGGGGTTAGGTTAGGTCAGGGGGAGGTACAGCGAAACCTGGGTGTCCTTGTACACCGGTCACTGAAAGTTGGCGTGCAGGTACAGCAGGTAGTGAAGAAAACTAATGGAATGTTGGCCTTCATAACAAGAAGATTTCAGTATAGGAGTAGAGACATTCTTCTGCAGTTGTATAGGGCTCTGGTTAGACCACATCTGGAGTATTCTGTACAGTTTTGGTCTCCTAATTTAAGGAAGGACATCCTTGTGATTGAGGCAGTGCAGCGTAGGTTCACGAGATTGATCCCTGGGATGGCGGGACTGTCATATGAGGAAAGATTGAAAAGACTAGGCTTGTATTCACAGGAGTTTAGAAGGATGAGGGGAAAATCTTATAGCAACATATAAAATGATAAAAGGACTGGACAAGTTAGATGCAGGAAAAATGTTCCCAATGTTGGGCGAGTCCAGAACCAGGGGCCACAGTCTTAGAATAAAGGGGAGGCCATTTAAGACTGAGGTGAGAAAAAACTATTTCAGCCAGAGAGTTGTGAATTTGTGGAATTCCCTGCCACAGAGGGTAGTGGAGGCCAAATCACTGGATGGATTTAAGAGAGAGTTATATAGAGCACTAGGGGCTGGTGGAATCAAGGGATATGGGTAGAAGGCAGGCATGGGTTATTGATTGGGGACGATCAGCCATGATCACAAGGAATGGCGGTGCTGGCTCGAAGGGCCGAATGGCTTCCTCCACCTATTTTTTATGTTTCTATGTTTCTATTAGTCGCAACATAGACAGATTCCCCCTTGTCATTACCTTTCACCTGATGAGCCGCCGCATACAACACATAATCCTCCAAAATATCTGCCACCTCCAACGGAATCCCACCACTAGCCACATTTTCCCACCTCCATCCCTTTCCATCTTCCGCAGAGTCTATTCTCTCTGCAACTCCTTGGTTAACTCATCCTTTCCCACCCAAACCACCCCCCCCCCCCCCCAGCTATGTTCCCATGAAACTGCAGAAGATGCAACGCCGGTCCCTATACCTCCTCCCTCAACTCTGTCCAGGAACCCCAACAGTGCTTTCAGGTTAGGCAGAGTTTACTTGCACCTCCTCCAACCGCATCTACTGTATCCATTGTTCAAAATGTGGACTCTTATACATCGATGAGACCAAACGCAGACCGGGCAATCGTTTTGCTGAACACCTTTGCTCAGTCTGCCTGAACGGACCTGATCCCTCAGTTGCTGAACCCTTTAATTCTCCTTTCCCATTCCCACACAGACCTTTCTGTCCTAGGTCTCCTCCATTATCAGAGTGAGGTTAAACGCAAATTGGAGGAACAGCATCTCATATTTGGCTTGGGCAGCTTACAGCCCAGTGGTATGAAATGTTAATTTCTCTAACGTCAGGTACCCCCGGCATTCCCTCTCTATCCCTCCCCCACTCAAGTCGCACTGGTTTCTCATTTTCACCTAACAAACTGCCAACAGTGACCTATATCATCGTTATTTTTTGCATATCTCCCATTAATTGTTCTTTATCTCTTTAAATCATCGCCCATAGCACTTGTTTCCCTTATCCCTAACCAGTCTGAAAAAGGATCTCGAACCGAAACATCATCCATTCGCTCTCTCCAGGGATGCTGCCTGTTCCACCGAGTTACGACAGCTTTTTGAGTCTATCTTCAGTTTAAACCAGCATCTGCAGGTCATTCCTATACATCTTTAAGCAATACCTAGATGCAAAGATTAATTCTATTGTGGACTGAAGGAAAATTGGAGATTTGATCTACCACTAAACTCATCAGCTGGGAAGCATCATAGCGTCAGAGGTTTAGACACTCCTGCCTTGGGTAAAATACTGTGGCTATTCACCTTATCTGTGCACATTACATTAATCTTATAGACATCTATAAGTGTACCTGTGTACCTGCAGCCTGAGGTCTCTGAGTTCTATAAAGTTCCCCGTTTACTGTGTATGTCCTGCCTGGTTTGTCTCAGCAAAGTGCATCACCTCACCTTCACATGAATAAATCCCACCTGCCGTTCCTGAGCCCGTTGGCCCAGTTCACAGGGATCACATTTACTCTCAGATAACCTTCTTCACTCTCCACAATGTCAACAATTTTAGTTCCATCTGCAAACTGATTAACCGTGCAACCTACATACACACCCAATCATGTATATAAATAAGGAACAACAGTGGACTCTGTCTCCAGTCTGAAAAACAACCCTCTACCAACATCCTCTGTCTGCGACCTTCAGGTAAATGTTGTATTCCATCGGCTAGTTCACCCCGGATTCCATGAGATCCAACCTTCCAGAGGGGCCTCTCATGCGGTGTGTGGAAGTTGCGTTTGTCAGAGGGCAGTGAATATCTGGAATGTTGTGCTCAAGATGGTGGTGAAAAGCTGAGTTATTGGATACGTGCAACTTGGCTACAAATAAATATTTGATAGATCTAAAAATTAAGATTATGGGGAAAGTCACTCAGAAAAGGAATTGGTGGCAGCTTAGATCAGCCATGATCACATTGAATGGATGGGCAAGCCTGAGGAGCCGATCCTAATCCTGCTCCTGTTTTCTTGTGTTCCTATGCTCATGTGTACCAATAAATTGACAGACTTGACACAGCGGAAATGCAGTCAAGATTAACAATACTTGTTCTTGGGACAATGGGTTTGCTGTGCGGGGTGTGAGTGAGTAGACTAGGCCTGTGTACTTGAGAGTTCGGGTGTATTGGAGGAGATCTCAGTGAAACACAAAGTTCTTACAGGGCTCAGTGAGCTGGATTCAGGGAGGATGTTTCCCCTGTCTGAGGGGTCTGGAGAATGGGCAGCATCTCAGAATGTTGGCTGCACCATGTAGGACAGAGATAAGGAGACATTACTGCACGCCGAGACTGGGGAACCTTTGGAATTCCCTGAGACGGTGGCCGTGGTGACTCAGTCATTCAGTGCTCTTGGAGCCGAGAGCCATGGTTGTACATTACAGAGTCAGGCCCTTCGGCCCATTACGTCCATGACCACGTTTTCCTCAGCTATACTAATTGATTTCCCCATATTACATCACCATTCTGCTGCACCTCACTTATAGTGCCTCAAATATAGTGATTATAACTGACTCCACCACCTCCTCTGTGGCATGTTCCAGAGATCACCCACTCTCAGTGTAAAGAAAACTTCCAACTCAGATCCCCTTTAAAATTCCTTGCTCTCATGATAAACCTGCACCCTCTTGATCTGACATCCCTGCATGCGAATAAGGTTTTGATAATCTACCCGATATCCTGCTGCAGACTTTGACAACCTTCCCCGCTATCCACAATGTTTGCATCCCCCACAGACTTACTAATCACACCTCCTACATTCACATCCAAGCCATGAACATATAACATAAACAGCCAAGGTTGCAGCACCGATCTCTGCTGCACTCCACCAGTCACAGACCTCCAAGCAGAAAAATCATCCTTCTACCGCTACCTTCTACCTCCAACCACCAAGCCAATTTTGGATCCATTTCACCAGCTCAACTTGGATCCCGCCTGCCTTAACTTTCTGGACCAGCCTTACATGCGCAACATTGACAAGTCCCTCAGTGAACTTCTTATATTGGTTCACAATTAGATGTGTGTGCTCTTGCTTGCACACACCCATCAAATCCACCCGTGAATCCCCTCTCTTTCAGCGACCCTACAACCACAAGTCTCCACTCATTCTGTCTAAAACTCGATCATTCAACCTCTGCTTCCTTCCATGGTCCAAACCACTCCTCCCTCCCTCTCACCCTCCACTCAAAGAAGCAAGGGCAGGTCATCTGGCCCCTCATGTCTCCCCTCATTCGCTATGATCATGGCGACTCCACCCCACACCTCTACCTCCTCTTCAACAACCTCAAATTCCCACTCACATCAATATCCTCTTGCTCCGATCTGCTTCCATATCTGAATAGCCCGCTTCATTCCTCCATTCCCACCTCAATCTCGCAATCCTCCTCACTCTCCGCACTCACTCACTCGTCATCCTCGTGCACCCTCCCCCACCTCACGAAATTCCCCTCTCCATCCCTGGATAAACACTCCAGGAATGACGTGTGTTGTCCACCGGTCGTGGTTGGGATGAAACACCGGGCAAGGTTTCAGGTGTCCGCCCGCCTGTGACTGAGGCCGAGCGGCTTCTCCCCCGGTCCCGGGGCCGCGCTGCCCGAGTCTCCCCCCGACCCCCGGGGACTCTCTGATTCTCTGCTTCTCCCCCCAGTCTCCGTCACCCTGGATGTGGAAACATCGCATCCGGGGCTCGAGGTGTCTGAGGATCGGAAGAGGGTGAGATGTACCTGGACCCGGAGGAGTCTCCCTGACACCGGGAAGAGGTTTACACACAGTCCGTGTGTGCTGGGATCGGAGGGATTCACATCGGGGAGACATTACTGGGAGGTGGAGGTGGCGGGGAATCTGTTCTGGAGTCTGGGAGTCGCCGCAGAGTCTGTGGAGAGAAAGGGATGGGTCACACTGTCCCCGGAGACTGGAGTCTGGAGCATTGGGCGGGGGTGGTGTTTCGGTGACGTGTTTGAAGCATTCACCTCCCCTCCATCCCCTCTCCCCGCCCGTCCCATCCCCGGGAGGGTGGGAGTTTATCTCAGTTACGAGTCCGGGACAATTTCATTTTACGACGCGGACACCAAGTCCCATCTCCACACCTTCACTGGGAATAAATTCACGGAGAAACTTTATCCTTTCTTCTGGCCTTGGGATGGAAACTGGCTGAGAATCTGCTCCGGTTCCGCTCCGGGTGTGTAAAAAAAATGTAAATGTGGGAAGAGAGAAATAAACAGCAATTGAAATCAGAGCTGTCTGTCGATCCGTTCATTTCAACGCGTTAACCGCGTCCGGCAACGGAACAGAAATGACTTTTGTGAAAATATAAAGATTGAAACAATCTCCCTTCCCGCGGGTTCAGCAGCAGCCGCGGGCGGGCGGCGGGACCTGAGCTCCGGGCTCCCCCGGGACCTAAACTCCCCGCGAGTCACAACGCGGCACACGCGGAGTTGGTGCGAACTTCAGCAACGGCGTAAAGGCCAGTTTAGGGGTAGGTGGAGATGGGAGGGCAGAATAACATCGGAAAATCAATGAAGTGAGAGAGGTGTGCTCTCGGTAGGGAGTTTGATTGCTCTCCACGTGACCGCATGGGTTTTCACCGACATCTTCAGTTTCCTCCCACACTCCAAAGACATTCAGGTTTATTGGTTAATTGACTTGGTATAATTGTAAACAGTCCCTAGTGTGTATAAGATAGCGCTAGTGTGCCGGGATCACTGGTCGGTACGGACTCAGTGGGCCGAATGGACCGTTTCGAAAGGCACCAAATGCTGGAGTAACTCAGCAGATCTGGCAGCATCCCTGGAGAACATGGATAAGGTGATAAAGAAGGAATCGGGAGGTCGGGTTGGTTATTGCGGACCGAGCTGAGGTGTTCGGCGAAACGATCGCCAAGCCTCCGCTTGGTCTCACCGATATAGATCATCTGGCATCTAGAGCAGCGGATGCAGTAGATGAGGTTGGAGGAGGTGCAGGTGAACCTCTGTCGGACCTGGAAGGACTGCTTGGATCCCTGGAAGGAGTGGAGGGGGGAGGTAAAGGGACAAGTGTAGCATCTCTTACGGTTGCAAGGGAAAGTGCCCGGGGAAGGGGTGGAGCGGGAGGGAAGGGTAGAATTGACAAGGGAATTGCGGAGGGAGCGGTCTTTGCGGAAGGCAGACAGGGGGGGAAATGGGAAGATGTGGCGAGTGGAGGGGTCACGTTGGAGGTGGCGAAACTGGCGGAGGACTATGTGTTGTATGTGCCGGCTGGTGGGGTGAAAGGTGAGGACCAGGGGAACTCTGCCCTTGTGCGAATGGGGGGAATGGGGAGAGGGGCAGTGTTGCGGGGTATGGAGGAGACCCTGGTGTGAGCCTCATCTATAGTGGGGGAGGGGAATCCACGTTCTCTGAAGAATTAGGACATTTGTGATGACCTGGTGTGGAACACCTCATCCTGGGAGCAGATGCGGCGTAGACGGAGGAATTGGGAATAGGGGATGGAGTCCTTACAGGAAGCAGGGTGGGAGGAAGAGTAGTCCAGGTAGCTGTGGGAGTCAGTTGGTTTGTAGCGGATGTCGGTCAGGAGTGTATCACCTGCAATAGAGATGGTGAGGTCAAGGAATGGTAGGGAAATGTCGGAAATGGTCCAAGTGTATTTGAGTGCCGGATGGAAGTTGGTGGTGAAATGGATGAAGTCAGTCAGTTGTGTGTGGGTGCAGGAGGTGACACCAAAGCAGTCGTCGATGTAACGGAGGTAGAGGTCGGGGATGGGGCCCTGGTAGAGCCGGGACCAAGGATTGTTCGACGTACCCAACAAAGAGGCAAGCGTAGCTCGGGCCCATGCGTGTGCCCATAGCTACGCCTTGTGTTTGGAGGAAATGGGAGGAGTCAAAAGAAAAGTTATGGAGGGTAAGGACCAACTCTGCTAGGCGGAGGAGGGTGTCAGTGGACGGGTATGGGTTGCTCCTCTGGTCGAGGAAGAACCGGAGGGCTTTGAGACCATCCTGGTGGGGGATGGAGGTGTAGAGTGACTGGACGTCCATGGTGAAGATGAGAGGATGGGGGCCTGGAGAATGGAATGCACGGAGCCTACAGAGGGTGTCTGAGGTGTCTTGAACATAGGTGGGGAGGGATTTAACCAAGGGGGATAGGATGGAGTCAAGGTATGTGGAAATGTGTTCGGTGGGGCACGAACAGGCAGAGACAGTGGGTCTGCCGGGGCAGTCAGGTTTGTGGATTTTGAGGAGAAGGTAAAATCGGGCCATGCGGGGCTGGGAAACGATGAGGTTGGAGGCTCAGGGGTGCAGGGAGCCGGAGTTGATGAAGTCGGTTATGGTGCTCGAGATGGTGGCCTGGTGTTCGTCAGTGGGATCATGGTCCAGGGGTAAGTAGGAGGAGGTGTCCGAGAGTAGGAGCGTGGCCTCCGCTTTGTAGAGATCGACGCACCAGATTACCACGGCACCTCCCTTGTCAGCAGGTTTGATAACCCAGTCTGGGTTGTTACGGAGTACGGAGTGAGTCGATGGCAGTACGTTCGGGGGAGGGGGGGGAGATATTGGAGTGAGACAGGGTAGTGGAGAAGTCGAGGCGGTTGATGTCCCGATGGCAGTTCTGGATAAAGAGTTCTAAAGCCGGTGGGCCACGAGGGGGGGGTCCATGAGGAGGGGGTTCATTGGAGACAGGAAAAGGGATCATCAGTGGGGGGCGAAGACTTCTTCCCATGGAAGAACGCTGTGAGGCGGAGGCAACGGTAGAAGAGCTCAAGTCATGGTGGGCGCGGAACTCATTGAGGTGGGGATGGAGGGGGGACAAAGGTTAAGACCTCTGCTGAGGACCGACCTTTCGGTGTCTGAGAGGGGGAGGTCCGGGGGATGGTGAACACGCGGCAAGGATGGGAGTTGCGGCTGGAGGAAGGCAGGTGAGTGGACCGAGGACAAAGTGTTTTGTGGTGGGGGGGGGGGGGGGGGGGTGGAGGTTGGTCAGGGGGTGGGGGGGGTATGGGGGCTGTGGTGTAGGTGGGGAAGAGCAGGGCTTACATAATAGGAGGGGATGTTTTGGGTCATATTGTCAAAGAGTGAAACTGTGGAAACAGGCCCTTTGACCCACACTGGCCAATATGTCCCACCTACACTAGTTCCACCTGCCTGTGCTTGGTCCAAACCACTCCAAATATGTCATATCCATGCCCCTGTCTAACTTGTTTCATAACTGTTAGGATAATCCCTGCCTCAACTACCTCCTCTGGCAGCTTGTTCTATACACCCACCGCCCTCTGTGTGAAATAGTTCCCCCCTCAGATTCCTAAAAAATCTTTTCCCCTTCACCTTCTACCTATGTCCACAGGTCCTTGATTCCCCTACTCTGGGCAAGAGACTCTGTGCATCTACCCGATCTATTCCTCTCATGATTTTGTACACGGGACCCTACTTCGACTGACTGTTGAGTGCAGCCAAGTCATTCCCTCCTCTCCCCTCTTTGTCAGGCAGAACATCCAAAATCTTGAAAACACATCGCACCAGTGTAATAAACAGCTTCTTCCCTGCTATTATGAGCTCCCGAACGGTCCTTCCATAAGGGATATACCTCAACAAGAACTCCGACTCGCAAACCTTCTTTGATGTTTCCAGCAGTGGAAGTCAAGAACCAAAGGGCACAGCCTCTGAATAAAAGGACCTACCTTTAGAATGGAGATGAGGATGAATTTCTTTAGCCAGAAGGTTGTGAATCTGTACAATTCATTGACACCGACGGCTGTGGAGGCCAAGCCATTGGTCTTCTTAAAACAAAGATTGACGGGATGTTGATTACATAGTCTCGACAAGACTATGACTTAGACTAGCTTCAGAAGAGCCTGGTGATAAGCCTCTACCGCTAGAGTTGCTACCTTACAGCGTTTGCAGCGCCAGAGACCCGGGTCCAATCCCGATTATGGCCGCTGTCTGTACGGAGTTTGTACGTTCTCCCCGTGACCGCGTGGGTTTTCTCCGACATCTTCCGTTTTCTCACACACTCCAAAGACGTACAGGTATGGAGGCTAATTGACTTGGTGTAAGTGTAAATTGTCTCGAGTGTGTGCAGGTTAGTGTTAATGTGCGGGGATCGCTGGTCGGTGCGGACTCGGACCGAGTCGGTGCGCCGAAGGGCTTGTTCCGCGTTGTATCTCTAATCTAAACGAATCTAAATTCACACATCTGTTAATAGCCATTGAGTGGGGAGTGCTCTGGCCATTTATTAGAACTATTGAGTTTGTCCAAAGCAGGGAGAGTGTTTGTACGTTCTCCCCGTTGGCTGTGTGGGTTTTCTCCGGGATCTCCGCTTTTCTCCCACATTCCAAAGGCGTACAGGTTTGTAGGCTAACTGGCCTGGTATAATTGTAAACTGTCCCTAGTGTGTGTAGGATAGCATCAGTGTGCGGGGATTGCCGGTCGGCGTGTACTCAATGGGTCGATGGGCCTGTTTCCGCAGTGTATCTCTAAACTAAACTAAACAATCTAAAATGTCCTAATCGGCCCTCTCTCTCCAACAAGTTATGTACTTACCTAGGTACAGTGAAATGCTTTGTTTTACATACAACCTGGTTCCGACACAGTACCGAACAGTCCAGTCTACCCCCTGCTGCCGCACTTGGCAACAGGACTCCCCCAAACCCCCCCAACCCACCCCCGCCAGTACCCGTCGTTCTTGACGTCCACCTTGCTCTTGACGAAGATGGTTCTCCAAGAGGAACTATATGTATGTATTCATCATTTACACAGACACAGAAAAACACAGACACACACACGCTTGACAACTTTGATGACATTATTTTATTGCAGTGGACAGAAACTGTCTGAAGAAGGGTCTTGATCCAAAAGTCACCCATTCCATCTATCTGGAGATGCCGCCGGACCCGGTGAGTTACTCCAGCATTTTGTGTCTATCTTTGGTGTAAACCAGCATCTGCAGTGCCTTCCTACACTGTTCATCAAACATCTGTAGACGTAACAATCTATTCACAATCCCTGTTGCAACAACAGATTTATATCCTTCACCTCTCTGGTGAAGTTAATACGCAGTGTACATCTTCCTGCTCAAGTTAGTATTCATAACACCTTACGAGCATAAGGTTGCATAGATTAAATAAGAGCAATAAATAAATATAATTAAAAAATAGAAATATTACTAAACTTGCAACTGATCAATGCATTCAGCTTGACCCCTGTAATGAACAGTTAACTGATACAATTAGCAGCGGTAAACACAGAAAGTATGTCTGAAGGAGGGTCCCGACCCAAAACTTCACCGATCCATGTTCTCCAGAGATGCTGCCTGACCAGCTGAGTTACCCCAGCACTTTGTACCTTTTTTGTTCGGGTAGATCTATTGCTTCGGAATAAACGGATCAAAGGATTTGGGGGGGGGGGGCTGGGGGGGGGGGGGGGGGGGGGGGGGGCTGGAACAGGGGCCTGACGTGCTTGATTAACCGTTCGTGTGTTGAGGGTATTGAGGTCAAATGGCCAACTCCTGGTCATATGTTCAGGGTTTCTGAATACTTGGCTGTAAGGCAACACATTAGTGCAGCAGGTGGAACCACTGTCTCACAGTCACTGTTAAAGGCCTTTGATTTGAACCACGGTGGCGCAGCGGTAGAGTTGCTGCCTCACAGCGCCGGAGATCCGGGTTCGATCCTGACTACGGGTGCTTATCTGCACCGAGTTTCTACATTCTCCCCGCGACCTGCGTGGGTTTTCTCAGAGGTCTTCAGTTTCCTCCCACATTCGATCTTGTGAAAGGCTGAAAATGAGGAAGGGTTGAAAGAAATGGGATCCCTCCAAGTTTGGAGAGCATGGGAAATGGGAACGACATTAAGGAGGGTGGAATCATCCTACCACAACCAGAAAGCAGCCCTGAACTACTATCTACTTCATTGGTGACCCTCGGACTATCCTCGATCGGACTTTACTGGCTTTACCTTGCCCTAAACATTATTCCCTTAGCACGTATATATAAATGTCTCAATTAGAATCATGTGTTGTCTTCCCACTGACTGATTAGTACGCGACAAAAGCTTTTCACTGTACCTCGGTACATGTGACATGTGGCCTGTTCCACCCACCCAACCGGGAAGGCAAATTCAATGCTAGCATTTACATCAAGAGGACTGGAATACAGAGACAGAGATGTGATGCTGAGTCTCTATAAGGCACTGGTCAGGCCACATTTGGGGTACTGTGAGCAAGTTTGGGCTCCATATCTGAGGAAGGATTTGTTGGCTCTGGAGAGGGTCCAGCGGAAGTTTACAAGAATGATTCCAGGAATAAGTGGGTTAGCATTTGATGACCTCTTGACAGCCCTGGGCCTCCACTCGCTGGAGTTTACAAGGTTGAGGGGGCACCTCATTGAAACATACAGAATAATGAAAGGCATAGATAGAGTGGATGTGGAGAGGATGTTTCCACTGGTGGGAGTCTAGGGCCATAGGTCATAGCTTCAGAATTATAGGGTGCTCTTTTAGAAAGGAGGCGAGGAGGAACTTATTTTGTCAGAGGGTGGTTAATCTGTGGAACACATTGCTGCAGAGGGCTGTGGAGACCAAGTCAGTGGATATTTTTAAGGCAGAGATAGACAAATTCTTGATTAGAATGGATGTCAAGGGTTATAGGGAGAAGGCAGGAAAATGGGATGAGAGGGGGCGGTGATCAGCCATGATTGAATGGTGGAGTAGACCCGATGGGGTGAATGGCTTAATTCTACTCCTATAACTTGTAAACTTGAATCTCTGGTGGGACATCGCTTGCTGTTGGGAGGCTTCCAAAGGCTTCTTGCCATGAGATGGAGGATGCAGTGCGTCTCAGCTCTGTCCGACGCAGTAGGGATGAGTGCGGTGCCGTACCAAGTCAGGTCACTGGGACTGTCCATCTCTGTTGAGGAAAGGCCGGGCACTTCCTCAGTGGCGAAGTACACTTGCAGGATGACCACGGAGAGGAAGATGAGAAGCAACCTGTTGGCCAAGTCAGTCTGAGCAGGGAACAGCTTCCTCACCTGTAAAACAGAGAGAAGCAGATGTTATTGCAGATAGTATTGGTCTTAATTGCTGCAGATTTAATTTCTACAGATGCGACACAAAGCATTTTATCGGGATGCATCACAGCCTGGTTTGGCAACAGCTCCATCCAAGTAGGCAATAAACTGCATAGAGTTGTGGATGCAGCCCAGACCACCACACAAACCAACCTCCCTTCCATCGACACTTCACTGAAGGCCACCAGCATTATCAAGAATGAGTCTCACCCCGATCACTCCCTCTTCTCCCCTCTCCCATCTGTCAAGAGGTACAGAAGATAAACGCAAAGTGCTGGAGTAACTCAGTGGGTCAGGCAGCATCTCTGGAGAAAAAGGATGGGTGGCGATTCGGGTGGGGACACTTCTTCAGATCCGATCTGAAACGTCACCAATCCTTTTTCCCCCCAGGGATGCTGCCAGACCCGCTGGGTTACTCCAACACTTTGTCTATATCTTTGGCAAAGAAACATCTGCAATTCCTCGTTTCTACTAAGAGGTACAGGAGTGTGGAAACGCATACATCCAGATTCATGAATAGTTTCTTCCCAGCTGTTATCAGGCAACTGCAACATCCTGCCAACTAGAGAGTGGTCCTGACCTCCCATCTACCTCATTGGAGGCCCTCAACTTATCTTTAATCAGAATTTACTGGACTTTATCTTGCACTAAACGTTATTCCCTTTATCCTTTATTTCGCCACCATTACAGGAAGTCTGCAGAGGTCTGGGGTATTATGTAGAAAGAAGTTTACCAGAATGCAGCCTTGATTAGAGGGTATGACTAGTCTGAAGAAGGGTCTGGACCGAAACGTCATCCATTCCTTCTCTCCAGAGATGCTGCCTGTCCCGCTGAGTTACTCCAGCATTTTGTGTTTAAGAAGGAACTGCAAATGCTGGAAAATCAAAGCTAGACAAAAATGTTGGAGAAACTCAGCGGGTGAGGCAGCATCTATGGAGCGAAGAATATAGACGACATTTCGGGTCGAGAACCTTCTTCAGACTGGTGTGGGGTGGGTGGGGCGGGAAGAAGAAAGGAAGAGGCAGAGACAGTGGGCTGTGGCAGAGCTGGGAAGGGGAGGGGAAAGAGAGAGAAAGCAGGGACTTCCTGAAATTGGACAAGTCAATGTTCATACCGCTGGGGTGTAAACTACCCAAGCGAAATATGAGATGCTGCTCCTCCAATTTACGGTAGGCCTCACTTTGGCATATGGAGGAGGCCCAGGACATAAAGGTCGGATTCGGAATGGGAGGGGGAGTTGAAGTGCTGAGCCACCTGGAGATCAGGTTGGTTATTTAGAACCGAGCGGAGGTGTTGGGCGAAGCGATCGCCAAGCCTATGCTTGGTTTCACCGATATAGAGCAGCTGATACCGAGAGCAGCGGATGCAATAGTTGAGGTTGGAGGAGGTGCAGGTTAACCGCTGCTGCACCTGGAAAGACTTTCTCAGCTTTTTGTGTCTATCTTCCCTTTATCCTGTATCGGTACACTGTGGACAGGTCGATCATGTGAGGTCTTTTCACTGACGGGATAGCACGCAACAAAATTTATTTTCACTGTACTTCGGTACACGTGACCATAAACTAAATTAACTTAAACTAATTTCATCAGTAAAGTTTGTTCATGAAAATATATGTGGTAGACAGTTCTGGCTGCCCCATAACAGGAAGGATGTGGTGACCTGTTTGTGACTGCTTTGCATGGACCTGTAGATCGTAGATAAGATGGTAAAGAAGGCGTACGATATGCCTGCCTGCCTTCATCTCTTGGGGCTTTGAGTGTGAGATTCAGGCTGTCATGATGCAGCTTTATAAAACTTTGGTTAGACCACATTTGGAGTATAGTGTGCAATTCTGGTCGCCATGTCACAGGAAGGATGCTGAGGTTTTGGAGATTATGCAGAAATACGTTTACCAGAATGCTGCCTTGGTCAGAGGGTATTAACAATAAGGGAATGTGGACAAACTGGGATTGTTTACTCTGGAGCAGAGGACACCTAAAAGATGTTTATGAAAATATGGGAGGCTTAGAGGGGGTAGACAGTCACAGTCTTTTTCCCCCCCAAGTTGGAAATGTCAAAGGCTAGAGGGTATAGCTTTCAGGTGAGAGGGGCAAAGTTTAAAGAAGATATGCAGGGCAAGATTTTTTTTTTACACAGAGAGTGGGTAAGTGCCTGAAACGCGCTGCCAGGGCTGGTGGTGAAAGCAGATATAATAGTGGTGTTTAAGAAGCTTTTGGAAACATGCACAAATGTGCAGGGAATGGAAGGATATGGAACATGTGAATACAGAAGGGATCAGGTTAAATTAAGTTTGCTTAATCTCCTAGTTGTCAAACACTTTAATTTCTCTCCCCATTCCCACACTGACCTCTCTGTCCTGGTAATTCAGACAACCCAGTGGTATGAATATTGATCTCTCTAACCAAGTAACCTCTCCCTCCATCCCTCACCCATGCAAGTCGTTGTGCTAGATTCAAAGTAGTCTTGTTGAGTCTCATTGTATGTAACTCGTTTTCACCAGCCCACAGCTAACAAAGACCCGTCTCCTTTATCATCATTACTTTTTTGCATATCTTTTATTAATTTGTTGAATAACAAATCTATATCCATCTATATCCCTCGGTTCCCTTTTCCCCGACTCTCTGAAGATATGGTCTCGACCGAAACATCTCCTATTCCTTTTCTCCAGAGATGTTGCCTGACCCGTTGAGTTACTCCAGCTTTTTGTATCTATCTTAGGTCAAGTAGGCATCATATGGGTTTTGATATTGTGGGCCAAAGGGCGTCCTCTTCTGTTCAATTAGTACCATTATATGTCTCACTCTCACTTGCATTCTCAGTGTCCAAATCAGTCACTTACTAATATCCCAGAGTAGCATCTTTGAAAAGTACTTTACATTTATTTGAAGGCAGTCAAGTTGGAGACAGCTCATACAGTGTCTTAGATTTTAATCCTTCCCCACAAAGCCTTTTAATTTAATTTAGTTTAGTTTAGAGATACAAACATGGAAAGGCTCTTCCGCCCGGCGAGTCCGTACCAAACCAGCGATCCCCGAACACTTAGTTCTATCCACGTTGAGGACAATTATAGACGCGAATTATAACCTACACATTGTTGAACTAGTACTCCCAGGACCCGTTCGATTCTGACCACGGGTGCTGTCTATGTGGCGTTGCAACGTTCTCACTCCCTGTGTCTTCCGGTAGTTCTTCCCAGAGACGTGCGGGGGGTTGGAGCTTAATTGGCCCTCTAAATTGGTCCTTTATGTTGGGAGTGGACGGGAAAGTGGCGAACATAGAACTAGTGTGAAGTTGAGTTCAGAGATACAGCGCGAAGGCAGTCTGTTCGGCTCCACCGAGTCCGCGCCCCCCCCGACGGTGATCCCGCACGCTAACCTAATCCCACACACACACAAGGATAATTTACAATTATACCAAGCCAATTCGATCCGCCTACAACCTGTGTGTCTTTGGAGTGCGGAGGAAACCGGAGAAAACCCACGCATTTCACGGATAGAGTGCACAAAACTCCGTACAGACAGCGCCCGAAGTCAGGATCGAACCCGGGTGTCTGGCGCTGTGAAGCGGCCAACTCGACGCTGCGCCCACTCTAAACTGAACTAAAAGCTAAACATGACAGTGGAGTATGCAAGGCAAGCAAGCTAATCAACCTTTATTGTAAACACTTACTGTAAAACAAACTGTCCTTACAACCGACTGCAGTCTTTTCTTTCCCAACTTTAAATATTTCCCATAAAGGCAATAGCGCTGTGTGCGCAAATACATCTCAGACCAGTGGTTTAGATTAGTTTAGTTAACAGATACAGCGCGGAAACCAGGCCCGGTCGGACCACGTGACAAGCGCTCCCCGCACAACTAATTCTATCCTACTCACACAATCGGGACAATTTTACATTATAAACATTGAAAACCAAACTAATTAACCTACAAACGTGTCTTTGGAGTGCGGGAGGAAAACAGAGATCCCGGAGAAAACCCACGGGGAGAAGATACAAACTCCGTACAGACAGCACCCGTAGTCAGGATCGAACCCGGGTCTCTGGCGCTGTGAACTCTATCGCTGCTCCTGTCTAAACTAAATTAAATTAAAGTACACTAGACCGTGAAGTAGAAACAAAAAGCTGGAGTAAGTCAGTGGGTCAGACAGCATCTCTGGAGATGCATTTTCTCCAGAGATGCTGTCTGACCCGCTGAGTTTCTCTAGCTTTATGTGTCATCTTCAGTTTTAAACCAACATCTGCAGTTTCCTTCCCTAAACAGTGCGTAAGCAGGCAACAAGCCATAAAACATTGAGAGCCAGCCCGTGGCAGCAGTTACTGTAAGCCAGCTGTTCTTACACTGATTACAGTATTTTCTTTCCAACTTTAAATATTCCCCAATAAGGGAATAAACTACAGTGCGCGAACGGGCCTCAGAACATGAACTCAGAAACTGCAGATGCTTCGGTCGACCCGAAACGTCACCCATTCCTTCTCCTCCAGAGATGCTGCCTGTCCCGCTGAGTTACCCCAGTATGTTGTGCCCATCTTCGATGCTCGGTGTTAGACAGAACTATCTCCTAATCACCTCACCTGCTCCGAAAGTCAACATGGTTCCAGCGAAGAGCAGATCAATATTAAACATAAGGAATGACTTTTTTAAAGTTCCAAAAATTCACTTTATTCGTAAAGATGTATTCAAAAAAAATGGTATGGCTTTCATCCTTTCTCTATATAATTATACATAGTGTTATCGACTCGATACATTTGTAGTGCGAGTATGTTATTCTGTTCACACACCGACACCCACAAACGCGCACAAGCGGACACAGCCTGACCGGTAGATCGCCCTCTCCTTCCCTCTCCCTCTCTGGCAGATCTTCTCTCTCTCTCTTTCCATCTCTCTGCTCTTTATTTTTTTTTTTTTTTTATTTACTTTTGTTTATTTCCTTTTCTTTTTTTTTTTTTCTTTTTCTTTATTTATTTTATCTGCTTCTTCTTTTTTTTCTCTGCTCGTTTTGTTTTTCTTTTACAATTTCTTTTTTTATCTCTTTATTTTTTTTATTTACTTATTTTTTTTTTTTTTTTTTTTAGGTTATTTTTTTATTTCTTTTATTTTTTTTTTTCTTATTTTTTTCTTGTCTTTTATTTATTTTCTTTTTTCTTTTTTTATTTCTCCTATTCTCCTGCACTCCCTCTCCGCTCTCTCAATCTTCTCCCTCTCTCTCACTCAATCTGCTCCCCCTCTCCCTCCCTCTCCCCCTCTCGTATCTTTAAACTAAACTCATGCCTCAGGTTAACTGAACTCACATTCGGAGCAGGACACAATAAGCTGGAGTAACTCCGCGGGACAGGCAGCATCTCTGGAGAGAAGGAAAGGATGACGTTTCGGGTCGTAGACCCTTCTTCAGACCCTGCTTCAGAGGTGCTGCCCGTCCCGCAGAGTTACTCCAGCGTGTTGTGTCGATCTCAGAGAGATATGGTACCTGATAGTCGGGATACAGGATGCGCCGTCTTCTATTCTTGTCAGGGACCTTGCTTTTTCGCCTCCTGTGATGGTTCAAGTTGAAGATCAGGGGCCTGGTCTCTAGAGGTGACGAAACGTCGCTTTGGCCCGCCGCCCATGCCCATACAGGACTTGCAAATATGGCTTTTTTGTTTTCAAAGTAAGTATCCAAAATAATGACTTTTTTTGTTTGCAAAGTAAGTACAAAATAATGAACTTTTTTTGTTTGCAAAGTACAAATTGTAACAAATTAAATCTGCAGAGCGTCAGTCCCGCCATAAAAATGTTAACAGTTCGTCCTGCAGCGCCTTTTCTAGATCTGACGATGGGCGGCACCCATTGACGCCTTCTCTATCATCGTCCCTGGATGGGTGTATCTCGTCTGTCTGTCAAACGACAGCCACCAATCAACACAGCAGATCCCCGCCTATACTGGCTGCAGTGGTGACCGCTCGGTCTCCAACCCCAGCCGCTGCGGGTTCGATCCTCCCCTCCGAACTATCTTTTATCACACCATTAGAGACGGATGCCTTGATGGCCGAAGGCCCCAATTCTGTTCTTATCCAAAAACTAACTGACTTTTTCAAGATCTGGCACAATAATAATTCCCCTACCATCCCACGGATGCTGTCTGAACTGCAGGTATTCTACGCATTTTCTCATAGTTGTTTAGTTAAGATACAGCAACGAAACAGGACCAATCGGTCCCGAGACGAGTCCCGCGCTCGACCACGATGCCCTACACACGCTAGGAACAATTTTCATTTAACAAACAAACCGCCAATTAACCTACAAACCTGTACTCCGAGGAAACCGAAGATCACGGAGAAACCTCCCACAAGGTACTGGGAGAATGTAAAAACCCCGTACAGAGACCGCACCAGTATCAGGCTTGAACTCGGGTCATCAGACAGCTGTGAGCAGTAGCTCTAAACCCGCCACACCACCTCTCGTGGATAAGCATGTTAACTCTGTGATCACTATAAATATGCAAAAGAATGGTGCGTCCGCGTGGACACAATAGTTGGCCTGAAAGAAGCATGTTTCAGTCCAAGAGGACCTCATATAGTTTTAGCAAAGGGTGGGGAGTTGGGGGGGCTGTTGATCTTATTCTTAAAAGGAAAACCTTAGGGGGTAGCTTAATACATCAAGTTTGAAGCAAAGAACCAATTCCAATAATGAACTTGATTTTTGCTGATTTGTGAAAACAGCTTAATAATACCTTCCCAATGCTTAATCTTCAAGGCCCCCCTTCACTGCGAATAGTTTTAAACTATTGCTGGTCCAAGCAGACAAATCTTTTAACACCAGTTTTATGTTTACAAAGCGTGATTCTAGTGACCTGGACAATGCGAACCATTATTGGGTTAAACCCATTTTACTCGAACATCAGCTAGAGAATTCTGAGGATTTGTTTCATCAACAATAACTCATCTGCCATTCTTTCATCTTCCTTTGCCTGTTTACTGGCAATCGCGTTTTCCAAACGCATCAATTTCCAATGTCTTGATTTTCATTCCATATTCATCTGTGAAATCCATCATTACTTATTTACAATTCCAAAGTCCTTGTCTGTGAACGTTATCAAAATTTCATGTCCTGTCCTTTCAACTTTTGTTGTAGCTGAATCCCCCAAACTCCATGCAGTAAACATATCTAAAACCTCTTGCTGTAGATACTTGATAATGGGTTGTAGTTTCAAATATATACAAGTATTATTGCTGTCAAATATGGTGCAAACTTTAAAAGGACTTTTTGAAGTAAAACATTTGTTTCATGTTTTTGTTTTTGCATCTACTTTTTCTGAAAATACTTGGTATCATTGTAATCATGTCAATAATTTACGAAGTACTGGCAGCGCGCATCGTCAAAGCGTCCAAATATAGTTGTTGCTCTCGTTGGATTTTTCCTGACCATCTGGTATCACACCAATTGCTTTAATTCATTTCATTTTTTCTTGTCTAGAGGTTTTTCCAACAACTTCTATCCATACAGCCATTCTCTTGTATGAGCTTTCACAAAAGTTGCTATATACTGGATCAAATTGGGTAAAAAGTAAACTGCAGGCACACAACATTTTGTTGTTTCAGTTATCACCACAATTCTAGACAAGGGTCATAGCACCATATCTGAACAATGTTTGATCAGCCACATCTGGCAATTTTACTCTTGTACACCATTATACTGGCCAGGTAGCTTGCACGCCATCTGTGCTATCATCAGTTAACCAATTTTGGGTCAAATTTTAAGATGCTTCTAAATGTTTTCAATCAATAGAGCAAAACGTCCCGTCCTGTACCATCTTTACTTGGGCTACAACTGAAAGTAGTCGCTCACAGATAATACCTTTAAGCACAATACCGAATAATATGCTAAACTGATCGTTGGATGAATTTATCTCTTGCTTGAATCAACTGAATATGAATAATATTTTTGCTTGAAAAACTTCATAACTAAATTCTTTCCTTGTGGCATATTCTTCATAATTTTGATTAACATGTTTATAGTGTTTTAACTCAGGTATGAACAGTCCATCACGGCCTTACTTTGAGCCTTCCTTGTTGGCTCTAATCGTTTGATTCTTTGTTTAGACTTGTTTTGTACTGCAGAAACCGTAGCTGCCATAATGGGGTCATACTTTGCACAAAACTGCACTGAGCTAAAACTTTGCCATGATTCAGTAACCTCATTATCTGGATGTAGCCGATTCATTTCTGTGACCATCGAAAAGGAAGTGCTTGCTTGCCTAACAACTTTATTATGACGTCTATAATCCTCATGACAATACTGAAGCATCTTCTCCTTTTAATTAGTGATGCTTGCAAAGACATTTATCTCAAATTGCCAATCCATAAACCACACAGGTATATTGCTGACAATTCTGACATTGTTGTTTGTCGATTCATGTAAAAAAAGTCAAGCACTGGCTAATACGCCTGTAGTCCCAAAAGTCCACGCGTACAAAGGGTGATGGATTAAAAGTGTTGGGAACTCAAAGGCTACACAGTAAGAAACAATATAAGCTTCTATTATACTTTGTTATATGCTAGCCATTTCTTGGGCACTGAGTAATTCATTATTCCCTCCTACAAACGAGCGTCAAATAGCAGATCATCGCGTGGCTGAAATGGATTTCAGCAAAAAACTGTTTAAGCTTTGCTCGAAATGGATATGGAAGCTCCAGTAATTGGATCTTTCATTTACTTGCGTAGTTCATTTACAGGATGTGCTTCAGAAAACCAATCATTTATGTTAAGGAATATCTGATTTCCCGTCACTAGTTGAAGCTACGTGTTCAATGTTGCCACCCAGGCAGTACAGATACCAGAACAAGGAAAGCCGAAGAAATATTGGACCTGGGTTGATAATAATAATAATAATAATAAAATAATAATAATAAATAATAATACTAAATAATAATAATGTAATAATAACCACTTTATTATGGACACAAGGTCCAGACAAGGCAACATTGCAATAAAAATGCATTGCATATCAAATATCATAAATATATATAATAAACTTGTGTAAATCACAAAAACATCATAATTTATACATTTAAAAAAAATCCACAATACTAATTAAAAATCCAGACTAAAAAATGATCCAAGTCGTACAACTAGACAACGATTACAAGTGTCTCCAAACTGGGGATTTCGTAACGTGTAGTGGCCAACCCTTATGTTTGCAACAATAAGCACATTTTTAGAGTCGTTATACTGCAAATGAATTTAACATATGGTGTCTTAGAATAGCTCTAAAGTACTGACTCCCAGGCTGCCGAAAACAGATTACGGCACTGAACCATCTGGGTTGCCTACCAGTGTTCTCATGGCATCGTTATCTGCCACCATCAGTCCTCATCTAGTCTTTAAATAGTCGACCACAGGTGCGCAGTGTAAGGGGTGTGCAGTATGTTCTAAAATAGTGACAATCTTCACCACATCAGCACAGCGTCACCCAAATTTACAGCAAGAGGATATTCGCCTGTATATAACACATGCGTCTTATGTATGATTAGTAATGATGCACTTGTATTGTCTCTACATTCCAAGTACTCTTCTCTCTCTTGTAACTCGCATGTCATTGCATCATCACCATGACATTGTTCCCTTGCTTCTTTCTTGATTATTGTTGCAGAACTTTGGACATTGTTGTGGATTGTCTTGTGGTATATAATCTTAGACACGGAATAGGCCTGCATCGCTTGGCGGATTCCTTCCTTTCTGCATCTTTTTGTTCTTTTGCATTTTAGGATCCAGTATTTTATGCGTTTTCTTTTCCATGCTGGTAGAGGTAATATTTCCAGAAATAAAAACTTAATTAGAAATAGCCCACATGGGGAAAAATGAACAATACAATTTTTAAAATTATAATTACTACTACATTACTTAGGAAGAATAACTTTGAATTATAAATTTTTAAATATTTTAGTCTGTTTAACTCAGACTGTTATAACCAAGTGGTTGACTTGTTGATACAACTTAAAACCCAGGCATTAAAAAAACCACACCGGCCTAAAAATGAAAAGAAATTTTAGTTTTTCACAAACCAAACCTTAAGCTTAACTAAACCATGACAGAAGGTCCATCTCGATTGCTTGTTTAGGTTAGTTTAAGTTAGGTATGGTTATGCTTAGGAAATTTAATTTAATTCCAATATTCAACTTCGCCTTATAATTTTTAAGTAGTCATTTCCAAAACAAATATCATATTTGAAAGAAATGGTAAATTGTTTTTTTAAGTAAATTAAGGCCTAGGCCTAGCCTAACTTGTTACCAAATAGACTAAATAGATGAAGAATGTAAAATCAACCACTTCTCTGTGAGCTGTACTAGGCCAGTCCTAGTTCTCAAAATCGAAATAAATTGCCGACCATTTTCAATCACGAACGTATCTTTAAATTCACACACACTTGCAGAAAACATGAAATATTCTTAAATAATGCCCGACCCAGGTGCCCCCCTATTCCACATCCTTCCACTACCTCCCCTGCTTTCGTTCCTTTGCCTGCAGACCTGCAGGAGTGGGGCGCCGATGTGTATGGCTGCTCTGCCTCCTGCAGATCCGCCCCTTTCACTCTATTTAATTTTTTATTTTAGTCATGTCAAAAAACAAATGTGCTTGGAGTCGTTGATGAGGAGGGTGGGGAGGGGAAAGGGGGTAACTTTAATTCCTAGTCCCTACCTGTTCATCCCGGATAGGTGGCTTCCCACCGAGCTGCTTCTTCGCCCCCCCATCGAGACTGGAGCGGCGTCCTCCCGTCGGGACCGAAGGACTGCCAACGGCGGCGCGGCTCTGGGACTGCCAACACAGGGAGCGGCAAGCCTTTGCCGGTCGTCGTGCGGAAAGCTCCGGAGTGCGTGACTTCCGACTCCAACATCCGAGGAGCTGTGGCTGCGCATCCAGCCCGGCGGGCGCAGGATTTAAAACACCGTTGAGCCTGGGATCCGAGATTCGCCAGAGTCCGAGCTCCATCCGATCGCGGCTTGAGGACTTCAGTGCCGCGGTCTCCGGAGGGGGAGCGGCCGCTTCAGACTTTTCCAAGCCGCTGAGGAGTGTTCACCTGACGCCGGAGTTCCAGGCTCATTCTGGCAAAGAGGGCCCTGACAACATCGACTGGCTGTTGGAGGCCTCAAATAGGCCCCGACCTCGGGTGGCACAAGAAGAGGACTTAACTTTATGATGTCTTTTTCCCCACAGTAAAAATTTTGGATTCTTAGTGGGGGACGGTCATGTTGAATTCTATAATGGTAATGTCATTTTCTTTATTTTTAATTTTTCTATGGAATGTAACGGAAACGTTATTATTTCTTTAATTATTTAATTTATGTAAAGCACTTTGGTTTACAATGCGGGTAGATTTAAACGTGCAATATAAATCACATTTATTTACATTGGCTTACGTACTTACTTTACATGCACTGCTTATTTGTGTCCTGGTCTCTTTTTTTTTCTTAGTCATTTTATAACTTTACAGTTGTCTGTGTTTGTTCTCTATAGCATTTTTATTTGATATAGGGGAGGGGGCCAACATCATCAGGGCACACTTGCAATCGGGCAAGCTGCCAACCTGTCCAGTCCACCACTGGTTCAATTTAGGGCAGCAACGTGGCGCAGCGGTAGAGTTTGCTACCTCACAGCACCAGAGACCCGGGTTCGATCCTGACTACGGGCCTTCGTATGGAGTTATGTGAACGTTCTCCCCGTGAACCGCGTGAGCACCGTTTCCTCCCATACGTCCAAAGACATACAGGTTAGTGGCCCTAATAGCCACGGTAAAACAGAAATTGTTTCTATGCGAGTAGGTATGGTGATTATTGTGCGGGGATCGCTGGTCGGGCGGGGAATTCAATGGGGCTGAAGGGTCTGTTTCAAGAAGCGCTGTATCTCTAAACTACACCAAACATTCGTTGGAGGTTTGTAGTGTTGAATAGCCTATGGCTGCAGGTAAGACGCTGCTCCAGAACCTGTTCCAGTTTCAGGCTCCTATACCTTCTTCCCAATGCAGGAGTGAAATGAGAGCTTGGCCAGGGTGATGTGGGTCTCTGAAAATTGATGCTGACTGATGTAGCGTCACCTGTAAATTTCTATTTGGTGGTTGGGAGGTCAACCCGTGATGGAACAGGCTGTGTCCACCACTTTCTGTAATCTCCACCATGCGTGCCTCGGGCTCTTCCAGCCAGACCAGATGTCCAACGAATGTTTGCCGACTGACCGCTCAAACGTGCAGGAGTACGTGCTGAGGGCGCACTGAAGCTCGTGCAGCCAATGCAAGGCTCTGTGGGGAGGATCACAGTCTAGGTCCTTCCACTGCTGACATTGGGGGCAGAGTCCGGTGGGGACACTCCTCATACAAGAAAGATAATCAACCCCTGGGATCCACACGAACAGCAATGTGTTTTGTTTTAAAGATAAGTGAGAACACTACTGAGTATGACAAGACAGTTTGAAAGAACATGCACTGAAAATATATGGAGAGTCAGTGCACAATTTGTCATAGAACGATACTGTGGTGGAAACAGGCCTTCAAGAGTCCCCAACTTGCCCACACCCGCTAACATGTTCCCGCAGTACTAGTCCTGTATCCCTCCAAAACCGTTTTATATATCCATGTACCCCTTCTAACTGTTTCTTAAATGTTGGGACAGTCCCCTGCCTCAACTACCCCCCTCGTTTTAGTTTAGTTTAGAATGACAACACGGAAACAGACCAATCGCCACACGTGTCCTCGCACATCTGCGACCTCCCGTACACTAATACGATCCCACACACACACTGGGAACATTTACAATTTTTACCGAAACCAAATGAACCTAGCAACCGGACATTTTTGGGGTGTGGGAGGAAAAACCAGAGCGCCTGGGAAAACCCACACGTACCTCGGG
>CM069160.1:20198216-20240859 GCA_035221665.1 Okamejei kenojei | reverse complement strand
GAGACTGTCCTGAGAAAGCTCGAACACTGAGCCCTGAATCGGCCAAGAAGAAAGTAAACTTCAGTGCAGAAAACTCATAAGAACAGAAGCTGTTTTGTGAAACTGAACAAGAAGCGATCTGAGAGGATTTTTGCAGCAGGGCGTAACACAGGGTCACCGCATCATTTCCGTAAAAAATCTGTTGAAACCTACAAGGTAAAACAACCCGATTTTGATCGCATCTTTGTTAATTCCTATATGTGACGAAGAAACTGCAGATCCTGGTTTAAACAAATGCCAAGTAACTCAGCGGGACTTGGGCAGCATCTCTGGAGAGAAGAAATGTCAGTCTGAAGAAGGGTCTCCGTCCCAAAACGTCACCCATTCTTTCTCTCTAGAATGCTAACCTGTCCTGCTGAGTTACTCCAGCATATTGTTGTCTATTTATTGTTTAATACCTTCTTTAATGTCTAACACGTTTATTCTCGATTTTCAAACACAATTATCCAAGGATCAGGGTGAAATCTTCCATCCAGTCCTCTTTCTTGCAAAAAAAACAGATCGGGGATCCAGCGAATGGAGCAGCAACAAAAGAAAACAGAAGATTTTCTGAGTTTCGGTGAGGCTTTCCATTTAGATTTCCTGATCTAGTGTAAGATTTGATCCCTGTGATGCGTGAAATAATAGGGCATGCGCAGTGACAACAAGTAAGTGCTACAGTCACCTAGTCCTGGTGACCGGTTGATCCTCCTCAGGTGTCTGCCCCGTGTGGCCAACGCCTACACCCTTTGACATGCGTCGATTCTTACCACGTCCCCATACACCTGGTTCAATGGTCCAATCGGTGACTGTATAAACCCAGGATAGTGGGTGGTAGGGCGATAAATGGGAATTAATGGCAAGTGAACAGAAATAGACCAGCAGGTATTGCATTTGGGGTAGATGATGGGTTAAAACATTATCCCCCCCCCCCCCCCCACCCCCACATTTCAGAAGCATATAGACAAAATGCATTTTTGTCTACTTAGACAAACTATTGAAATTCTGTGACATTATATAGTTGTTCTTCTCAACCTTTTATTTCACAGGAACAATCACACAACCTTTCAGTCCCAAGATCACATCCCAGTATGCGAACTGCACCAATTCTCACTGAGAAAAGAGCAGCCGCACACTGGCAGATATCCGGGAGGAAGAGAAGAAGATTTAAATACAATTGAGAAAAATCTTGGAAAGATTCAAAGAGAATTTAAATTCCAACCAGTGAGGAACTCTAACGTTGCAGGAACAGCTCGAACAAAAAGACAGTGTGGAGGTTTCTGAAGGTGAGGGGTTTACACCACAGTTTGGAGAAAGTGAAAGAGCAGTCACAAAATGGTGGACATTTTCAAAAATAAATGCTGCATTACCAGTAATTTCGAACTTAGTGGAATTTGTCCCACTGTTCCAGCAGTTGTTGTTCCGGACAAATGGCCTACCGCTGAACAACTGGGACACAGGAACTGTACTGGCCAGAATGTAATGGTGTTTATATTATGTGGCGTTTAGAACAATGACAGGTGATCCTATTGATCCTAAGGACCATGAATGGGCAAAGGGCAGTGAATATCTGGGAGTCTCCAACCAAGAGACTGAGACATTTTGCATGTTAGACATATTTTAACCCAGAGGAGGATACATTAAAAAAAATCGGGGAATTGTAATTGACGAGAATGAGGCAAAGAGGGGGAGTTCAGTCCTGGGCTAGATCAGCCATGGCCACATTGTGGGGATTAACATTGTAATCTAGAACGTGATCTAGAGATTGATCATCTAGAGATTGATCATCTATATCCGGTTCCCATCAGCAGTGGGTGGTCATCTTGGGGGAATTTGCACTGTTTGTTTTGTCCACCTTGTTTCACCATAGAATGACATCCCATTCGACATCATAGACAGGCCAATTGGCCCATCCTATCCAGTCAAGATTTCTGCTCCACTCATCATCCCTCCCATCTACTCTCCAGACCTGGTAACAATATCCCAAATTCCAGAAGACCTAATGTGTTTATCCCGCCTGCACTTAAATTTATCTCTGCTGTTGGCTTCAGTCCCTCCAATGCAAGTGAAGTCCATGTACTCAAGACATACTCATCCTTTCAGTATTTATTGAAGACCATGTTACATTTCAACTTTGATTATTGGTCTCCCCTTCGATTAGAGATATTATTTCATCCCCACCCATTTAAATCCATCGATAATATTAAATTCTGTTTCATCATTCCTGACATCTTGTCCAGATGAAATCCCATGACCTGCCCAGTCTTTTCATTAAGTTCCATCCTCTCATGTATGGTGTCATTCTCACGAACATTCCTTGTGCTTTCCCCCATCGTTCTACATCTCTGCGACAATATCCGCTTTCTCTCTGTATGACAGAGGTGATAAGAGTTGAGAAATGGGAATTATCAAGAGTGTTGTAGAAATTGGGTGAAATACCCGCTGTCGGGATGAGGACGATCCATCTCAGTCAATTGAGATTTGTGTTTTATTTATTTCAGGAGGAAGCTGGTCATAAGCGAAGGTAGGACATTGTCTTGACGGAAACATTGTAAGTTTTGGTGGAACATCTCAAAACCTTTCGAAGGCTCAGTTTATAACCAGCTGCTAAATATTTCCAGGGTTCATGATGACGCCAAACCACTGTCGGTGGTAGATGACGCCTTGCCAATTGAAAAGTTTCATTGTCCTGTTTCGTTGGGTTTCAAAGAAATATCTGATGACTTCAAGTCCTACCCTGCACTACAGTTTGTTGAAGTGAAAGTATGTAGTCACAAAATGGTCGGTGACATTTCAGAAATAAATGATGCATTTACCAGTAATTCGGAACTGAGTAAATGTTCCCTCTGTTCCAGCTGTTGTTATTCAGAATTGGCCTCCCGCTGAATCTATGAGATGGGAGGACTGTCTGGCCGGAATGTAGAGAGGTGTTTATATTATGTGGGGTTTAGAACAATGACAAGTGATCCTATATCTGATCCCAAGGACCACGAATGGACAGAGGGCAGTGAATATCTGGGAGTCTCCAATCTGAGAGGTTATACATGTTATACATATTTTAAACCATAGGCGGATACTATAGGAGGATTTTTGAAATTGAAATCTAGACAATGGCACGGCATCAGTTTGATCATCTATATTGGTTCCCATCAGCTGTGGGTGGTCACGTTGGGGGAATTTGCTCTGTTTGTTTTGTGAACCTTATTTCGCCATAGAATGACATCCCAATCTACATCATTCGCAGGCCATTTGGCCCATCCTATCCAGTCACCATCCCTCCCATCTACTCTCCATACCCGGCAACAATATCCCAAATTCCAGCCTTAATGTGTTTATACCGCTTGCACTTAAATTTATTTCTGCCGTTGGCTTCAGTTCCTCCAATGCAAGTGCGATCCATGTTCTCATGACTGCATTCCTTTTGGTATTTATTGAAGACCACGTTACATTTCAGCTTTTGATTATTGGTCTTCCCTTCGATTTGAGATATTATTTCATCCCCACCCATTTAAATCCACCGATAAACTTAAATTCAGCCTCATCATTCCTGACATCTTCTCCAGATGAAATCCCACGACCTGCCCAGTCTTTTCAGTAAGTTCCATCCTCTCAGTTATGGCGTCATTCTCATGAACATTCCTTGTGTTTCCCCCATCGTTCTACATCTCTGTGACAATATCCGCTTTCTCTCTGCATGACAGCAGTGATAAGAGTTAGGAAATGGGAATTATTAGAGGGTTGTAGAAATTTGGTGAAATTCCCGCTGTCGGGATGAGGACGGTCCATCTCAGTCAATTGAGATTTGTGTTTTATTTCTTTCAGGAGGAAGCTGGGCGCAAGCGAAGGTAGGACATTGTCTTGACGTTAACATTGTAAGTTTTGGTGGAACAGCTCAAAACATTTCTAATGCTCAGTTTATAACCAGCTGTTAAATATTTCCAGGGTTCGTAATAAAGCCAAACCACTGTTGGTGGTAGATTGCCCTGTTTCGTTCAACACGACACACAAAGAAATATCTGATGACCTCAAGCAAGGTAAAGCTTACACTTTTCCATTATTCTTGTTTCTGACATCTTTAAGCCTTACACCTGACACCAGACACCAGCCCCGCACAGCCCGGTTTTACCTTCTCCCCGAAATCCATAAACACAACTGCCCTGGCAGACGCATTGTTTCTGCCTCCTTCTGTCCCACTGAAATGATTTCCACGTACCTCGATCCCCCCTGGTCCAATCTGTACTGACCTGGCGGTGCAGGCTCGAAGGGCCGAATAGCCTACTCCTGCACCTATTTTCTATGTTTCTATGACCTATGTCCGAGATACCTCACAAGCCCTTCGTCACTTTAATGACTTCCACATTCCGAGCCTTCACCCCCTCATCTTTACAATGGACGTTCAGTCACTCTAAACTTCCATCTCCCACCAGGAAGGATTTAAAGCCTTCTGTTTCTTCCTCGACCGCAGAACCATCCAATTTTCCTCTAGTAACATTACTCCGCATTAGTCCAAGGCCCTATCCCCGAACTCTATCTCTATTACATTGATGACTGCATCGGTGCTACCTCCTGCACCCATGCAGAACTCATAGACTTCATCAACTTCACCACCAATTTCCATCCTGCAAACAAATTTATTTGGATCATCACCAACACTTCCCTCGCCTTTCTTGATCTCACAGTCTCCATCACAGGAAACAGACTATCGGTAGACGTCTATTACAAACCCACTGACTCCCACAACTATCTCAACTACACTTCTCCCCATCCTGCTTCCAGCAAAGACTCTATCTCCTACTCCCAATTCCTCCGTCAATGATACATCTGCGCCCAAGATGAGGTGTTCCATACCAGGATATCCAAGATGCCCTCATTCTTTAGGGAATGGGTGTTCCTCTCTCCCATCATAGACGAGGTCCACACTCGTGTCTCCTCGGTACCCTGCAGCTCTGCCCTTGCTCCCACTCCCCCTGTCACAACATAGACAGAGTCCCCCTTGTCCTTACCTTTCAGCCGATCAGCCACCGCAAACAACACATAATCCTCCAATATTTCCGCCACCTCCAACAGGATCCCACCGCTAGCCACATTTTCCCATCTCCATCCCTTTCCATCTTCCGCAGAGACCGTTCCCGCTGCAACTCCTTGGTTAACTCATCCTTTCCCACGCAAACCACCCTCTCCCCAGCTACGGTCCCATAGGAGATTTGATCGACCACTAAATTCATCAGCTGGGAAGCATCATATGGTCAGAGGTTTAGACTCTCTTGCATTGGGTAAAATACTGTGGCTATTCACCTGATCTCTGCACATTATTTCCTCTTATAAACATTTTAAAATGCATCCTGATGGGCTCCAAAGAAAAATGCCCTTGCCTGTCCAATGTCTCCTTATAACCCAGCCCTTCAGACCTTCTTCTTCTTTCGTGTGGCGTGCACAGCCCAAAGTTGTTGGACAACTTGTTCTATTTGATCTTCCGTTTGTGCACGTCGAGTGGATTGCATTAGTCGAAACAGGGCGGACCACGTGAAGGTTGCAATCTTCCACCCCCCCTTCAGACCTGATGAAATGATTGTAAATACTTTTGCACCCTCTCTAATTTGCTAACAACTTTATTGTCTCAAACGCTGTATTTAATATCCTGACCTATGAAAGCATGAGTGACAAATACATTCTTCACCACCCTGCCTGTCATTGTTGTATCTTCCATGGCTCTGTGTACCTGCAGCCCGAGATCTCTAAGTTTCATAAAGTTCCCTGTTTACTGTATGTCCTGCCCTGGTTTGTCTCAGCAAAGTGCATCACCTCACCTTCACATGAATAAATCCCACCTGCCGTTCCTGACCCCATTGGCCCAGTTCACAGGGATCCCATTTACTCTCAGATAACCTTCTTCACTGTCCACAATGTCACCAATTTTAGTTCCATCTGCAAACTGACTAAACGTGCAACCTACATACACACCCAATCGTGTATAGAAATCAGAAACTACAGTGGACTCTGTCTCCAGTCTGAAAAATAACCCTCTACCGACATCCTCTGTCTGTGACCTTCAGGTAAATGTTGTATTCCATCGGCTAGTTCACCCCGGATTCCATGAGATCTAAACTTCCAGAGCGGTTTCTCATGCGATGTGTGGAAGTTGCATCTCTCAGAGGGCAGTGAATATCTGGAATGTTGTGTCCAAGATGGTGGTGAAAAGCAGAGTTATTGGATATGTGTAAATTGGTTACAAATAAATATTTGATAGATCTACAAATTAAGATTATGGGGAAAATCACTCAGAAGAGGAATTGGTGGCAGCTTAGATCAGCCATGATCACATTGAATGGAGGGGCAAGCCTGAGGAGCTGATCCTAATCCTGCTCCTGTTTTCTTGTGTTCCTATGCTCCTGTGTACCGATAAATTGGCAGACTTGACAAGAGGAAATACAGCAAAGATTAACAATACTTGTTCCTGGGACAATGGGTTTACTGTGCGGGGTGTGATTGAGTAGACCAGGCCTGTGTACTCGAGAGTTCGGGTGTATTGGAGGAGATCTCAGTGAAACACAAAGTTCTTACAGGGCTCAGTGGGCTGGATGCAGGGAGGATGTTTCCACTGTCTGAGGGGTCTGGAGAACGGGCACCATCTCAGAATGTGGGCTGCACCATGTAGGACAGAGATAAGGAGACATTACTGAACGCAGAGACTGGGGAACATTTGAAATTCCCTGCACCGGTGGCTGTGGTGACTCAGTCATTCAGTGCTCTTGGAGCCGAGAGCCATGGTTGTACATTACAGAGTCCGGCCCTTCGGCCCATCACGTCCATGACCACCTTTCCCTCAGCTATACTAATCGGTTTGCCCACATTACATCGCCAATCTTCTGCATCTCACCTATTTAAATGCCTCAAATATAGTGATTACATCTCACCCCACCACCTCCTCTGTGGCATGTTCCAGATATCACCCACTCTCAGTGTAAAGAAAACTTCCAACCCAGATCCACTTTAAAATTCCTTGCTCTCATGATAAACCTGCACTCTCTTGATCTGATATCCCTGCATGCGAATATGATTTTGATAATCTACCCGATATCCTGCTGCTGACATAGACAACCTTCCCCGCTATCCACAATGTTTGCGTCCTCCACAGACTTACTAATCACACCTCCTACATTCACATCCAAGCCATGAACATATAACATAAACAGCCAAGGTTGCAGCACCGATCTCTGCTGCACTTCACCTGTCACAGACCTCCAAGCAGAAAAATCATCCTTCTACCGCTACCTTCTACCTCCAACCACCAAGCCAATTTTGGATCAATTTCACCAGCTCGCCTTGGATCCCGCCTGCCTTCACTTTCTGGACCAGCCTTACATGCAGAACATTGTCAAGTCTCTCAGTGAAGTTCATTTATTGGTTCACAATGAGATCAGCGTGCTCTTGGTTGTACACTCCCATCAAATCCACCCGTGAATCCCCTCCCTTTCAGCGACCCTACAACCACAAGTCTCCACCCATTCTGTCACATTCTGCCCCACTCCCCCTCCCCCCCCCCCCCCCCCCCCCCCCCCCCCCCCCCCCCCCCCCCCCCCCCCCCCCCCCCCCCCCCCCCCCCCCCCCCCCCCCCCCACCTCACGAAATTCATGAATTCATGATAAAAATTCCGGGAGAGATGTCTGTTGTTCACCAGATGTGGTTGGGTATGAAACTCCAGGGAAGGTTTCAGTTGTCTGTCGTGCCTGAGGCCGAGCGGCTTCTCCCCCGGTCCCGGGGCCGCGCTGCCCGAGTCTCCCCCCGACCCCCGGGGACTCTCTGATTCTCTGCTTCTCCCCCCAGTCTCCGTCACCCTGGATGTGGAAACAGCGCATCCGGAGCTCGAGGTGTCTGCGGATCGGAAGAGGGTGAGATGGACCTGGACCCGGAGGAGTCTCCCCGACACCGGGAAGAGGTTTACATACTGGGAGTGTGTGCTGGGATCGGAGGGATTCACATCGGGGAGACATTACTGGGAGGTGGAGGTGGCAGTGAGTAGGCACTGGAGTCTGGGCATCGCTGCAGAGTCTGTGGAGAGGAAGAGAGAGGGCACACTGACCCCAGAGACTGGAGTCTGGAGCATCTGGCGGTGGGACAACGAGTTTGATGCATTCACCTCCCCTCCATCCCCTCTCCCCGCCCGTCCCATCCCCGGGAGGGTGGGAGTTTATCTCGGTTACGAGTCCGGGACAGTTTCATTTTACGACGCAGACACCAAGTCCCATCTCCACACCTTCACTGGGAATAAATTCACGGAGAAACTTTATCCTCTCTTCTGGACTCAGGATGAAAACTGGATGAGAATCTGCTCCAGTTCTGCTCCGGGTGTGTAAAAGGGTCGGGTCCCGGGACCGGCGTCAGTGCTCAGGGGCTGTGGGGCAGAAACCGGACAACAGGTCGGCCCTACAAACGGCTCCCATTTAATCCCCAAATTCCGCGTCGTGAAACCCCAGTGAGCGCGGTAATAAAACCAGGGGGAATGTAAATGTGGGAAGAGTGAAATAAACAGCAACTGAAATCAGAGCTGTCTGTCTGTTGATCCGTTCATTTCAACGTGTTAACTGCGTCACTTCTTAGTTCCGCCACTAAATGGCAGCAAAGCCATCACAGACCAGCTGTAACTTTGAGAATTAACTTTGACAAGTGCAGAAACAGTGGGAATTTGATTTAATTAGTGACTTTTATTACCTTTTACCACAGCTTTTATTTCCTTACCACAGACTTTTATTACCTTCAACCAAATAAATGCATGGATTAAAATATCGAATAAAAGCAGAAATTGCCCCAAATCCTCAGCAGGTCAGGCAGCATCTGCAAGGTGAAGCAGACCTTACATTTCAGATCTAATACTGATGATGAATGGTGTTTCCATTTGGATTTTCAGCATCTGTGTTTTGTTTTCGTTTTTCCAGCTGAATGGGTGATTGGAATGTGAGTCTGACCATAAACTGCCAACAAAATACAGAGAACGTTGTGGGCATTCAGCAGGTTGGGCAGTATACAGTGTCTGGAAAGGGTTAATATTCCTGAGGTACTGTGGAGCTGTGGGTGGAGCCGCTGTCTCACAGGGCCAGAGACCAGGGTTCTATCCTGACCTTGGGTGCTGTCTGTTCAGAGTTTGCCCGTTCCCCCCGTGACCACGTGGGTTTCCTCCAGGTGCTCCGGGTTTCTCCCACATCCAAAAGACATGTGGGTTTCGTTGGTTAATTGGCCTCTGTCTTCTTCCTCGTGTCCGGCCATCTTCTATATCACGTCTTTCGGGTCGGTCAGTGACGGTTGACGTCGGTGGTTGCAGAATTGGCTACTTCAGTCAGTCACTGTCGTCAGCATTGCCCGGGATGCGCCACGTGGAGGCTTCTGCTTGCATCCCATTGGCCTCTGTAAATTGCCCTTTGTGTGTAGGGAGAGTTGTGACATTTAGCACAGTGCCATCTGCTTATAATGTGCATTGGAACAGTGGGCTGTGGCTCAGACTGATCCACGCCAAGAATATTGCAATGTTCTTCATGTATTCTGTGCCAAATCATACCATGGACCTTGTGGAGGTGTTTCTAGAAAATATAATCATGTACAAAATGCTAAAGCTACAGAACAGTTTGAGACACAAGCATTTACAGATGCTTCCAGTCCAAGGGTTAAGAGTGCTATATTTTCACATTAACCTGTAAACCTGCACGTATTTGTAGTGTGGGAGGAAACCTGATCACCTGGCGAAAACCCATGCTGTCACACGGAGAACGTACAAAATCTGTACAGACAGCACCCGTAGTCATGATTGAACCCTGATGCTGTATATCTAAAATTAAAAAAAACACCTGGACAGGTACATGGATAGGAAAGGTTTAGAGGGTCATGGGCCAAATGTGGGTCAGGTGGGACTAGTGCAGATGGAGCATGTTGGTTGAGAAGAGCAGGTTGGGCTGTAGGGCCTGTTTCCACACTATGACTTAATTGGTGCATCAGGCTTGACTTGGTCACCTCCCCATGTTCTCCAGAGGTGCTGCCTGATGAGCGTTTGACTGCACTGGGCCTGTGCTCGCCGCAGTTTAGAAAAATGCAGGGGGACCTCATCAAAACGTACTGAATAATGAAAGGCTTGAATCGAGAGGAGAGGGTGTTTACACCAGTGGGAGAGTCTAGGTCTAGTGGTCATAGCCTCAGAATTAAAGAACGTTCTTTTAGGAAGGAGATGAGGGGGAATTTCTTTAGTCAGAGGGTAGCGAGTCTGTGGAATTCTTTGCCACAGAAGGCAGTGGAGGCCAAGTCAGTGGATAATTTTAAGGCAGAAATAGATGGACTCTTGATTAGTATGGGTATCAGTGGTTATCGAGAGCAGGCAGGAGAATGGGGTTAGGAGGGAGAGATAGGTCACCCATGATTGAATGGCAGAGTAGACGATTGGGCCCTCTGACTAAATTCAGCTCCTATCACTTATGACCCTCTGAGTTACTCCAGCACTTTGTGTCCTTTTCAACATAATATTCTCGAGTGCAGCCTCACCAATCAGTTGGACAACGTGAGTGCTGTAGTCTTTGCAGATGGGACACTGAAACATGTGAAGCTCCCACTGGCAGTCCAAGCTTAGGTTGGGTTACCAGGTCAAGGGTTCCCAGGAGATTTTTAATTAATGAACACGTTTAAACACTGCTGTCTGTCTATCCCTTTTCACTGAACAAGATTCAAGAGAGTTTATTGTCATGTGTCCCAGATAGGACAATGAAATTCTTGCTTTGCTTCAGCACAACAGAATATAGTAGACATGAATACAGAACAGATCAATGTGTCCATATCCATCTATCTATCTCTCTATCCTATTATATTACTAAAAGTCTGATCTTGACCGCTTTTGGCTCGCTGTGCTGTGATTTCCGAGAGAACGCCGCCACCTACAGCCGTCATTTTTGGCCACCTCGCTCAGAGCCCCCCCTCCGCCTTCCTGGACCAGAGGATGTTTCCCATCGATGAAAAATCAGAGAGATATTAATGTTTTTTATTAATTCGCCATTCTCTCTGCTGCCTCCGCTGGCGGCAGGGGGGAGGGACTATAAAACCCGGAAGTGTCGTGCCTCACTCAGTCTCTCCCAGACCCAGGAAGCCAGAGGGTCACGGCTCTCTGAGCTGCGAATAACACTAAAAGGACGTCTGCACCACAGTAAGTCCCCGGGATGTGATTTTCATCAAAAATGTGTTTTGTTGGCTTGCTAAGGGTTTTTTGGCCCAATTGGCTTTTTTTAAGTACTTTCAGCAAACAAGTGTGTTTTGTTGGCTTGCTAAGTGTTTTTTTGCCCAATGGTCTTTTTTTTTTAAAGTGCTTTCAGCAAACGAGTGTGTTTTGTTGGCTTGCTAAGTGTTTTTTGGCCCAATTGGCTTGGCTTTTAAAGGGCTTGCTGGCAACAGTTTTCGGATGGATAAAGTGAATAAACATTTTATTAGATCAGAACTGTGTTTAATTTCAAAATTGGCGCTCATTCTGTGATTTTTGCTTAGTTGCAAGATGGCGCCAGTGACGTCATTTCCAGTTAGCGGCATGCTGGTGCTGAGTGCGCCATTTCCGGTTCGTGGCAAGCAGCGAGAGGGTGATGTCAAGATGGTGCCGAGTGCAGGCGCCGTTGAATAATTCAAGAGAGCTGACTGCTCTGCCCATGGTGAGTGTGTTTGTTGGATGTTATTTAAAGCACGTTTTTGCTTCAGCACCAGTAAGCCCCCCCCACTGCAGATATGCCAAAACGACCCCTCTCTACCAGATGAACTGAATGAGTTCTACGCATGGTTTGAGGTTAAAAACAGCACCCAGACACGTGCACTACTGTCATCTCCCAGTGACCTGTCGCTCAGACTGTCCGCAGCCGGAGTAAAAAAGGCATTTGTCAGCATCAACCCACGCAAAGCCACAGGGCCGGACAACATTCCTGGATGCATGCTAAGAGATTGCGCCGAGCAACTGAAAGATGTCTTCACAGATATTTTTAACACCTCGCTCAGCCAGGCAGTAGTGCCCAACTGTCTTAAGAGTGCCACCATCATTCCTGTCCCGAAGAAACCAAACCCAGCCTGCCAAAATGACTTTCGACCAGTGGCTCTAACACCCATAGTAATGAAGTGTTTTGAGCGACTGGTTATGCAGCATATCAAAAATAGCCTACCTGCCGACCTAGACCCACTGCAGTTCGCCTACAGAGCCAACCGATCCACAGAGAATGCAGTCTCAACAACACTGAACCTCGTACTGCCACACCATGATCGGAAAAATACTTATGCCAGGATGCTCTTCATAGACTTCAGCTCTGCTTTTAACACAATCATTCCGCAGCAGCTGGTGGAGAAGTTGGAGTTATTGGGGGTTGATGCTGGCACATGTAACTGGGTTCTGAACTTTTCTAACACACGGCAGCAGACAGTCAGGGTGGGCAGTAGGACATCAAAAACCATAGCCGTGAGCACTGGCTCGCCCCAAGGCTGTGTCCTAAGCCCCCTGGCTGTTTAGTCTGCTTACACACGACGGTACTGCTAGACTCAACAACAACTTCATCAACAAGTTCGCTGATGACACAACAGTGGTGGGTCTCATCAGTGACGATGATGAGTCAGCGTACAGAATGGAGGTGGAGCTGCTCACAGGATGGTGCAAATCCCACAACCTCATTCTCAACGTGGGGAAAAAAAACGAAGGAGATGGTGGTTGACTTCAGGAGGGCGGGAAAACAACGCCATACACCTCTGCACATCGATGGAGCTGATGTGGAAAGGGTCAGCAGTGTGAAGTTCCTAGGACTCCACCTGTCAGATGACCTGACGTCCACGACCAACACCACAGCACTGGTCAAGAGAGCCCAGCAGCGACTACACCCTCTTCGAAGACTACGGAAAGCAGGTCTCCCCACTGCACACCTACGAACTTTTTATAGGGGGACAATCGAGAGCACATTAACCTACGGCATCACCTCCTGGTTCGGGAGCTGCAAGGCGTATGAACGGCATGGATTGTGAAGACCGCCAGCAGGATTATTGGTGCTCCACTCCCTTTATTGCTGGACATATACAGTATTAGCAGAGCCATCTCCATCATCAAAGACCCATACCACCCATCGCATCACATATTCTCCATCCTGCCATCTGGGAAGAGGTACAGGAGCATCAGCTGCAAAAATGGACTTTGCCCCCTGCCAAAGTATCATGCACCAAACACCAACCTGGACACACTGAAGCAGAGCCATTGTCGTGCCACTGCCGATCGGAACTCGTGACATATGTACTTTTATTCTCTATCTCTATTACTGAATGGACACTGGTTGAGAAACGCTTTTTTGTTTTCCTCTGGGTATGCAAATATTCAGAAAAATGATAATAAAGATATACAATACAATACAATACAGGAGGCTTTAAAGATTAGTTTTACACGCTGTATATTCAACACGTTCTGAAGTTACTTGGCATTTTAGTATTGGGTGAGTGTGTGAGTGAATGAGTCTGTGTGTGAGTGAATGAGTCTGTGTGTGTGTATGTGTGTGTATGTGTGGGTGTGTGTGTGAGTGAATGAGTCTGTGTGTGCATATGTGTGAGTGAATGTGTGTGTGTGTGTGTATATATGTCTGTGTGTGAGTGTCTGTGAGGTGGAGGGTATGTGATCAACAAATAACAAATAGTACAAATAATATAGTATTTCATAGTTCAGAGCTTATTTGTTATTTTTAATAGCCTGATGGCTGTCTGGAAGAAGCTGTTCCTCAATGTGGATGTTACAGTTTTCAGTTTACGAAAGTCGGATGTGACTACAGAAGTCAAGCGTCAGTCAGTCCACAAGCCGTCAGTCAGTCCAAAGGCCATGAGTTAATCCCAAGGCAGTGAATGAGTCCAGAGGCCATGAGTTAGTCGCTCACTGCCCCCCCTCCCCCACTGACATCCCTCACCTCAAGACGCTGCCCTCCGCCTGGCTACAGGATGCGCCCCCTCCTGAAACCACCCACATCCCCCGCTGGAGGACACCCCCCCCTTCTCATCAGCTCACGAGAGCCCCCGCCTGAAGCTGTCCCCCTCCCTTGGCTGCACGATATTTGTCACCCACCCTGACAGCCCCCGCCTCAAAAAAATGATTTGCACAATTTCTTCAGTGTTCATTAACAACTGAAATTGTCTTTAGGCTGCTTTTTCGACTTCATGTCAGGAACAGTTAGAGGTCAAGATGATGTGGCTATTGCTGTAGCATCCTCTGGGATAGCAGCTACACTAATGCCTGGTGGAAGAACTGCACATTCTCGATTCAAGATACCCATCCAAGTGGCCGAGGGTACGTTCTGCAACATCGAGAAGAACTCTAAGGCGGCACATTTCATGAGGCAAGTGAAAGTCATTGTTTGGGATGAATGTCCAATGATTAGGCGAGAAAGCTTTGAAGCGGTGGACAGAACACTTCAAGATGTCTGCAGCAACACTAAGCCTTTTGGCAGCATTCTTATCGATTTTCCACAACTACTTGCTGTGGTGAAAAGGGGAAATTATGCTGATGTTGAAAATGCCTGCATCAAGAAATCCTACTTGTGGAGACTTTTCACCAAGTTTCAATTGCACACAAATATGCGATTTATAGAGGGAGAAGGCGACTATTCTCAATTTTAATTGAAAGTTTGAGAAGACAAGATTTTAAAGAATGAAGACGATGAAATTGAAATCCCACGACATGCTTCTATCAGCAGAAACACTGGAGGATTGTATTGATTTTATCTATCCCACATTTGACAATCCTGCAGAATTATTCTCCAACAATTGTGTCTTGGTTCCTCGCAACAATACCATGAGATTCTACATGCATCAGACGCTTCTCTGGAATCAATAAGGAGTACTTTTCTTTCAATGCTGTCACTGACGGAACTCATGATACTCACTTCCCAACAGGATTCCTCGATTCACTCGAGCTCTCTGGATTACCACCACACAAATTGTAGTTGAAAAAAGGAACTCCAATCATATTAATGACAAATCTGGAGCTGCCAAAGCTATGCAATAGAACGAGGATGATTGTGGAAGAGCTACACAATAATCTGATTGCTGCAAGAATCAACATGGGAGCCTTCAAAGATGACATTGTTCTCATTCCTAGGATAGCACTCATTTTGACAGAAGGTGAAGACATTCCCCTTCAGTGGACCCAATTCCCCATTCAATCTTTTTTTGCTATGACGATCCATAAAGCACAAGGACAAACATAGAAACATAGAAAATAGGCGCAGGAGTAGGCCATTCGGACCATCGCGCCTGCACCACCATTCAATATGATCATGGCTGATCATCCAACTCAGTATCCTGTACCTGCCTTCTCCATACCTCCTGATCCCTTTAGCCACAAGGGCCACATCTAACTCCCTCTTAAATATAGCCAACGAACTGGCCTCAACTACCTTCTGTGGCACAGAATTCCACAGATTCACCACTCTCTGTGTGAAAAATGATTTTCTCATCTCAGTCCTAAAACACCTCCCCCTTATCCTTAAACTGTGACCCCTTGTCCTGGACTTCCCCAACATCGGGAACAGTCTTCCTGTATCTAGCCTGTCCAACCCCTTAAGAATTTTGTAATTCTCTATGGGATCCCCCCTCAATCTTCTAAATTCCAGTGAGTACAAGCCAAGTCTATCCAGTCTTTCTTCATATGAAAGCCCTGCTATCCCAGGAATCAGTCTGGTGAACCTTCTCTGTATTCCCTCTATGGCAAGACTGTATTCCCTCTATGGCAAAACTGTACGCAATACTCCAGGTGTGGCCTCACCAAGGCCCTGTACAACTGCAGTAGAACCTCCCTGCTCTTGTACTCAAATCCCTTTGCTATGAATGCCAACATACCATTCGCTTTCTTCACAGCCTGCTGCACCTGCATGCCTACTTTCAATGGCTGGTGTACCATGACACCCAGGTCTCGTTGCATCTCCCCTTTTCCTAATCAGCCACCATACAGATAATAGTCTGCTTTCCTGTTTTTGCCACCAAAGTGGATAACCTCACATTTATCCACATTATACTGCATCTGCCATGCATTTTCCCACTCACCCATCCTATCCAAGTCACCTTGCAGCCTCCTAGCATCCTCCTCACAGCTAACACTGCCCCCCAGCTTCGTGTCATCCGCAAACATGGAGATGTTGCATTTAATTCCCTCATCCAAATTATTAATATATATTGATGATTTATCTGATGATTTATCGGCCTTTAATCCATTCAATTTACCTAACACCACTTTCCGGCTAACCTGGATTTCACTCAATACCTCCATCTCATTTGACCCTGCTATTTCCGGCAAATTATTTATGTCTTCCTCAGTGAAGTCAGAACCAAAGTAGTTATTCAATTGGTCTGCCATGCCCTTGTTCCCCATGATCAATTCACCTGTTTCTGACTGCAAGGGACTTACACTGTGGTAAAAGCTAATTTCTTTCAGCTTCGGATGATAGCTAAAATAAAACAATTCCTCCAGTTTGATGACCTCGAAAAGATCATCCATACATTTATCTCCTCCCGCCTAGATTACTGCAACTCCCTTTACACTGGCATCAGCCAATCTTCCCCTGTCCCGCCTGCAACTGGTCCAAATCGCCGCGGCGAGACTCCTGACTTGTACCCGAAAAAGGGACTACATCACCCTGATCCTGGCCTCTCTCCACTTGCTCCCTGTGCGGTTCCGAATTAATTTCAAGACCGTCCTCTTTGTGTCCAAAGCCCTCAATGGGCTTGCACCCACCTACATTAAAAGTCTTCTCACCCACTACACCACCTCCAGGTCCCTCAGATCGGCCAACTTGGGGTTGCTGAATGTCCGCAGTCTAGGCATAAGCTCAGGGACGACCGCGCCTTTGCAGTAGCAGCTCCTAGAGTGTGGAACAGCATCCCCCTCCCCATTAGAACTGTCCCCTCCATCGACTCCTTTAAGTCTAGTCTAAAAACGTATCTGTTCTCCCAAGCCTTTCCTGACGCCCTCTGAGTGAGGGCTATTTGTATATATGTATGTAGCCTGCTTGTGTATACTACTCTTGTAACAAATGTAAAGCACTTTGGTCAATGAGAGTTGTTTTTTAAATGTGCTATATAAATAAATGTGACTTGACTTGACATTTGTTTTAACTAATCTTTTTTGCTTCACATATCGATAAAAATTTTTGCAGTCAGTTTTTATGTTTCCTGCCAGTTTGCTTTCATAATCCATTTTCCCTTTCCTAATTAAGCCCTTTGTCCTCCTCTGAATTTCTCCCAGTCCTCTGGTAAGCTGCTTTCTCTGGCTAATTTGGACGCTACATCTTTTGCTTTGATACTATCCCTGATTTCCCTTGTTATCCACGGATGCACTACCTTCCCTGATTTATTATTTTGCCATACTGGAATGAACAATTGTTTGTAGTTCACCCATGCAGTCTTTAAATGCCTTCCATTGCATATCCATCGTCAACCCTTCAAGAATCAATTGCCAGTCTATCTTGGCCAATTCACGTCTCATACCCTCAAAGTTACCTTTCTTTAAGTTCAGGACCTATATTTCTGAATTAACAATGTCACTCTCCATCCTAATGAAGAACTCAACCATATTATAGTCGCTCTTGCCCAAGGGGCCACGCACAAGGCTGCTAACTAACTCTTCCTCATTATTCAATACCCAGTCTAGAATAGCCTGCTCTCTCGTTGGTTCCTCTACATGCTGGTTTGGAAATCTATCCCGCATACATTCCAAGAAATCCTTTTCCTCAGCACCCCTGCCAATTTGATTCACCGAATCTATATGTACATTATAACTGTTTTACCTTTGTTGCACGCATTTCTAATTTCCTGTTTGATGCCATCCCCAACTCTACTACTACTGTTAGGTGGCCTGTACACAACACCCACCATCATTTTCTGCCCCTTAGTGTTTCACAGCTCTACCCACATCGATTCCACATCCTCCAAGCTATTGTCCTTCCTTTCTATTGCGTTAATCTCCTCTCTAACCAGCAACGCTACCCAATCTCCTTTTCCTCTCTGTCTATCCCTCTAGAATATTGAATATCCCTGGATGTTCAGCTCCCAGCCTTGGTCACCCTGGAGCCATGAGTCCATGATACCAACTATATCATAATCATTAACAGCTATCTGCACATTCAACTCATCCACCTTATTACGACTGCTCCTCGCATTGAGACACAAAAGCCTTCAGGCTTGTTTTTACAACGCTCTTACCCCTTATGCAATTAGGTTGAAAGGTGGCCCTTTTTGATTTTTGCCCTGGATTTGTCTGCCTGCCACTTTTCACCTTGCTACCTATTGCTTCTATCCTCATTTTACACCCCTCTGTCTCTCTGCTCACACATTTAAGAAACCCGCCACTTCTTATTCTCTGTTTACTATTTTTTTCTTCTTTCCCCCCTACGTGTTGCGTCTGACTGCTTCCCTTCTCTGCCTCCTGCCTCACACACGGTCTACTTGCTTTCTCTATTTGAGTCCCTCCCCCCAACCAATCTAGTTTAAAGTCTCCCCAGTAGCCTTTGCAAATCTCCCCACCAGGATATTGGTTCCCCTCGGGTTCAAGTGCAACCCGTCCTTTTTGTACAGGTCACACCTTCCCCAAAAGAGGTCCCAATGATCCAGAAAGCTGAATCCCTGCCCTCTGCACCAGTCCTTCAGCCACGCATTTATCCTCCACCTCGCTCCATTCCTACTCTCACTGTCGCGTGGCACAGGCAGTAATCCTGAGATTGTTACAATGCAGAAGATGTTGATCTACCTCGAAAAAACGGTATTCCAGCGTGGAGAACAATATGTGGCTCTTAGCCGAGGAAAGATGAAGGGAAATGTTAACGTTTACCTGAAGGATGGAACATCGACCAAGAATGTTGGCATTAAAAGCGTGCTTCGTTGAATGATGACTTCTGAGATAAATTTTAAGAAAGAAAATCTGAGAATTTGACCGCTGAATTTCTCTATGTTAAAATTGTCTCTTTTTATCAACAGGAAATAGCCATCAAGAGTGAGCAGTGAGCAGCAGAACACAACAAGAGACACAACAAGAAAGAACTTAATAATTCTCATCTTTAACATTTAAATTGTTCTTATATTTTAAGAGTCATTCACTTTTTTTTGTAAAATATTTTTATTAGAAGTAATTACATATTAAGAAGAAATATAGAATCCAATTAAGACAAAAGAAAATATTATTGTTACATACATTCTTAATATTTTTAAAATTTACAATCAATCTTATTTATACTTCTATAATTTTCTTTTTTATTTTATAACAGTAGGAAATATAAGAAGAAAAAGAGGAAAAAAAAAAGATAAACTAATTGAGTGGTGTATTAAACAAGATATTCTTCATTGGAGACATATTTATGATCTATTGTCTATAATTCATCTATTCATACATTCAGGCTTCCGTCGTAGCTTCGAACCGGACCATCTTGATCCTTTAAATATTCAATAAATGGAGACCATATTCCTCTGAATTGATCCAGCCTGTCCATCAGGGCAAGCCTTAATCGTTCCAAATGCAGTGTCTCCGACATTTCTGTAATCCACATTTTAGTTGTAGGGGAAGTGGGACCCTTCCAAAATCTTAGTATTAATTTTTTACCAATTATTAGACTATAACCGATAAAATTTATTTGTTGTGCTGTTAATATCTGGTTTATTTCTAGTATTCCCAGTATAATTAGTTTTGAGTCTGGAGTTAACTTTACATTTACTACAATTGAAATTATCTTAAAAATTTCGATCCAAAAATTAGTGATTTTTATACATTTTGTAAATGAATGCGTTAAATTAGCTTCGAATTGTTGACATTTATCACATATTGCGGACACATTTGTGAAAATTCTATTTAATTTGGACTTTGAAAGATGTAATCTATGTATAACTTTAAATTGTATCAAGGAGTGTCTAGCATTTAATGAACAATGATGTATATTTTGTAAACTTTCATTCCATACTTCTCTACTGATTACTTGATCTAGTTCATTTTCCCATGCTTGTCTATATTTATCCGTATTTGGTAAATCATTTTCCAATAAAATATTATAAATATATGATATTAATTTCTCTGTATTCGGATGTTTATTTAAACATTCATCTAAAATTTCTGTCTTTCTATTCCTAAAATCCAGTGTTTTTGATTTAACATAATCTCTAATTTGTAGATATCGAAAATATTCTTTAAAATGTAATCCATAATTTTGTTGTAATTCCTGAAATGAGAGAAATAAGTTATCCTTATAAAGATCACCAATCTTATTTATTCCATAGTTCTTCCATTTTAAGAAACCTTTGTCCATCAGTGAAGGTTTAAAAGAAATATTGTTTACTATTGGAAGAGCTAATAGTACATTCTGTAATTTTAATGTTTTTAATTGTCTCCAAATACATATTCCACTATCTATTATTGGGTTTCCTTTATAAGTTTTCTTTAAGTACTGGAGTATTAGCAAATAAAATCGAACTAATTTCAAAAGGGATACAGTCTTCTTTTTCCATTTTTAACCAATTTGGTTGTTTATCTAGTTCACCCAACCAGAAATTCATATTTTTTATGTTAACTGCCCAATAATAAAACATAAAATTAGGCAGTGCAAAGCCACCGTTTATTTTTGATTTACATAAATGCTTTTTAATTATTCTATGATTCTTATAATCCCAAATAAAATTGGTAACCATTGAGTCCATTTTCTTAAAGACATTTTTAGGAAGATATATCGGGATCATTTGAAACAAATATAGTAATTGTGGAAGAAAAATCATTTTTATCGCATTAATCTTACCTAGCATTGAAATAGGTAATGTTTTCCAATATTGAATATTCTTAAGTAATTTATTCAATAACGGTAAAAAATTAGATTTAAATAACGAATTATATCTTTTTGTTACATAAATTCCAAGATATTTAATTTTTTCATTTGCAATCTTAAAAGGATATTGTTGTAATATATGTAAGTTATTTCCCATTATTGGCATAAGTTTACTTTTATTCCAATTAATTCTATATCCTGAAAACAATCCAAATTGAGTTATTAAATCTAACAAGTTAGGAAGACTAATTTCTGGTTTTGTGATATAAAGTAATACATCATCTGCGTACAAAGAGATTTTATTTTCAGTTTCCTTAGTTTCATACCCATATATTTCAGGGTTTGATCTCACAGATTTTGCTAATGGTTCTATTGCAAGTGCAAACAGTAGTGGAGATAAGGGGCAACCTTGTCTACAGCCTCGGAATAAGTTAAATTTAGTTGTTAACACTTGGTTAATTAATATTCTAGCTGTTGGTCTAGTATATAGTAATTTAACCCATGTTATAAACTTCTCTCCCAATTGAAAAAATTCCATAACCGAAAATAAATAAGACCATTCAATCTGATCAAAAGCTTTCTCTGCATCCAACGAGATAATTGATAAATCCTTATTAATATTTCTTTTCGAATATATAATATTAAATAATCTTCTCAGATTATTTGAAGAGTATCATTTTGGTATGAATCCAGTTTGATCTGAATGAATTAGTTTATTAATCACTTTGTTTAGTCTTTGTGCTAATATTTTTGTTAATATTTTTTGATCAGTATTTAAAAGAGATATAGCTCTATATGACCCTGGGTCATCGAGGTTTTTATCTAATTTAGGTACAAGGGTTATAATAGATTCATTTAATGTATCTGGTAATTTCTGTTGTGTATAAATGTGTTCATATAATGTCTTCAAACGTGGGGCTATCATATCATAAAATATTTTATAAAATTCTGCTCCAATACCGTCTGGTCCTGGAGTTTTACCATTTTTTAATGATCTAATAGTTTCTTCAATTTCTTTAGTAGTTATTTCAACATTTAATAAATCCCTATCTTCTAAATCTAGTCCACTTAAATTACAATCTTTTAAAAATGTTTCTACTCCTGTTCAATTTTCTTTAGTTTTAGCTGAGTATAAATTTTTATAATGTTGCAAAAATCTCTCGTTTATATCTTTAGTTTGTGTTAGTAATTCTCCTTTATCTGATTTGATCCTATATATTAATTTTTCTCCTTCCAATTTTCTTAGCTGACGAGCCAATAGTTTATGGGGTTTGTCACCGAATTCAAATTGTATTTGTTTAGTATATTGGTATAGTTTTATAACTTGGTCTGACTGTATTTTATTTAGTTTATATTTCAATGCAAAGATTTTATTATGTTTTATCGTAGTTGGCATTCTCTATATCTAATTGTTTAATCTCTTTTTCCAATGCCTGTTGTAGCTTCCGATTCTCTTTATTATGAAATGCTTGAGAAGATATCATAATTCCCTGAACATATGCCTTAAAAGTTTCCCATAAGAGAGATGATGATATTTCTGGTGTATCATTTGTTTCAAAGAAGATCTTTATCTGTTTTGTAATATATTCTTGAGTTTTTCTGTCCTTTAAAATCTGTGGATTAAATCTCCATTGATCATGTTTTTCCATTTTACCCGTTATTTTCATCTTAAAAGTTAAGGGTGCGTGATCTGAAATTATAATATTATGATATTTTGGATTATACGTAAGTGGAATAAGTTTTAAATCTACCAGAAAATAATCTATTCTAAATAAGTTTTATGCACCGCTGAGTAAAATGAGTATTCTCGTCCTGTTGGATTTTGCAATCTCCATACATCTTTAATATTACTAGTGTCTATATATGCATTTATTAACTCACTGGAGTGTGATTTAAGTTTTCGTTGTTTTGATGATCTATCCAAATAAGGATCAAGTGTACAATTTAAATCTCCTCCAATTATTAGGTTATGTTGTGATAATTCAGTGATTGTATTAAATAATTTTTTTAAAAATCGCGGGGTGGGGGGTTATCAAAATTTGGGCCATATACATTAACAAAAATCACTTTTTGTGCATATAATTTCTCCTATTACAATAATAAATATTAACCGTCACTATCTGTTATATTGAAGTATAGTGTTAAATGCAGTACCTTTTACGAATTAATATTGCTACACCTCTAGACTTATGTGTAAAAAGAAGAGTGATATACTTTATCACTCCCACTTGGCTTTTAATCTATGTTCTGCCTCTTTTTTCATGTGTGTCTCTTGGATAAACACAACATCTGTTTTAAGTGCTTTTAAATGTGCTAATACCTTACCCATTTTAATTTGTTCGTTAATACCTTTAACATTCCAACTACAAAAACGTTATTCCTCCATTCCCCATATTTGTATGTAGGTCTTTGCATCATTTATCTAAAAGGGATGTAAACTAGAGCAGATGGTACAGTTCAACTGTTACCAGGACCTTACACACCCCGAAACCCCCCCCCGAACAGAACGAATTTCAAGACTCTTGATTTTCTCTCATATATATATCTCCTTTGTATTAATTGATAATTCCACTCAAATATAAAGTAATAATAGTAATAATCAAAGATAGTATCATTCACATTTTAAACATTAATAAATCCTTTTTGCACTTTTGATGCCTGCGTGTTCTTCATCACAATGGGAACCTAATAGGCAGGAATGGCTGCTCTGTGGGAGAGCCCCTAAGAGTGAATGGGGGGAGGTGGTGGGGAGATGCACTGAATGCATGGGGGGGGGGGGGGGGGGGGGGCGGGGAATGGCAAGGAGCAGAGTGGGGGGTGAAGGGAGCTGGGGTGACTGAGTGACTGCACTACCAGCCCACGAACCGTGAGTAAGTGAACTGCCAGGCCACCAGCCGTAAGTAACTGAACTGTCAGCCCAATAATCCATTCAGTCCACCCTCTCCCCCTTCTCTCTCACACAATCTGTCACCTGTTTAGGGCAGTTTCTCAGCTGCCAGTCTGCCAGGACCGAGTGACTGTACGGCCTAATTCTGCCCCTAGAACGTATGAAGAGTGAACACGGCAGCTGGGAATAGATGACCACATGGCAGAGTGTGGAGACAGCCTGTTTATTTAGACCAGGGCACGTTATGTTCAGTTGCTCAGTCTGGGCCGGGAGGGTCACAGCTCCGACCCCCCACCCCCAATGGGTTACAATCGAACCGTGACGGGACAGTGGGGGGGGGGGGGGGGGAGCAGAGCAGGGGGGGTGAGAGGGCGGGGGGGAGGTGTGGGTGACAGAGATGGGGGGGGGGGGGGGGGTTTGGGTCACAGACATTGGGTCGCCAACTTTCTCACTCCCAAATAAGGGACAAAAGGTCAAAATACAGGACAAATTCCCAATGGCAATTCATTGACCGACTGGGCTGTGGCTGGTTGAATGATGAGCTGGCCCGGGTGCTGGTCTGCACACAAAGCCCAGCCGGCGGGCCAGCTGAGGAGTTTTAGCCCGGGCACAACGTTGCGCGCAAAGTCCGGCGCCTCATCCAACTCATGAACCGACGATCGGCCGTGAGAAGGAGGGGTGGTGGTGTCGGCGGTCAACGAAGGTCGGACAGCTGGCTGGGTTGTCAACCGACCGACGGGGCAACGGGAGAGGCGCTGCTGCACTCCATGGGCTGCACTAGATCGGGACGGGTGAGGCGGGGCCGGACGTGGCGCTCCGACCCCGACAGTCCACTCGACCCGAGTAGTAGCAGTCAAGTACGAGACAAGGGCGGTTTCGTTCGGGACAAACCAATTTAGCCCAAGATACGGGATGTCCCGTCTAATACGGGACAGTTGGCAACCCTGGTCACAGAGTCTTCGAGCCAGAACCGCCATTCAGTGTGATCATGGCTGATCATCCACAATGAGTACCCCGTACCTGCCTTCTCCCCATATGCCCTGACTCTGCTATCTTTAAGAGCCCTATCTAACACTCTCTTGAAAGCATCCAGAGGATTGGCCTCCACCACCCTCTGAGGCTGAGAATTTCACAGACTCCCAACTCTCTGGGTGAAAAAGTTTTTCTTCATCTCCGTTCTAAATGGCTTACCCCTTATTCTTAAACAGTGTGGCCCCTGGTTCTGGACTCCCCCAACATCGGGAACCTCTGACACCTGTACTAATCAAGAATCTATCTATCTCTGCCTTAAAAATATCCACTGCCTTGGCCTCCACAGCTGTCCATGGCAAAGAAACCCACAGATTCACCACCCTCTGACTAAAGAAATTCCTCCTCATCTCCTTCCTAAAAAAATGTCCTTTTATTCTGAGGTTATGACCTCTGGTCCTCGACTCTCCCACTAGTGGAAACATCCTCTCCACATCCACTCTATCCAGGCCTTTCACTATTCGGTAAATTTCATTGAAGTGCCCCCTCATCCTTTTAAACTCCAGCGAGTACAGGCCCAGTGCCGACAAATGCTCAACGTAGGTTAACCCACTTATTCCTGCTTGAGTCCAGCACCAGAGAGCAGAATGTGGTTAACAGCAGCTATCTGTCTCCCTCGACCAACCTCCCCCACCCCACCCCGTCTGTAACTCCGCGCGCAGCCCCCCCCCCCCCCCTCACTCCCACCCCTCCCTCCCTCCCTCCCACGGAACCTACCTCTTGAGTGTCGTCGTCTGCAGAAACACTCAGTTGAAATGGCTGGAATGACGGGACCTGCCCCGTCTCCGGAACCTGTGGGGGGGGTGGGGGGTAAACAGAGAGATCGTCACCAAACCACAACTCTCACCAACTCTTGCAGATGCTCAGTTCTGGGCACCATGTTATAGGAAAGATATTGGCCTTCATAACAAGAGGAGTTGAGTATAGGAGCAAAGAGGTCCTTCTGCAGTTGTACAGGGCCCTAGTGAGACCACACCTGGAGTATTGTGTGCAGTTTTGGTCCCCTAATTTGAGGAAGGACATTCTTGCTATTGAGGGAGTGCAGCGTAGGTTCACCAGGATGGTGGGACTGTCATATGCTGAGAGAATGGAGTGGCTGGGCTTGTACACTCTGGAGTTTAGAAGGATGAGAGGGGATCATCTTGACACATATAAGATTATTACGGAATTGGACGCGCCAGAGGCAGGAAACCGATGTTGGGGAGTCCAGATCCAGGGGCCACAGTTTAAGAATAAGGGGTAGGCCATTTAGAATGGAGACGAGGAAACACTTTTTCACACAGAGAATTGTGAGTCTGTGGAATTCTCTGCCTCAGAAGGCGGTGTAGGCCGATTCTCTGGATGCTTTCAAGAGGAAGCTAGATAGGGCTCTTAAAGATAGCAGATGGGGAGAAGGCAGGAACGGGTTCCGATTGGGAAATAGGGTGGGGGGGGGAGAGGCGGAACACCAGTTAACGTGGGGCAGGGAGAGGGGCCGCTGCGGGCCGAAGGGAGGAAAAGGGTTGGGGGGGGGGGGGGGGGGGAGAAGAGTCACACCTATTGTCAAGCTGGAAAGGGTTCAGAGATTTTGCAGAACTAGAGAGTGTGAGCTATTGTGAGAGGTTGAGTTGGCTGGGTCTCTATTCCATGGAGCGCAGGAGGATGAGGGGTGATCTTATAGAGGTGTACAAAATCATGAGAGGAATAGATCGGGTAGATACAGAGTCTCTTGCCCAGAGTAGGAAAATCGAGGACCAGAGGACATAGGTTCAAGGTGAAGGGGAAAAGATTTAATAGGAATTCGAGGGGTCACTTTTTCACACAGAGGGTAGTAGGTGTATGGAACGAGCTGCCAGAGGAGGTAGTTGTGGCCGGGACTATCCCATCGTTTAAAAAACAGTTGGACAGGTAAATGGATAGGACAGATTTGGAGGGACCAAGCGCGGGCAACTGCGACTAGGGTAGATGGGACATTGTTGGCCGGTGTGGGCGAGTTGGGACGAAGGGCCTGTTTCCACGCTGTATCACTCTGTGACAGGCAGCATCTGTGCAGAACGTGCATGGATGACATTTCACAGAGTGCTGCAGTTACTTAGCGGGACAGGCAGCATCTCTGGAGAGAAAGAATAGGCGACGTTTCGGGTCAAGACCCTTCTTCAGACTGATGTTGGGGGGGGGGGGTCAATGAAAGAATGTAGTCAGAGACAGTAGGACTGGGGGGACAACTGGGAAGGGAGAGGGGGATGTAGATAGAGAGAAAGCAAGGGCTATCTGAAGTTAGAGAAGTCAATGTTCATACCGCTGGGGTGTAAACTGCCCAAGTGAAATATGAGGTGCTGTTCCTCCAATTTGCGCTGGGCCTCACTCTGACAATGGAGGAGGCCCAGGACAGAAAGGTCAGGATTGGGAATGGGAGGGGGAGTTGAAGTGCTGAGCCACCGGGAAATCAGGTGGGTTAAGGCGGACTGAGCAGAGGTGTTGGGCAAAACGTTCGCCGAGCCTGTGCTCGGTGTAAGGACTGAGCGGAGGTGTTGAGCGTAATTCAGCGAGGTGGAGGTCACTGACAACGTTAGATGCATCCCTGGCTGCTCTGAGCTCCTGAACTCTGTTTCTTCAAGGCCAGCAGCACTTTCTTCTGCAAACGGAACATTCCTGGTCAGGTACCGGGAGCCACAACGACTCTTTCTCACACCCTCTCCTTCTCTCACACCCCCCCTCTCTCACACACCCCCTCCTTCTCTCACACCCCTCCCCCTCCCCTCTCTCACCCCCCCCGCCCTCTCTCACCCCCCCCCTCACAACCCACCTCCCTCTCACTGCCCTCCCCGCTCATCCCCTCTCACCCCCCCTCCATCCCACCCCTCTCACACCCCCCCCACTCTCTCACACACCCCCTCCTTCTCTCACATGCCCTCCACAACCCCTCCCCCTCCCCTCTCTCACCCCCCCTCCCTCTCAACCCACCTTCCTCTCACCGCCTTCCCCCCCTCCCACCTCCCCTCTCATCCCTCTCGCCCCTCTCTCTCTCACCCCCCCTCCATCCCACCCCTCTCACACCCCCCCCCTCAAATGTCACGGACATTCACCCCACAGACTTCCACCCTGGCCTCCAACTCCTTCCCCATCGTCGTCCCCATCACCTACCTCCCTCCCCTCCATCCACCTGCCTCTCCCTTTCCTCTATCGCCTCTCCCTCCATCCACCACCCTCACCCTCTCCCACTATCCTCCCTCACCACCCCCCCTTCTTCCTTCACTGGCCTCTCCTCCTCCTTCACCCCCCCATACCTCTCCTCCCAACCCCCCCCATCTATCTCCTCGCCCCCATCACTACACCCCCACTGTCACCCCCGCACCCGTTTCCTCAGCGAGCGGTACTTTCTCCTCTCTCTCTCTGTGCCCACCCACCCTCCGCCCAATCCCCCTCTCCCCCCACCCTCCTCCACACTGCCGTCTCTCCCTCTCTCCCCCCACTATCTCCACTCCCCGTCTCTCCCCTCTTTCTCTCCCCTAGTCTCCTACCCTCTCCCCTGCCTCTCCACCCCGCCCTCTTCTTCAGCTGCTGTGCTTTTCTCCCTCTCTCTCTCCCCACCCTCCTCCCCAGGCCCCCTCTCTCCCCCACTCTGCTTCTTCTCTCCCCTCCCTCCCCTGTCTCTCCCCACCCTCCTCCTCCGTCTCCCCCCCATCCTCCTCCCCCGTCGCCCCGTGCCTCTCCCCACCCTCTCCACTCCTCCTGCTTCCTCATCTTGCTGTACTTTCTGTGCAGCGCCTCCTCCTCCTCCTCCTCCTCGCTCAGCGCTCCGGGGAAAACCGCCATCGCTGCTCCTGCCTCCCCCGGATCCCGTTACAGAAACGGCGGGACGGCCATCTTTGTAGCGGGCACGCCTCATGGAGGGCGGCCATCTTTGGTATAGGCACTAACGTCACTGAACTGATGGAGATTTCGCAGCAGGGGAGGGCGGCCATCTTTGTTAGGGGCACTAATGTCCCAGTACCAGGCGGGACGGCCATCTTTGTTAGGGGCACTAATGCCCCGGTACCGGGAGGGAGGCAGCCATCTTTGTTAGGGGCACTAATGTCCCGGTACCGGGGGGGGAGGGCGGCCATCTTTGTTAGGGGCACTAATGTCCCGGTACCGGGAGGGAGGCAGCCATCTTTGTTAGGGGCACTAATGTCCCGGTACCGGGGGGGGGAGGGCGGCCATCTTTGTTAGGGGCACTAATGTCCCGGTACCAGGGGGGAGAGGGCGGCCATCTTTGTTAGGGGCAGCTCGCCCATTCGTTCCTATTATCGACTCTTCCCTCCGCCATGTTTGTTGTGGGCAGTGAAACAACTTAAAATAATTTTAAAAGAAGATGAAATCCTTCCAAAGGGAACATCTAATCTGTGTTGAAGTTGGCGTGGAGAGACGTTTGTTTCTGTCTGGCGCTGGGAGGAGATCGTGAACCCTCTGGGGGTGAAAGGTCAACTGTGGTTGCCTGGCAAAGGTGGAGCTGGAGAGACTGAGTGAGAAAATAGAGAGAGACAGAGAGAGAGAGAGAGATGGAGAGAGAGGGGGGACACAGTGTAGATAAGGTTAACAGACACCTTAAAGTTTTCACTACTTTATTCAGCATACATTATATATAGCCCTGGCTGTACGTGGTCTGTCACGATCACTAGAGAGAGAGCTAGGGGCGTGTGAGTTACAATTATACTAACTGGTGGGGGAGTGGTTAGTATGGACATTGTTAAAATCAATTAAAGGTGTACACACATATCATCTACATCCTTCCTCTACCAAAACAAACAGTGAGTGACAGGGCGACCACGTCTCATGCGCAAGGGTGAATGCAAACAGTAAAGCACGGGAATACAGGATCACACGTAATCGCCGTAACGGACCGGCGGCCTGACCAGGCGACCAGACCGGGTACGCACCTCGCCATCACCTCCTTCCCCGATGGGAACAAGCGGGGATGCCGGGGGCTATGGACAGGAGAACCCCTTGGCGACGAAGGCATCGGGGGGGGGGGGGGGGACGGCGAAGAGAAGGGCGAGCAAGCCGGAGAAAGCGGGACCGCAGTCGGGAGGCGTTCAGGAGGAGGACGAGGGGAAGTCGGCCCCGGAGGAACGGGCAAAACACAGGGCCGCGACAGTTGCAGCGGGGGGGGGGGGGCATACGGAGCCGCCGGGGGAGGGAGAGGCTCGTTCACGAGCCGGAGATGCTGGCGGGACCGGCGGTACACCCTTCCGTCGTGGTTGACAAGGTACGAACGAGGGGAACCGGCAGAACCGACGACCACGGCCAGCTTGGAACGGCCAGAAGAGGTCCACATACGGACGACCTGGCCGGGGAGAAGAGGGGGGAGGACACGGCAGGACCTGTCGTGGGAATGCTTCTGGATACTGTGTTTTTTGGCAATGCGTTTCCGGACCAAGGCAGGTTTAAAGACGGAGGGGGACAGGGACTGCTGAGACACCGGGACTGTGGGCCTCGTGACACGGGACACGAGTCGCTGAGCCGGGGAGCCCAGGGCATGGTCGCGGGAGATGTAGCGGAGGTTCAGCAGGGCCAGGTAGATGTCGGAACGGGATAGGCAACAACGTTCCAACAATCCTTTGGCACTGCGGACCGCGCGTTCGGCCAGTCCATTGCTCTGTGGGTATTCCGGGCTGCTGGTGTAATGACGAAAGTTCCATCGTTCAGCAAAAGCGCGGAACTCAGCACTGGTGAACTGGCTGCCGTTATCTGACTGCAGGCTGACGGGGGACCCAAAGGTGGCAAAGTGGCGGCGCAACTTCTCAATGACTGCGGCGGAAGAGAGGGAGTGGAGCTGGTCAACTTCAAACCAGCTGGAGTAAGAGTCGACAAGCACCAGGAAGTGCTTTCCGTGCCACTCGAAGATGTCGGTTGCTAGCGCAGACCATGGCAGGTCAGCAGCTGGCTGCTGCAGGAGTGGCTGCCGCTGTTGCTGTGGAGCGAGGCAGTTGCCGGTAGGGCACGCGGAGACCCTATCCCGGAAGTAGCGAGGCATGTCGGGCCAGAAGAACTGGCTCTGAACTGCATCAACTCTAAGGACTTGAACTTGGCCATCAGGCGCCCGCATTATCCCACTTCTGACACCATGTAGATAAGGTTAACAGACACCTTAAAGTTTTCACTACTTTATTCGGGATACATTATATATAGCCCTGGCTGTACGTGGTCTGTCACGATCACTAGAGAGAGAGCTAGGGGCGTGTGAGTTACAATTATACTAACTGGTGGGGGAGTGGTTAGCATGGACATTGTTAATATCAATTAAAGGTGTACACACATATCATCTACACACAGAGAGGGAGAGAGACATTGGTTCAAGGTGAAGGGGAAAAGATTTAATAGGTGTCAAGGTGAAGGGAAAAAGATTTAATAGGAATCCGAGGTAACTTTTTCACGCAGAGGGCGGTGGGTGAATGGAACAAACTGCGAGCGGAGGGAGTCAGTGACGTGCGGTGAGGTCAATGGCTGGGGAGACACTGGCTTCTACCCCATCCTCACTTAGTTGTGTGTTAGTTGTGTGTGCGCGATGTGTCTGGGAGAGAAGAAAGGGAGGAAGGAGGGAAGAAGGAGAAAAGAAGGGAGGGAGGGAAGGAGAGAAAGAAGGGAGGGAGGGAAGGAGAGAAATGAAGGGAGGGAGGGAAGGAGAGAAAGAAGGAAAGAGGGAGGGAGGAGGGAAGGGAGGAGAGGAGAGAAAGAGGAGGGAGGGAAGGAGAGAAAGAAGGGAGGGAGGGAAGGAGAGAAAGAAGGGAGGGAGGGAAGGAGAGAAAGAAGGGAGGGAGGGAAGGAGAGAAAGAAGGGAGGGAGGGAAGGAGAGAAAGAAAGGAAGGAGAGAAAGAACGGAGGGAGGGAAGGAGAGAAAGAAGGGAGGGAAGGAGAGAAGGGAAAAGAGATGGTCGGTGGCGGGAGTGGATGCCGGGGTCCAGAGCCGAGAGTAGATTACTCCAGCCTGGGCCCCAATTGGGAGCACTCAGCGGCCCAGAGCCTCCGAATCAGCCGCGACAAATCAACGAATCAACCTCCCAGCCTCTTGCCTCGAGGAGAGGAATCAAGTACCAGAGGACATGGATTTAAGGTGAGGGTGGAAAGGTTTAATAGGAACCTGAGGGGTAACATTGTTCACACAATGGGTGGTGGGTGTATGGAATAAGCTGCTGGAGGAGGTGGTTGAGCCAGGTACTATCGCAAAGTTCTAGAAGCATTTAGACAGGTACTTGGATAGGACAGGTTAGAGGGATATGGGCCAAACGCGGGCAGTGCAGGTCGGTTCAAGAACCTAATGGTTGTGGGTAAGGAGCTGAGAATGGTAACTCGAATGAACTTGTCGGTTTTGTTGACGGCCACATAGAACCAGAACAGTTCCTTCAGCCCACATCAGACTGCAATGCCTCCACCGTATGTGCCTCGACCACCACTCCAGCAGCGCGTTCCAGGCACCCACCACCCTGTGTAATAAAACATGCCCCGCACATCTCCTTCAAAATCCCCCTACTGTGTTAAAATCTATGTCGTCCCGTCATTGACTTTTCCACGCTGGGAAAATAGCCCTGAATCATTCCAAGCCGAGAGCAACCCGGCGGGGGGCAGCCGAGAACGAAGGGGGACCCGGCGCGGGGGCGCCTGCTGCCTGGTGCGGCGGGGCCTGGTTGGCCGCTGCGGGGAAATATAGACTGTTCCATGAACTTCTCGCAACCAAGTCGGCGCCACAAACGTGGCCACTCTCTCTGTACCGCCCAGGTGAGGTCTGTATTTTACCGGATTACATGCAAAAACAAAGCATTTCACCGTGCCTAGGTACATGTGACAATAGAGTGTAATTGAATCATTGAGTTGAATTCAAGTTTGACCATGAGACTATTAACTAGAATTATAGTGTGTAGGTTAAACTACTGCAGGTTAAACCGAAGACAGACACAAAATGCTGGAGTAACTCAGCGGGACAGGCAGCATCTCTGGAGTGAAGGAATGGTGACGTTTCGGATCCTTCTTCATTACAGTGTTTGCTGCAGAAGTAATGTTATTGTGCAGCCTAATATAATGAACAATTCACGATAGGAAACACTGATTATTTGGTTTAAGGGAATGAAATTTACCCGAAGCTGATTACAAATGACATCGGCTTTCTGGTCAGGGCTGTGATTGACGGGGCCGAGTCCCGCCTTCCCTCAGCCGTGCCCCGCCCTTTACATTGATTGTTCCACAGCTACGGGCTCCCCCGGGTCCTAAAGCCCGTCCACACGTTGTTGTCCGGCCTCACTTACCTCCTCTGGCAGCTTGTTCCATTTCCCCATGACCTTCTATGTGAAAATATTGTTCCTCAGGTTCCGATTAAATCTTGCACCTCTCACCACAAACCTGTGTCCTCTAGTTCTCGACTCCACTACTCCGGGTAAAAGACTGTGCATTCACCCTATCCATTCACCTTTTGATCCGATGCACTTCAGCCTCCTGAGCTCCAATTAATAAATCCTTCCCTACCCAACCTCTCCCTTTCGCTCTGGCCCTCAAATCCTGGCACCATCTTCGTGAATCTACTCTGCAGTTTTTTCGCAGCTCTTTATCCTGCCTTATATTCTCCCAAGCGCTACTCTCCGCTTTCGTCTATATTCAGGGCAGTTTAATGTGTAACTGACTCCTCCCCGTGGTGGAGAGCGGGAGAACCGTCCATAGTTTCCGCGGGTGGATTTGTCTCCTTCCTTTAAAATGTTCGTAACGATGGTGACCCTCGGGTCCTGTGGCCGGCGCTCCTCTTCCCAGAGGAAGGCAGACATTGGTGGTGACATTGACAGTGTTTGAAGATCAATTCGCAAGTCCTCGATCATTTTGTCACACACTTTCTGTCTTTCATCTCTGGACTGTTTGGTTTGTCCAACGAATTCTACCATGCGTGTATAACTCACCAGGCCCCCCTCTCCCCCTCAACTGTGTCAACCTATTTACCAGCCATTTGGCGCGTGGCTTTGATCTGCCCACCCCCTCACACGTTTCTCATCTCCCACCCATCACCTGTCCATGTTCTCCAGAGGTGCTCCTTGACCCGCGGAGTTAATCCAGTATTTTGTGCCTTTTTGTTGTGAAGCAGCATCTGCAGTTCCATGTTTCTGCATCTTCACACTGAACACTTGCAGCCGAATTCATTCCCCGAGACGGCAGCGTGCGCAGTGTCAGCAGTTCAGCGAATGGGAATGCGTTTTGAACCAGGAAGTGGAGGATTAAAATGGCTTCGAAAGAGCAGGTCGACAGTTTAACCGAGGAGGTAGTTTGTCCCATCTGCCTGGATTTCTTCACCGATCCGGTGTCACTGGAGTGTGGGCACTACTTCTGCCGCCCCTGCATCACACAGAGTTGGGACAGAGAGGGGAGAATCTCCTGCCCGGAATGTAGAGAGGAGTTCACAGACCGCACCCTTAGGGTTAGTCGGGCCTTGGCGAGACTGTCTGAGAAAGCTCGAACACTGAGCCTGAATCGGACAGAGAAGGAAAGTAAACTTCAGTGCGAGGAACATCAGGAAGAACTGAAGCTGTTTTGTGAAACTGACAAGAAGCTGATCTGTGTGATTTGTGCAGCTGGGCGGGAACACAAGTCTCACAGCTTCACGCTGATAGCAGAAGCTGCAGAATTCTACAAGGTAAACGCAAATCGATGTTGATCGCATCATTGTTTAATTCCATCTTTATTGTCTAACACTTTTATTCTCTGATTCCCAATCACAATCCCAGGATCAGGTGAAATCTTCCATCCAGTCTCTCACAAAAAATAAATCAGGGATCCAGCGAATGGAGCAGCAACAGAAACAGAAGATTTCTGGAGTTCTGGTGAGGCTTTCCAGTTTCGATTTCCTGATCTTGTGCAGATTTTACCCATGTGACGCGTGTAATAATAGGGCAGCGCAGTGACACAAGTAGTGCTGCTGTCTCCTAGTTCTGGTTAGCGGAAGTCTGAAGAAGGGTCTCGACCCGAAACGTGGCCCATTCCTTCTCAATAGATGCTGCCTCACCCGCTGAGTTCTCCAGCATTTTTGTCAACCTTAGGCAAACTATTGAATTGCCAAAGCAAATAAAACATGTACAGGCCAAATGTCACCGTTAAAGTCGTGAGGAAACACAATCAGATTATTTCACCTTTATTTGAACAATCACACACATTATATTTCAGAAGAAAGCGGGGGAAGAGGGTTCTTGCCACCTTGGGAGAGGGGAGCAGAAAGGCAGAGAGGAGGGGTGGTAGGTGGGCTTCAGAGTTTCACAGGAACAATCACACGGGGCGTGCCGTGACTCCTTCAGTCCAAGATCACATCCCAGTATGCTGAACTGCACCAGATTCTCACTGAGAAAGAGCAGCGCGCACTGGCAGATATCCGGGAGGAAGAGAAGAAGATTCTAAATACAATGGAGACAAATCTTGGAAAGATTCAAGAGAATTTAAAATCCATTCAGGAGGAACTCTTAAAGTTGCAGCAACAGATGGATCAAAAAGACAGTGTGGTGTTTCTGAAGGTGAGGGGTTACACTACAGTTTGGTGAAGTGAAAGTCCAGCCACAAAATGGTGGGTGACATTTCAGAAATAAATGCTGCATTTACCAGTAATTCGGAACTGAGTAAATGTTCCCTCTGTTCCAGGTGTTGTTGTTCAGAAACTAATTAGCCTCCCGCTGAATCTATGAGAGCTCAGGACTTTATGGCCATAAATGTAGAGAGGTGTTTATATTATGTGGAGTTTAGAAGAATGACAGATGATCCTATATCTCATCCCAAGTACCACAAATGGACAGAGGGCAGGGAATATCTGGGATTCTCCAACCAAGACACTCTGAGAGGTTTTACATGTCAGACATATTTTAAACCACAGGCGAATACATTAAAAAAAATCGGGGTATTATAATCGACGGGAATGGGGCAAAGAGGAGGAGGAGGACAGTCCTGGGCTAGATCAGCCATGGCCACATTGTGGGGATTAACATTATAATCTAGAACGTGACGTGCACATCAGATTGATCATCTATATCCGGTTCCCATCAGAAGTGGGTGGTCACCTTGAGGGAATTTGCTCTGTTTTGTCCACCTTGTTTCACCATAGAATGACATCCCATTCTACATCATAGACAGGCCATTCGGCCCATCCTATCCAATCAAGTTTTCTGCTCCACTCATCATCACTCCCATTTACTCTCCAGACCCCGAATTTCAGGAGCCTTAATGTGTTTATCCCGCTTGCACTTAAACTTATCTCTGCTGTTGGCTTCAGTCCCTCCAATGTAGTGAGGTCCATGTTCTCATGACTGCATTACTTTCGGTATTTATTGAAGACCACGTTACATTTCAGCTTTGATTATTGGTCTCCCCTTCGATTTGAGATATTATTTCATCCCCACCATTTTAATCCACCGATAATATTAAATTCTCTCATCATTCCTGACATCTTCTCCAGATGAAATCACATGACCTGCCCAGTCTTTTCATTAAGTTCCATCCTCTCAGTTTTGGCGTCACTTGCTTGTAATTTCCCCTCCATCGTTCCCCCTCTTCATCTCTGCAGCAATACCGCTTTCTCCTACTCCGGCATCGACTCACGTGGTGGTGATAAGAGTTGGGAAATAGGCAGTAGGTGCAGGAGTAGGCCATTCAGCCCTTCGAGCCAGCACCGTCATTCATGTGATCATGGCTGATTATTCCCCCATCAGTAACCTGTTCCTGCTTCTCCCCATATCCTTGACTCTGCTATTTTTAAGACTTATCGGCTCTCTCTTGAAAGCATCAGGAGAATATGCCTCCACCGCCCTCTGAGCAGAGATTTCCGCAGACTCACACTCTCTGTAAGAAAAAGTGTTTCCTCGTATCGTTCTAATGGCTCTTACTCTTATCTTAAACTGTGGCACGGGTTCTGGACTTCCACCAACATCGGGAAAATGTTTCCTGCCTCTAGGTGTCCAACCCTTAAACCAGTCTTATATGTTATCATTAGATTCCCTCTCGTCCTTCTAACTCCAGTGTGTACAAGTCAGCTGCTCATTCTCTCAGCATATGACAGTCCCACCATCCCCGGAATTAACCTTGTAAACCTACGCTGCATCCCTCAATAGCAAGTGTCTTCTCAATTTAGGGGACCTAAACTGCACACAAAGGGCTCTGTACAAATGAAAAGGACCTCTTTTGCTCCGATACGATTCCTCTTGTTAAAAGGGCAACATGCATTCGCTTTCTTCACTGCTGCTGTACCCTGCATGCTTACTTTCATAGACTGTGAACAAGGACCACTAGATCCCATTGTACTTCCCCTTTTCCCATACTTTGACGCCATTTAGATAGTAAATCTGCCTTCCTGTTTTTGCTACCAAAGTGGATATAACCTAACAATTTATCCGCATTAAACTTTATCTGCCATGCTTTCTCCCACTCCCCCAACCTGTCCTAGGCACCCTGCATTCTCCATAGCATCTCTCAGGTTCACACTGACTCCCAGCTTTGTGTCATCTGCAATTTGTAAAGTTTACTTTGAATTCCATTTTCCAATCATTGATTGTATATTTGTAAATAGCGGCAGTCCCAGCACCGAGAGCCTTGAAGCCACCCGCAATAGTTACTGCCTGCCATTCTGAAGGGACCTGTAATCCCTACTTCTTTGTTTCCCTGTCTGAACCACTTCGCTATCCATGTCAGGCACTTACCCCAATACTATGTGCCGTAATTTTGCCCATAACCTCTATGTGGGACCTTATCAATGCTTTCTGAAGGTCCAGGCACACTACTCCACAGGCTCTCCCCTTGTCCTTTTTCCTAGTTACATCTTCAAAAAATTCCAGAAGATTAGTCAAGCTGATTTTCCTTCGTAATCCATGCTGTCTTGGAACCCAATCCTGTTACTGGCTATCAAATGTTCGCTATTCATCTTTTATAATTGACTTCCAGCTTTCTCCCAGCACGATGTATGGTAATGGTCTATTAATTCCCGGTTTTCTCCTCCCCCCGCCTTTCTTAAAAAGTGGGATTCACATTGGCTACCTCCAATCCAGGAACTGATAACTTAGTATTATAGAATTGGAAAATTATCCACCCAATGCATCACGATTTCTTGAGCCATCTTAAGGAAGTACCCGGGGATGCAAACATAGGCCTGGGGATTTAAAATATTTTTTTTTTTAATTTTTTTTATCAAGCCTTCATTCTTCTTCAGTCTATCCACCATTACCTGCTAAGGTGGATATCTTTCAGTTCCTCGGTCACCCAGTTCTCTGGGCCCTAACTATATCAGGAGATTGTTTGTGTCCTCTTATTTGAAGACAGATCAAGTACTGTTCAACTCATCTGCCATTCCTTGTTTCCCATAATAAATTCACCTTTTTTCGGTCTTCAAAGATCCAACTTTGGGTCTTTCACTAATTTTTTCCTCTTTCACATACCTAAGGAAGCTTTGTACTATCCTTTTGTTCTTTATTGTTATTGGCTAGTTACCTTGTACCTCATCTTTCCTTTCACGTATTGTCTTTAGGTTATCTTCTGTTGTTCTTTAATTTTACCCAATCCCTCTTGCTTCCTGCTCTCTTTGCTATGTTGTATTCTTCGCTGTTATTTTTATTCTGTCCATGAGTCCCTTGTCAGCTATGGTCCATCCCTTTCGCCCCTGGAATCTTTCTTCCTATAGGAATGTACTGATTCCTGCAAGTCTGCATTATTCCTGAAACCTGCAATTTTTGTTCCACTGTCATCCGCTATTAGTATATCTCATCAGTCAACTTTGGCCAGCTCCTCCTCATGGCTCCATAGGTCCCTTTATTCACTGGAACACTGACACCTACGATCTTCCCTTCTCCTCTCCAATAGTAGATTAAACCTGGACCGTGCTTATGGTCACTGCGCCTAACGGCTTGAGGACCTTTAGCAAAAATCGGTTCATTAAATGCACTAAATCCAGAATTGCCTTCTCCCGGTTAGGCTACATACAAGCTGTTCTGAGGAATCCCATCATGAAGCGCACTCCCAAAATCTCTTTCTTGGGGTCCAGTACCACCTGATTTTCCCAGTTCTACATGCATGTTGAAATCTCCATAACAACCACAGCATTCTTTTGCTGCATGCATTTTAACTCTGAATTCAGAACTTGCGCCTTGTCCAGGCTATTGTTTGGGGGCCTGTAGATTAGTCCCAATTAGAGTCTTTTACCCTTAACAAGTCCTTGTTCTATCCATACTGATTCCCTACATCTTCCTGTTTCAATGTCACCCTTGCAAGGGACTGAATTTATTTCCTCACCAACAGAGCAACCCTGCCCTCTGCCCACCATGTTCTGTCTTTTCGATAGGAGGTATACCCTTGAATATTCAGTTCCCAGCCCTGGCCCTCTTGCAGCCATGTCTCAGTAATTCCCACAACATCACATTTGCCAGTTTCTAACTGAGCCTGAAGCTCGTCCACTTTATTCCTTATACTTCGCGCATTCATATTCAGCACTTTGACCTCTGTATTCACTTCCCCCCTCGCACTGCTCGCAAATGGCCCTGACCTTACTCTGTTGTCCATTCTCGAGCTTTCCGTCCCATTAATTCAAGAATCAAAATCGAATTATCAGAGGATTGTAGAAATTTTGTGAAATTCCCGCTGTTGGATGAGGACGGTCCATCTCAATCAATTGAGATTTGTATTTTATTTCTTTCAGGAGGAAGCTGGTCGCAAGCAAAGGTAAGATATTGTCTTGACGGAAACAGTGTAAGTTTTGGTGGAACAGCTCAAAACTTTTTGAATGCTCAGTTTATAACCAGCAGTTAAATATTTCCAGGCTTCGTGATTTAGCCAAACCACTGTCGGTGGTAGATGATGCCTTGCCGATTGAAAAGTTTCATTGTCCTGTTTCGTTCAACATGGCATTCAAAGAAATATCTGATTACCTCAAGTCCTACCCTGCACTACAGTTTGGCGAAGTGAAAGCGTGCAGTCACAAAATGGTGGGTGATATTTCAGAAATAAATGATGCATTTGCCTGTAATTCGGAACTGAGAAAATGTTCCCTCCATTTCAGCTGTTGTTGTTCAGAAATTAATTGGCCTCCCGCTTAATTATTGGATCTCAGGACTGTCTGGCCTGGATGTTAGAGAGGTGTTTATATTATGTGGAGTTTAGAACAATGACAGGTGTATCCTATATCTGATCCCAGCACGAGATGCTTCTGAGGGCTGTGAATATTCTGGGAGTCTCCAACCAAGAGACTCTGAGAGGTTTTACAGTTTTAGACGTGTTTTTAACAGAGGCAAGGTACATGTTAAAACATCGGGAATTGTATCGTGGGAATGAGAAGAGGAGGCGTTCAGCCTGGGACTAGATCCATCCATGGCCACATGTGGGGATTAACATTCAAATTTGAAGTTGGCGCACACATCAGATTGATATCTGTATCGGGTTCCACAGTAGTGGGTGGTCACCTTAGGGGAATTTGCTTGTTTTGTTTTGTCCACCTTGTTTCCCATAGAATGAACATCCCATTTCGACATCATAGGAAGGCCATTTGGCACTTCTTTCGAGTCATCATTTTCTGCTACACTCATCTTCCCTTCCCATTTTCTAACCCCCTTTATTCTCCACACCCAGTAACAATATCCGGAAAGTCAGGAGCCCTAATGTGTTTATCCCCACTTGCATTACATTTATCTTGCTGTTTGCTTCAGTCCCGCCATGCAGTGAGGTCTATGTTCTCATGACTGCTATACTTTCAGTATTTATGGAAGACATCAATTTACTTTCAACTTTGATTATTGGTTCTCCATTCTGATTTGGATCTTATTTATCCCCCACCCATTTATATACACCAATATACTTAAAATTCCCTCTCTTTCATTAGTGACATCTTATCCAGATGAAATCCCACGACCTGCCCAGTCTTTTCATCAAGTTACATCCTCTCAGTTATAGCGTCATTCTCATGAACATTCATTGTGCTTACCCCGTCGTTCTACATCTCTGCGACAGTATCCGCTTTCTGCATGACAGCGGCGATAAGAGTTGGGAAATGGGAATTATCAGGGGGTTGTAGAAATTTGGTGAAATTCCCTGCTGTAGGGATGAGGGCTGGGACCATCCCTTTCCATATAATCAAATTGAGAATTGTGTTTTTTTCTTTCAGGAAGAAGAGAGTTTCGCAAGCGAAGGTCTGGGACATAGTCTGACGGAAACATTGTAAGTTTTGGAGTGGAACAGCTCAAAACATTTCCCTAAATGCTCAGTTTATAACCAACTGTTAAATATTTTCAGGGTTCGTGATGAAGCCAAACAACTGTCGATGGTAGATAAAGTCTTGCAGATTCAAAAGTTTCATTGTCCAGTTTCATTCTACAAAGAAATATCTGATGACTTCAAGCAAGGTAAAGCTTATACCTTTTCCATTATTCTTGTTTCTGACATCTTCAAGACATACACCAGACACCTTATCATTTCCCAGCCTCACACAGCCCGGTTTTAAACTCCCCAAAATCCATAAACACTACTCCCCTGGCAGTAAATGATTTCCACGGACCTCGACTCTATCTCCATTACATTGATGACTGCATCGGTGCTACCTCCTGCAACCATGCAGAACTCATGGACTTCACCAACTTCACCACCAATTTCCATCCTGCAATCAAATTTACTTGGACCATCACTGACACCTCCCTCCCCATTCTTGATCTCAGTCTCACTCACAGTTAATAGACTATCGATAGACGTCCATTACAAAGCCACTGACTCGCACTACTATCTCGACTACACTTCTCCCCACCTGCTTCCTGCAAAGATCTATCCCCTATCCTAATTTCCTCTGTCCACGCGCATCTGCGCCAAAAGACGGGTGTTCCTTACCGCAACATCCGAGATGTCCTCAATCTTTAGGGAATGGGGGTTCCCCTCTCCCATCATAGATGAGGCCCATATCGTGTCTCCTCGGACCCGCAGCTCTGCCCTTGCTCCCACTCCCCTAGTCGCTAACATAGACAGCAAGTCCCCCCTTGTTTTACCTTTTACATGATGAGCCGCCGTCATACAACACATAATCTCCAAAATTTCCGCCTCCTCCGACGGGTTCACCTACTAGCAACTTTTTCCCATCTCCATCCTTTCCAGCTTCAGCAGAGACCGTTCCCTCTGCAACTCCTTGGTTTAAACCTCATTCTTTCCCACCTCAAACCACCCCCTCCCCAGCTATGTTCCATGCAACCGCAGGGAGGATGCATCCACTGGTCCCTATACCTCCTCCATCGACTCTGTCCCTGGAACCCAAACAGTCCTTTCAGGTTAGGCAAGAGGTTACTTGACCTACCTCGTACACTCATCTATGTGTTCTAGTGTTCAAGAGGGGACTCTTATACATCGTTGAGACTAACTAACTCCTTTGCTCGGCTGCCTGAAACTACTGATCTCTCGGTTGCTGAACACTTTAATTCTCCTTCCCATTCCCACACGGACCTTTCTGTCCTAGGTCTCCTCCATTGTCAGAGTGAGGTTAAACGCAAATTGAAGGAACAGCATCTCATATCGCCTTCCTGGCCCAGAGGACTTTTCCCATCGATGCAAAATGAGAGAGATATTAATGTTTCCACTGTGCTGGCGGAAGGGGGGAGGGACTATAAAACCTGGAAGTGTTGTGCCTCACTCGGTCTCTGGCAGACCAGGATGCGAGAGGATCAGGCTCACGGCGCTCCTGAGTTGTGAATAACACTGAACGGATGTCTACTCCACAGTGAGTCCCCTTGATGTGGCTGCTGCCAAATTGTTTACCTTTTTTTTTTAAGTTTGTGTTCCACAAAATGAATTTTGGTTGTTCAGGCTCGTTGCTTGCTGCCTAATGGTTTGCCTCGCCTTTTTTTCAAAAGGTTTGTGTTCACAAATGAATTTTGGTTGTCAGGCAGGCAGCTTCTGCCAATTGTTCTGCCTGCTTTAATAA
>CM069160.1:20149114-20197716 GCA_035221665.1 Okamejei kenojei | reverse complement strand
GTTAGAAGGACAACAATTACAACAAGTGTTGTCAAGAAGCTAAATGTGTAACTAATATAACAAAATAACTATATATTAATTAATTATAAAGATGTGTTATACCATAATTCAGAAATAAGTAAAAAAAACAACACTATTTATAAAAATGTAAGTCTTGTATACATAAAGTTATTTTGTCTATTAAGAGAGATGTAAGTTCCTTGTGGATTGCATTTTTTCTGATATCTAATTGGATAAGCCAATAATAGGCTCAGAGTTTCCATCGTCCTATTTACGACAATAACAAACCAAGAAGTTATCGGTTCTTCGTAATATCCTTATAATGAAAAGGATATATATATAAATATTGTCTATTATATATAAACTTCCAAAAATTCAAATAGACATAAGTCTGGAGATCAATATATCAATTATCAAAAAAGTTAACAATGGAAGTAAAAATTCTGATGACTTTAGTAATCAAATAATAGTGCAAAACATTGCCAAATATTACTTATAAATGTATGTGGATACAGATACCATAATCATAAAAGATTATGGATTTTACAAAACAAAGCAACCAAGAATAGCGGAAACCAAGGTAAAAAGCTATAACATACCTGTCGGCCGTAATTGTGTTGTGTGTGAACATTAAGAAATATGTTAAAAGTAACTAAAGTCTCTGTGTACTAGCCAGCATTATTTAATTACACACAAAAAACCACATTACGTTCATTAAAACTGATGGTTCTAAGAAATGAAATCTAGATGGTTCAACGTTGTATAACACTCAGTGGAACTAGACAACTGAAATGTGTAAATTACTCTGTTAAGGAGGTAATACATTCACATGAATGGCACAGATGAGCCGCTCGGCGCCAAGTGCCTATAAGCCACATGATGTGTAAAATACTATTAATTAAATGAATCAGTCCCATTATGATGTGGCACATTGTCCATGGATGAGGGTTCCTATAATTTTGCTTTGTATAATAACCTTCAAATTATATATATCAGATTGATATTTTGTGATAACTTGCCCTTTCAATAGCAAGGGCATTACTTTTTTCTTTTATAATGTGAAATAATTTATCACAAACTTGAGGCAGAGTTTTGGGTTAAATAAATAAATAAATAAATAAATAAATAAGTTATTTTGCTCATTATTAGCTGTGTTGTGTGAGCCAGAGTGTCGTATGGAAGGCTCTACGACATGAAAAACAAACAGGAAAAGCTTCAGAAAATCTTCACTATCCTCACACACCGTATTAAAATGTAAATTAAAACGAGAACTTACCAGTTGGCAAAGTTGATCGTTATAGTTAATGTAACGAAGAGGTATACGTGCCCTCAACTTCTCACCCCATAAAATAAATGACACTGTATTCTAAATTCTATTTTGAGCCTTTCTATCTTACCCGGCTATTATTCTGTTTTTTTCATGCCACAGCTTGAAGTATGCCGACCACCGCCACGGGCATCTCACGTAAATCCCTCATCGTTACTCCTCCATAAAAAAACTATCCAAACTTCGGAACTTGGTAGTTCTCGTTTTAATCTTACTTATTGCCGATGGAAATTGTGGTGAATTGATGGAAGTCCATGAGTCCTGCATGGGTTGCAGGAGTAGCACCGATGCATCATCAATGTAATGATATAGAATCAGATATGCCTGAATGGGAGGATTTGAAGAGGAGTCATTAAAAGTGAAACCAGCTCCTCTAGGAGTCTGAGTATAGGTGAAGAGGAAATTAAGATGGTTCTCCCGTTGAGGAAAAACGGAGGGGTTTAAAGACCTCCTGGTGGTAGATTGTAAGGTCTAGAGACTGGGGAAAAGCCATGTAAAATGAGGGTGGGGCCCTAAAGCAAATTCATTAAGGGACCAGGCATGTGGATACTGACATAGTCTTACACTCAAGTACCAGGGAGATAGTTTCGGCAGGTCCTGAAAACACAATTTTACTGCCAGCATTGTTGTTTCGATTTTGGGTAATCTAAAAACCGGGCTGCGAGAGTCCTGGGAAATGATAATTCATGACTTGAATATGTCATAAACAAAATAATGGAACAGGTATAAACTTACCTTGCTTTAAGTCATCAATATTTCTTGTAGAATGAAACTGGCAATGAAACATTTCAAATCGCAAGCTCATTTACCATCTGACAGTAGTTTAAAACTTTACCACAACCCTGGAAATATTTTAACCATCTGTTATAAACTAATAATTAGAAATGTTATGTTGACGTGTTCCACCAAACCGTACAATGTTTCCTCTAAGACAATGTCCTACCCACGCTTGTACCCATCTCCTCCTGAAAGAAATAAAACACAAATCTCAATTTGACTGAGCTGAACCGTCCTCATCCCGACCACAAATCTCATCAATTTTTTCTACAATCACTCTGAAAATTCCCATTTCCAAAACTCTTAAACGCCGCATTCATGCCAAGAGGGAAAGCGTATCTAGCCGCAGAGATGTAGAACAATGGGGGGGAAAGCACAAGGAATGTTCAGGAATACTTCATGACTGAAGGTCATAAACCGAGAGGATGGACTTAATAAAAGACGGGCAGGATGATGGTATTTCATCTGGAAAATGTCATGGATGAATATAGTGAATGTAAGTTTAACTTTATTTTAAGTGGGAGGTGAAAATAATATCTCATATCGAAGTGTAAATAATAATCAAGTTGAAATTAACATGGTCTCAATAATACCGAAGAATGCAGTCATGAAACATGAACCTCACCTTGCCTTGAGGGATAAATTTAAGTCAAGTGGATAAACACATTTGGGCTCCTGAATTTGGGTATTGTTACCGGGTCTGAATAATGGGAGGATGGCGGGGCCAGAAATCATGACTGGATAGGATTGCCAAATGGCCTGTCTTGATGTAGAATCATGATCATTCTATGGGAAACAAGTGACAAAACAAACAGCAAATTCCCCTAATGTGAGCCACCCCACTGCTTATGGAACCAATATAGATATAATCTGATTGAGCCCACTTCTAATTACAAGTTAATCCCCAAAATAGGCCATGGCAGAACGGCCCAGGGCTGAACTCTTCCTCTTTGCCTCATGTCCCCACAATTCCAATACCCCAAATTTTGTTTTTAAAATGATCTTCCTCTAGTTTAAAAAAAATACGTCTACCATGTAAAACCCTCAGAGCCCTGTTGGCGAATCCCAGAATTCAGGCCCTCTGACATTTGTGTCCATGGTATCAAATAGGTTCACCTGTCGGAGAGTGATTCTAAACTCCACAAAATATAAACACCTCTCTACATTCCAGCCAACAGTCCTGAAATCCCCATATAATCGCGAGGCCAATTAGTTTCTGAAAAACTACACCTGCAACAGATGGAACCTTTACGCAGATTTGAATACTGAGTAAAATGTCACATTTATTTCTGAAATGTCACCCACCATTTTTTGTGACTGCAACGCTTTCACTTCGCCAACCTGTAGTGCATGGTAGACATGAGTCACTCAGAATTTTTTTGAAATGCCGTTTTAACTAAACAGGGGCAATAAAAACTTTTCAATTGGCAAGCTCATCTACCACCGACAGTGTTTGCTTCATAACGAACCCTGAAATTATTTAAGCAGCTGATATAAACTGAAGCAATCAAAAGTTTTTAGCTGTTCAACCCCAAACTTACGAAGATGTACCCATCCCAAGCCAATGTCCACCTTCGTCTTGGAACCACTTCCTCCTGAAAGAAATAAAACACAAATTTCAATTGATTGAATAACCGTCCTCAACCCTACAGCGGGCAATTCACCCAAATTTCTACAACCCCTCGATAATTCCCCATTTCCCAACTCTTATCGCCACTGTCCATGCAGACTGAAAGGCTGATATATCCGCAGAGATGTAGAACGAAGGGAAGCACAGGAATGTTCATGAGAATGACGCTATAACTGAGAGATGGAACAATAAAAAGACTGGGCAGTCGTGAGATTTCATCGGACGAATGTCAGGAATGATGAGAGAATATCATATTTATCGTGAATAAAAAGTTAATGCATCATGAACATGTACCCTCAACTGCATTGGAGGAACTAAGGAAGACGCAAGCCGGCAGAGATAATTTAAGTGCAAGCGATAAACACCATTATGGCTCCTGGAATATAGTTACTCTCTGGTGTGAGAAGTAATGGAGGAGGATGAGTGAGCATAAACGTACTGATAGAGGCCAAATAGCCCCTTCTATGATGCAGATTGGATATCTGTGAAAGCAAGCTGACAAAACACTGATCAAATTCCCCCCAATTTGATCCACGACACGCTGATGAAACCGATATAATGATCAATACTTAAGTTTGCGCCATGTTCTCGATTATACTGTTAAATCCCCACATTATGGTCATGCTGATCAGGCCCCAACTGAACACCTCCTCTTTGCCACCTTCCCGTTCGATAAAAATTCCCCCCCGATTTTTTTTTAAATTATCCTCTGGTTTGTTTAAAATATGCTAACAGTGAGAATCCTCTCAAGTGTCCTTGGTTGGAGACTCCCCATATTCTCTGCCCTCTGCCCATTCGTGGACCTTGGATCAATATAGATCACCTTCATTGTTCTAAATACCCACTAAAATAAACTCCTCTCTATATTCAAGCCATCTAGTCCTGAGAACCCCATAGATTAAGTGGGAGGACACATTAGTTCTGAACAACACAGCTGGAGCAAGAGAACATTTACTCAGCTTCAGAATAACTGGTAAAATGCAGCATTTATTCTGAAATTCCACCATTATGTGGCTGCACATTCACTTACAACACCAAACTGTCGTGTAACCCACACCTCAGAAACACCACACTGTCATTTGAACCATCTTTTGTCTGCAGACTTAAGAGTTCCTCATGGATGATTTTTAAATTCCTTAATTCTTTCCAGTTTTTCTCCCATTGTATTTAGAATCATCTTCTCTCCTCCCGATATCTGCCAAGCACCGTGCTCTTTCGCATGAAAACAGTGCAGTTCAGTCAAACTGGGATGTGATCTTGACTGAAGTGTTGTTTTACTACCCTTTATCTACAATTAAACTCACAGACTAAATCTGAGCAAGAGATATCTTTATTTTAAGACAGTCGCAACCGGTTTCCTCTCCAACTCGAGACACACTGAAGCCAGGAGATATCCCCCTTTATACACAAAACTAACATTCAATCACCATCCGACCTATTCTCCAATCAGGGTCGGAGTTCACAAACTTCGGTACAACCCACCGTACATCCCCCCCCTCGCACCTCCCATATCATACACCGCATGTTCCAAACATGTTCATTGTAATAATGAGCAATTTCTTGACCAGGGGTGTGGTTGTAATATTCATTTATTCTATTAAGCATGCTCAAATGCTCAATGACCTGGCCCAGTTTTACTCACCTCCTAGTGAACCCTCTCAGATTTCCTATATCAACTAAAGCTAAGCTATAGTGACAGGGATCCCATCTATCACTCACCTTTCCACTGATAGGGATCTCTCTACACACCACCCCCTTCTTTAGCTACACAATGAATCTCTTCTAACTCAAGGCCTCAAGGATGGTCTGGCAACTGGCAACATTCAGAAACTGCTGTCAGAATCCTTTCACCAGCCCCTCTCTGCTTGAATTCTCCTTTAAAACTCCTGTTCTTTAATAGGTTTAATCACTTTATCCCTCACAGTGTGTGATTGTTCCTGTGAAATAAAAGGAAGATCAATATATAATGTCACTGATTGTGTTTCCTCACGACTTTAATTGTGACATTTGGCCTGTACATGTTTTATTTGCTTTGGCAATTCAATAAGGTGGACAAAAATGCTGGAGGAACTAAATGGGTGAGGCAGCATCTATTGAGAGAAGGAATTGGCGACGTTGCGGGTCGAGACCCTTATTCAGACTTCAGAAGCATTTGTGAGGGTTGCGAATGTCGTGAGGATAATGATATAACCGATCAATCCTCTGCCCCAATACAATTCCCTTCTTCCTTTTCACGTGCCCATTAATTCCCATTCATCCGTCCACCACCCACTTTCCCAGGGATTATAACAGTCGCCGATTGACCATTGAACCAGCGTGTGTGGGGACGTGGAAGGAATCCGACGCGGTCCAGGGAGATCTTAAACCACACGGGCAGCACACCGAGAGTCAGGATCGAACCCCGTCACCAGAACTATGGAGACAGAGCACTGCTTGTGTCACTGCGCTTCGCTATTATTACACCTCACATGGTCACATCTGCACAAGATCAGGAAATCGAAATTGGAAAGCCTCACCAGAACTCCATAAATCTTCTGTTTCTGTTGCTGTTGGGCCATTTGCTGGATCTCCGATTGTTTTTTTGTGAGAGACTGCATGAAGATTTCGCCTGATCCTGAGATTGTGTTTGGGAATCAGAGAATGAAAGTGTTAGACAATAAAGATGGAATTAAACATGATGCGATCAACAATGATTTGCTTTTTTTACCTTGCAGAATTCTGCAGCTTCTGCTATCGCGTGAAGCTGTGAGACGAGTGTTCCCGCCCAGCTGCACAAATCACACAGATCAGCTTCTTGCAGTTTCACAAAACAGCTTTTATTTTTCCCCCCCCCAGTTCTTCAGATGTTCCTCGCACTGAAGTTTACTTTCCTTCTCTGGTCCGATTCAGGCTCAGTTTTCGAGCTTTCTCAGAGAAAAGTCTCGCCAAGGCCCGACTAACCCTGAGGGTGCGGTCTGTAAACTGCTCTCTACATTACCGGCAGGAGTTCTCCTCCCTGTCCCAACTCTGTGTGATGCAGGAGCGGCAGAAGTTGTGCCCACACTCCAGTTACACCGGATCGGTGAAGAAAACCCAGCAGATGGACAAACAAACTACCTCTCGCTTTAAACTCTCGACCTGCTCTTTATAAGCCATTTAACACCTCCTCCTCTTCCTGGTTCAAAACGCATTCCCTTTCCCTGGACCTGCTGACACTGCGCACGCTGCCGTCCTCTGGGAATGAATGTAATTCGGCTGCAAGTGTTCAGTGTGAAGATGCAGAAACATGGAACTGCAGATGCTGCTTCACAAACAAAAATGCACAAAGTGCTGGATTAACTCAGCGGGTCAAGTAGCACCTCTGAGAACATGGACAGGTGATGTTTTCGGGTCTGGACCCATCTTCAGACAGATTGTAGGGGCGGTTGGGGGAGATGAAGAACGATAGAAGGAAGGGGGCAGGACAAATTCCTGCTAAAATATAGGTTGCACACAGTTGAGGGGGAGAGGGGGAAGTTGATAGCAGAGACTTTGGACAAAGTCCAGAGATGAAAGACAGAAGTGTGTGACAAAATGAACGAGGACTTGCGAATTGTGTCCTGATCTGCAAACATTCTTGTCTCAGACAGAATGTGCAGGTGCACTAAAGGCGCAGTGGTGAAATGAATTCAACATCAATGTCTGCCTTCGTTACGATCATTTTAAAGGAATGAGACAACTCCACCCGCGGAAAACTATGGAGCATTTCTCTCGCTCCTACCACAGGAGGGGTCAGACACATTTAAACTGTCCTGAATATAGACGAAAGCGAGAGTAGCACTTGGGGCAATATAAGGGCAGGATAAAAAGTTGGAAAAACTGCAGAGTAGATAACGAAGATGGTGCCAGGATTTCAGGGCCAGAGCGAGAAGAGGTTGGGCAGGAAAGGATTTATAATTGGAGCGCAGGATCTTGAAGTGCATCGATACAAGGGGTGAATGGAGAGGGTGAATGCACAGTCAATTAACCTGGAGATAGTGGAGTCGGAGAACTACAGGACCCAGCTTTGTGGTGAGGTGCAAGATTTCATCGGAACCTGAGGAACTAATATTTTCACACAGAAGGTCGTTGGGGAAATGAACAAGCTGCCAGGGGAGGTAAGTGAGGCTGGCACAACAACGTGTCGGCGGGATTTAGGACCCGGGGGAGCCCGGAGCTGTGAACAACAATGAAAGGGGCGGGGCACGGCCTGAGGGAGGCGGAGCTCAGCCCCGTCAATCACAGCCCTGACCAGAAAGCCGATGTCTTTTGTAATCACTTCGGTAAATTTCATTCCCTTGAACTAAATACATCCGTGTTTCCTACCGTGAATTGTGAGCATTATATTATGCTGCACAATAACATTCGTTCTATAGCAAACACTGTTATTGTAATTAAACAGCTCATTGCAAACTGAATTCAACTCAATATTCAATTATTCTCTATTGTCCACATGTATCAAGGGACGGTGACATCAATCTTTGTTTTTTGCATGTAATCCTAAAATACAGACCTCACCCCACATACAGAGAGAGGCGCCACGTTTCTGCGCCGACAAGTTGCGAGATAGTTCAGTGAATGCAACGTTATTTTCCTCGCTTGGATTAATTTTTCCAATTCATTCTCTGCTCCCATTTACACTTCCTCAGTAAAGACCTATACTGTCCACGTTCCGAGCAACATCAACACCAGTTCATTCATTCTGTACAGCGGACTCGTAATTCTTCGAAGTTTCAGACTTGCCAAACTCCTCGGTCTTCTGAGGAAGTAAGAGGCGTTTAGAGTAAAGGATCGCCACATCTGAGAACCGAGTGTCATAGACGAGGATAGAGGAGATGCAAGTGAATCTCTGCCTGCCATGAAAAGGGGCTGTTTTCTGTTCCTGAATGCTGGTGAGTGGTCGAGGCGTAGGGACAGAGTGGCCCTCCCCTGGTGGGTTTTGTTGGGAAAGCGTCTGGGGATGGATGTGGTGTGAAAGATGAAGACCCGGGATCTCTACGCCTTTATTGTCTCAGATGGAGGGGAGAAAAAAGGATAAGATCTGATGTGCGATATTGGTGGAGATACAGTGAGGGCAGTCAATTGCAGTGGAGTTGATGCCTGTTTCCTGAAGAAAAGAAAGAGGACACCCCGATGTTTGGGAGTAGACGACTCTCGTTTCTCCCCCTCTGTGATCGAACCGTCTGAAGAAAAGGCTCTCGACCTGAAAACGTCCACATTCCTTCTTGCAGAGATGCCCTGTCCCGATGGAGATACTCCAGCATTTTGTGTCTATGCCCCGGTTTAAAACAGCACCTGCCTATCCTTCTACACACCTCATTTGGATCACTAGATGGGCGGAGACGGAGGAACTGAGAGACGGGGATGGCATCCTCACAGGGAGGCTGGTGGAGGGGGTTGGCACAGACTGGGTAGTGTTGGAGTCAGTGCGTTTGTGGTCAATGTACCGATGACTATTGAAAAAATTGATCCACAATGGTCTATTGATGACTGTGGAGAGGATGCTAATATGGACATGAATAGTTAGCAAGCTGGGGACGCCTATGGTGAGTAGGGGGAGAAGGAGGGAGAGCGAATGAAAGGGTTACTTTAAATTAGAGAACTCATATTTAATACCGCTGGGTTGCAAGCTGTCCAAGCGCAATATGAGGTGCTGTCCTTCCAATTTGCATATGACTCACTCTGACAGTTGAGGCGGCCCAGGGGCAGAAAATGTCAGTATTGGTAATGGGAAGGGGAACTAAAACGTTTGAACACCATGAGATCACGTGGCCAAGGCGGACGATCGGTGCTCAGCGAAACAATCGCAGGACTGCATTGGTCTTGCCATAGATAGGGTCCAGTAGATGCAACACCTGTCTCTAACGCGTCCCTAGGACTTCCACATTCAGGGAGCCCCACCAGTCCTTTCAGGTGAGGCAGAGGTTCATTTGCACCTCTCCAGGCCACATGAACTGTATCCGTTGTTCTCGGCACGGACTTAAATAATCTTACGGGTTCATCCTGTGTCTCTGGCACCGTGATGCAGTGGCTCTACCGCCGCTTCACAGTACCTGAATAAAAACATAAACAACATAGAAACATCGAAATTCGGTGCAGGAGCAGGCCCCATTCGGGCCTTCGAGCTGGCACCGCCATTCAATATGATTATGGCTGATCATCCAACTCAGTATCTATATCTGCCTTCTCCCATAACCCTTGATCCCTTTCAGCCACAAGGGCCACATCCATCTCCTTCTTAAATAAGGCCACGAAATGGCTCATCTACGTTCTGTGGCAGGGACTACACAGATTCCCACCTCTGTGTGAAAAAAACGATTTTCTCATCTCGGTCCTAAAGACTTCCCCCTTATCCTTAAAAACTGCGACCCCTTGTCCTGGACTTCCCCACCAGGACCAATTACCTGCATCTAGCTGTCCAACCACTTACGAATTTTGAAAGTCTCTATGAGATCACCCCTCCATCTTGTAAATTCCAGCGAGTTAGTACAAGCGGTCTATCCAGTCTTTTTCATATGGAAGTCGTGCCATCCAGGAATCAGGGTGGGTGAACCTTCTCTGTACTCTCTATTGCAAGACTGTCTTTCCTCAGATTGGAGACCAAAACTGTACGCAATACTCCAGGTGTGGCCTCACCAAGACCCTGTACAACTGCCGTAGAACTCCCTGTCCTTGTACTCAAAATCCTTTTGCTAAGAAATGCCAACAGCCCATTCGCTTTCTTCACAGGCCTGCTGCACCTGCATGCCTATTTCAATGACTGGTGTACCATGACACAGGTCTCGCTGCATCTCCCTTTTCCTAATGGTCACCATTCAAATAATAATCTACCTTCCCGTTTTGCCCCCCAAGTGGCTACCCTCACATTTATCCACATTATACTGTCGACATGCATTTGCCCACTCACCAGAGTTATCCAAGTCCATCTTGCAGCCTCCGAGATCCTCCTCAACTAACCTGCCCCCAGCTTCGTGTCATCCGCAAATTCGAGATGTTGCATTTAATTCCTCTTCCAAATCCTTTAATGTAAATTGTAAATAGCTGTGGTCCCAGCACTGAGCTTGCGGACCCATAGTCACTATCTTGCCATCCTGAAAAGGACCGTTCACTCCTACTCTTTGCTTCCAGTCTGCCAGCAGTTTCTCTATCCCCATCATTACCGAACCACCAATACCAATGTGCTTTTAAGTTTGTATACCAATTTTTGTGTGGGGACCTTGTCGAAAGCCTTCTGAAAGTCCGATATAAACCCATCCACTGCTTCTCCCTTATCCACTCTATGAGTTACATCCTCAAAAAAATTCAAATTAAGATTTGTCGACATGATTTAAACCTTGTAATCATGCTGATTTGTCCAATGATTTCACCACTTTCCAAATTCGCTGCTAATCCATCTTTAATAATTGACTCAGCAGTTTCCACTACTGATGTGAGACTTCCCTGGTCTGTAATTCCCCGTTTTCTCGCTCCCTCCTTTTTTTTAAAGTGGGGTTTACTTTAGCTACCCTCCATCCTCAGGACTACCCAGAATCTAACGAGTTTTGAAAATTATCACTAAGGCATCTGCTATTTTGGGGGTACTTCCTAAGTACCTGGGAGGCAGCCTATTCTTGACTTTGGATTATCGGCCTTTAATCCATTCAATTTACCTCCCAACCTATTGGCTAACCGGGATTTACTCAATTTCCTCATCACATTTGACCCGCGATCCCTGCTAATTTCCAGCAAATTATTTATGTCTTCCTTGTGAAGACAGAACAAAGTAGTTATTCTAATTGTCTGCCATGTCTTTTTCCCCCATGATCAATTCACCTGTTCTGACTGCAAGGACTACATTTGTTTAACTAATCTTTTGCACTTCACCTATCGATTAACAAACTTTTGCAGGTCAGTTTTTATGTTTCCTGCCAGTTTTCTTTATACACCATTTTCCCTTTCCTAATTAAGCCCTTTGTCCTCCTTCTGTTGGTCCTTGAATTTATCACCAGACTTGGTAGGCTGCTTTTCTGGCAATTTGTACGCTTCTCTTTTTCTTTGATCTATCCTGAATTTCCCTCGTTAGCACGGGATGCGCCACCCTTCCTGATTCCACAACATTTCTCAAGTCCACTGTCTTCCATCATTTCTTTTTTTTAAATTTATTTTTTTTTAATTTTTATTTCTTAGAAGTAAAGTAATTACATTTTTACATGCCACATATAAATCTTATTACATTTATTGAAACCCTCATTTTTAAAGCTATTAGGAAAGGATAGAAATTAGAAAATGAGAAAGAGACTATTGATGAGTGAGAAAGGAAAGAAGAAAGACCCTTTAGACGAGGAATTGAGAAAATAAATTAGAGATAGGACCTAGAAAAGAAATAAGAGGAAGACGAAAAAGAAAAAGACTTATGCTCTATTTTATTAACATCACGCAAAAGGGATATACCAACTGGGACACATTTTCATCCCCCTTAGTAGGTGAAGAGAGAGCAGTCTATTCAGTGCACGTTACCAACGCCAGCCAGCAGGAGAGCAGAGAAACATTGTAACATAAAAACTATATTCACAGAGTATTCACGTTGTACACAAACAGCGCACAGCAGTTCATCACATCCATAATGTGTGCAGGAAGGTACCGCCAGAGCTGGTTTAAATACCAGATAGACACACAGAAAATGCTGGAGTAGGTCAGTGGACAGGCACCATCTTTTAGTTTAATTTAGAGATAAAGCACGGAAACAGGCCCTTCGGCCCACCAGGTCTGCGCCAACCAGCGATTCCTGCACATTAGCACCAAAGATCTTTGATTAGCACTATCATATAGTATCCTTAGTATCCTATACCCACTAGGGACAATTTTTACATTCACCAAGCCAATTAACCTACAAACCCGCACGTCTTTGGAGTGTGGAAGGAAACCGAAGATGTCGGAGAAAACCCACGCAGGTCACGGGGTGAACGTGCAAACTCCGTACAGACAGCACCAGCAGTCGGGATCGAACCCGGGTCTCCGGCGCTGCATTCGCTGTGAGGCAGCAACTCTACCGCAGCCGCCCCGTGACCGATTTGTGTAATTATCTGCCTCAATGGCAGTGGAGGCCGATTCACTGGATGCGTTCAAAAGAGAGTTAGATGGAGCTCTTAGTGCTGGCGGAGTCAAGGGATATGGGGAGAAGGCAGGAATGGGGAACTGATTGTGGATGATCATGTGAGATACACTTTTGTGCTCACAATCACTGCTCAAAGACTAAATCTTGGAAGCAAGAGATTCTTTATTTTTCACGAATCTGCAGAACGGGTGCCTCTCCAAGTCGAGACACGCCGAAGTCAGAGAACTCATCCCCCTTTATACACACAATTTTACATTCAACCTCCCCTCTGGACCCTTCTCCAATCAGGGTCTGAGGTGCACAATCTGTAGGTACATCCCCCAGTACCTCCCACATCATACATCGCATGTCCAGACATGTTCACGGTAATGAGCAGTTTCTTGACCAGGGGTGTGTTGTAATATTCATTTATTCTTATTAAGCATGCTCAGTTGCTCATGACTACCCTAGTTTTTACTCACCTCCAAGTGAACCTTCTCAGTTCTCCTATATCAGTACTAAAGCTAAGCTATAGTGACAAGGGTCCCATCTATCCACTCCATTATACTGATAGGGATCTCTCTACATCACTCCCTTCTACCGCTATACAATGTATTACTTCTTACTCAAGGATGGGTCTGGTAACTTTTATACACAGCTGTGTCAGAACCCTCTCTCCCTGGCCCCTATCAGTTTGAATCCTCTTTAAGACTCCTTATATAATGGGGTTTAATCACTTATATCCCTCACAATCCTCCTTTTTCTTTTGCTACGCATATACTGATTAACCCCCATTTCAAGTTTCCCTCAACTCGAATTTGACGTAACATTGTCCTAATCTTCTTTTCCTGTAGATCATAGACCTCCCCTGGCCGCATTGTCATTATTCTTGTATTTCCCCTTTCTCTCCATAGGCATGACTACAGCCTGCATCTGACTTATACTTCTTGTAATAAGTTCCCTTAAAAACAAGGGATACAACAGGGGATAAAAGACCAGTCCAGCCACTGCACATAGAAACACTGTCCCACCGTTATCCACCATGTTCCTCCGAGGATGGGAATCCCACCATTGGGTTCCCATTAATCCTATTCCACTTCTGTATTGGAACATGTGCCAACTTTACGGATCCCTTCTGATATGTCCATCACTGCCTGTCATTATCATCGATGTTCAAACAGCAATTAGAGAGGTTGAATTTCCCGCATTACCCTCCTTCTTCTGCCAGGAGGTAATCTAGGGCTAACCTGTTCTGGTATATCGCTGCTCTCATCTGTGTCTGCTGCTTTGCCGCATCTCCAGTGCCCCCCCGCAGTTTGGTTGGTAATTACCTCCAGTACTGCCTGCAGTCTTATGATCCGGTTTAACATGTTATACTGGTGTTCGGTAGCCCCAGGATCCATCCTGTGCCCAAGTGGCTGGTCCATAGTTCATGAGATGATTCTTGCTGGTGGCCATTGAATCATCTTCCCCATTCTCCAATGTCTATTTTCCTCTTCTTCCGATTTATAGGTCATCAAATACAGGTGTTCCTAGCGACTGCCCTTCTTCAGTGTTTTAACAGGAAAAATCCAGGTTGTACCCGTCCAATAAAACAGGTCCCGCTTCCAATTTATCGGTAACACCGAGTATGCTTGTATCCGCATAGCCATAACATTCCTTCAGGGGCCGGTCCACTAGAGGTAAACCTTGTTCCAAATGTCTCGCAACACGGGGATTCCTTGATAAGGGTTGTTCTCGGTGCAGTTCCATAGTCCAGTCGATTCCATTCCATCAGTCTTCATCCAGATAGTGCAGTTTTTCCCGTATTTCTTAGTTGGATACCATTTAGGCTCTCTGGCCACCACACTAGGGACTGATTTGGCCACTGGGTGACGATGCGCTGTCAGGGGCTGCTGCCTACTAGGGGGGGGATGGGGGGCCCCTTCTTTGCCCCAGGGCCTAGCGATACACTCAGTCCCGACGGAGCATCTGTCAGGGACCCATGCCTGGGGATCTTGGTCTTGTCAACTGTCAGGTTCCATTCCATCAGGTCCCATACTTCAATAATGGATCCTCTCCACGGCCAACGTGAGCTCATCAGTGGTCGCCACAGACCCAGCAGTTAGTCACATTCAGGATTCCAGCTATCCGGAGGGCAAGTCCACAAACAGGTTTTTTTTCTCTTCAGGGATCTCAATCAGGCTTCTTTATTTCTTCGTAGTGTCTGGTGCAATTGAGGCTGAGTAGGTGGGGGGAGGGGGGAGGCTTGGTGACTACTACTTCTGTAAATTCTTTTATTACTTCCTCTTTCATCTTATCTATTGCCCATTTTACGACCTGGAAAGGGAAACCTAACTGTCCTGCCTTGTTACACAAAACCCATCTCTCTCCCTTCGGGCAGGTAACGTACCCAAACCTCCCTATATACCCCCTATTCCTGCCATCAAATACTTCCCTCTTCTCTCCCCCCTCTTTACAAATGGTTCTAGTCTTCAGGTTATAGCATGTATTGTTCACATGGGAATGATAGGTAAATGATCTGGTTGTCCGCCCTCTGTATCTGATAGGATGATAACATTTATCACAATTATTAATACCTTTTACCATAATTACATGCAAACCAAACAATCCCTCGACTGCTCCTTTCATACTGTCTGTTATATTTTCAATTCTTTTTTTTTTAAAGTTAATGTTAGGGGTTTGTTTCCTGGCTTCACCATCCACTGTTCCTCCTCATCAGGGGCGGGTGGCTCAACGGGTCCTTTAACCCGGATTGCGTGGGTCCACCCTTTTTCGTTTGTTCGTACTGCTGTCTCGGTTGTCAGTAATACTAGGTATGGGCCGGTCCACCTGGGCTGAGTTTCTCCTCCTTCCAATTGTTGACCAGTACCCAGTCGCCGGCCTTTACAGCATGTATTGGAAAGTCGAGTGGTGGGCTTTGAGCCCAATAGTCCTTAGCTTTTAATTCTGTAAGAGAAACGAGTACTGCAGTAAATAGTTCCTTAAGAATACTCACTGCCCTCTATGGTGGGTATTCCTTCTATCTTTCCCAAATAAGGTAATAACACATACAACATTTCATAGGGGGGCACTGCTAACTTTGCATGGGCTCTCCGTTGCTTTTCTCAAAGCCATCTGATTAAAAACACGGCGCTAGTATTTAAAACGCTGCCGCAACCTAGCTAGGTGTATTTAATACCTCTTCTAATGTTCTTACCATAGCTATGTTCACCATTATTCTTAATATTATTATTATTATTATTATTATTATTATTATTATTTTATTATTTCCTGATTATCGTACCTGTTCACATCCCCAACACACCTTATCATTACCTATCTCCTTACAAGCCTTGTCTGGGCTTAGATCCAGATTTATTCACTCACTGATAGGGCATTTGAGAAAAAACACTCTCCCAAATACATTTATTATTGGCATGGAATCTCTGGCCCCTGTTTGGCTCTGTCATAGGCTCACTATGTGTCGGTGCATCACTTATTCAGACTTTTCAACCAGGTCTGTTGTTTACTGACAACATTGTCTTTCCTTTTTCACGCTCTTTCTTTCTAAAGCAGTCTCATCAATTTATCCCTCTGTTTCCCACTTTAATCCTTTTCTGATCTGCCTTCTTTCTCATTCTAAACTCAATGTCTTACTTCTCAGATAGTTTATCCTCCTTTGCAAATTTATTCACTTCCTTTTAAAATCTTCCACTGACTTCTCGATCCTCATAATTTTACCACTACCCTTCTACCTCGGGTAATGTCATCATTTCTTACCCCTGAGATTCTAACTTGTTTTTCGCCCCATCTCATTTCTTCTGGTACTTTAGTTACGCTCGATCTCTCTGCTACCGAATCTACCATAAATATCATATCCTCTCCCTGGGGTCCTAATTTCAAGTTTACCAGAGCTTCCCGTGTGTCTCCCATACACCCAGGGAGCAGGACCCCCGACTTCCCTATTCTTCCTCCATGAGCGGTGTTACGACTGCACCTCCCGTCATAGCCTGGGCATTCCTCTTGAAATGATCCTCCTCGTTACAATAGTAACACCAGGATGGCCCCGTGTACCACCCTCCTGATCCTTGTTCCTTGTTTTCCTGGGGACCCCAACTTCGGTCCCTCTATTCACCTCTTCTCGTCCTCTAATACTACCGCTTAATTTTCCCTTCCCCGGTGTCCATGAGCACCGGCCTTCTATCACCTTCGATTCCCCCCTTCTGTACTCCTTGCTGTACTGCTTGCAACATCATTTTTTTGCCTTTCCTTCTTGTTTTTCCTCATCCCGTCTTACATATACCTTTTGAGCCTCTGTTAACAATTGATTCAATGGTTTGTCATTCCAATTTCAATTTTTCCGTTTCTTTCTAATGTCTGGCCATGATTTGGTTACAAAATTAACCTTATAGCAACTGCTGACATGCGTCTGAATCAGGGTCTCTCCCGAATACTGCTGGACATTTCTCCTCAACCTTTGTAAGAACACTGTCGGAGGTTCGTTCCTGTTCTGCTGATTTTCAGAAGCCCGTTCGATTTCTGTCCCTTGGGAAACGGCTTCTCTGATTCCCTTGATTATTATCTCCCTGAGATCTCACATACTTCTTCTGTTTGGTTACTCCAATCCGGCGCAGTAATGGGATATTTTACTGCTCCTGCATCTGCTACTCCCGCTTGAGCCTGCAACCCCTTAATCCCAGACTTTTATTCCCTGCCTCTCTCTCTGACCATCTGTCTTTCTTCTGGAGAAATCAAACTTCCCATTATTGACATCATTGTCTGCCAACTCCTTTTTTTCCTGAGCCCCATTAATTTATTACCCTTCTCCAACCAGAAGGGTTTTTCTAAACAAACCATAAAAGCTGCTTGTTGTTCAGCAATTAACTTATTTTTAATTTTGTTTCAAACCATTCTCCCTACAATTCCCAAATTCCAATTCCTAGTTTTAAATACATACGACTAACAATTTTCCAAATTAACTTTACTGAAAAGAAATCTATAGAAGCCAAGCAACCTACATTTTCCAACTTTCCCCTTTTAAGTTGCGATGATACAAAGCGTTGTCTGTTACCTTACAGCTGTCCGTAACCTCCCCCCCCATTGCTTACAATTTCCTTAAAGGAACACACACACATACCCTTACAGCATGTGGCCCACAGCAACAAACCTATCACATATACAAACTTCCTCATTCATACAAAACCGGTTTTTTACACACACATCACATTAGTTCCATTCTTACTTCAATGAGATTGTTTGAAACAACTCAATATTTTTTCATAGAAAACATAGAAACATAGAAATTAGGTGCAAGGAGCAGGCCATTCGGCCCTTCGAACCGCACCGCCACTCAATATGATCATGGCTGATCATCCAACTCAGTATCCTGTACCTGCTTCTCTCCATACCCCCCCCCGATCCCCTTCAGCCACAAGGGCCACATCGAACTCCCTCTTTAAATATGGCCAACGAACTGGCCTCAACTACTTTCTGTGGCAGAGAATTCCACATCATTTTTCCCATGTATATATATTTGGCCCTAGGAACTGATCTATTTGTTCAGCCAGTCCCAAGGGGTCCTCCAATAAAACTTTTCATCTCCATTTTTAAAGTTCCTTCACCTCCATACTGGTGAGAGGCACATTTACAAATCTCATCCCCCCTTCATTTCCCCCTAACGGGACCTCTCTTAGGGGCTTCATTTAAAACAGATCGGTCTGATCTTTGTTTGGCTGCCCTCGTTTGAGATCGCATCATCCGACTACTGCCTGGGACACCCGTCCCATCCTCGTCCTCACTTTTTATTTCCTCTTCTTATCTGACTGGCTCTCTCCTTTGTTAAAGTTCTATGTTTGAATACAGTTTCTTTCATCCTATTTCTTCTCTACATTCCGTGATTTTCTAGTATTGTCTCCCCCCCCCCCCCCCCCCCTTCTGAGACAGGAGCGGACAGGTTTACTGCCGAGCCGCTCTGACTTTAGTGGGACCACCTGGGCAGATGCAGCGGAGCTGATGGGGGTATAATTGGGGGCTGGATTCATATGGCGGGGGGCAGACATCGTAGTTAGATGGTCACTTCACCAATTGGGGCCAGTCAGATTCATCCTGCTCTCTCTCCGTCTTTAACGGAAACATCCCATTATAGGGTTTCCAGCACTGGGCATAGTCCTTTTTCTATTTGATTTGGCGTCTCTCGTTCATTCACAAAAAAACATTCAACGCCTTGTTTCACCAGTCTTCATTTTGAAACCCAACCTTGACCACCACACTGCACTCCTCGGATAGGCTTCTTTGGCCATTCAAAGTAACAAAAACTTTATCATAGTTTCCTTACTCTTACCCCGGGTGTTCCTTCCACCCCATCGTGCAACATTCGCCCCAATGGACTATCGGGGGGGGGGCGGAATGTGCGGCTCTATACCATTATGAGCCTTACTTATCCTGTTTCCCCGGACCCTCACTTTTCCGTTCGGTTTCCCATTGTCTCGTCGGACTATTCCCGTTCCGACAGACCCGGTCGCCCAGGCAATACTTAATAGTCAGTTTTCTTACCTGGGTCTTGTGCACAAGAATCGCTCGACCGTTCCTTATTTATTCACCTTAACACCCACTCTTGCTTCCCGAGTCTTTATACCCGAATATCTCACTCGCTCAAACTGCTGATGGAAGCAAGGAGATTCAGAGACTGCTGAAATCAGCAGGGTGCACCTTCCCCTCCTTCTTTGCCCTCCACCAAGCAGCCGGGAGTGGCGATCGTGGACGAGCCCCCAGTTTGTGAGATACGCTTTGTGCTCACAATCACTGCTCAAAGACTAAATCTTGGAAGCAAGAGATTCTTTATTTTTCGCGAATCTGCAGAACCGGGTGCCTCTCCAAGGTCGAGACACGCCGAAGTCAGAGACGTCCATCCCCTTATACACACAATTTTACATTCAACCTCCCCTCCGGACCCTTCTCCAATCAGGGTCTGAGGTGCACAATCTGTAGGACATCCCCCCAGTACCTCCCACATCATACATCGCATGTCACAGACCATGTTCATGGTAATGAGCAGTTTTCTTGACCAGGGGTGTGTTGTAATATTCATTTATTCTATTAAGCATGACTCAGTTGCTCATGACCTACCCTAGTTTTACTCACTTCCAAGTGAACCTTCTCAGTTCTCCTATATCAGTACTAAAGCTAAGCTATAGTGACAAGGGTCCCATCTTATCACTCCTATCTACTGATTAGGGATCTCTCTACATCACTCCCTTCTACCGCTATACAATGCTATTACTTTCTTACTCAAGGATGGGTCTGGTAACTTTTATACACAGTTGGTCAGAAACAAACCCTCACGACTCCCTGGCCCCTATCAGTTTGAATCCTCTTTAAAGACTCCTTACTATAAGGGGTTTAATCACTTTATCCCTCACATCAGCCATGATCACTTTGAATGGCGGGTTCTGGCTCGAAGGGCCGAATTACCTCCTCCTGCACCTATTGTCTATTTATCGATGTATCCCATCTTGTCCCCCTCCCCTAACCTCTCCTCTTCTCCTCCTCTCCTTATTTCTCACCTCTCTTCCCCCCAACCGCTCCTCCCCTCTCTGCTTCCCCACCCTCCTCCCTTCCACCCCTCAGCCATCCCTCCTTCCCTTCCCCATCCCCTCCGTCCCCTTTCCCTTCTCCTCCCCCTCACCTCCCCTCCTCTGTTTCCCTTCCACTTCTCCCCAAACTCCCCCCCGCCCCTGACACATGACACCAGTCCCCCATTTCACCGCCCCCCCCGACACGTGACACCAGACCCCCATTCCCCGCCCCGACACGTGACACCAGACCACCCATTCACCTGCCCCCGACACGTGACCCTCCATTCTCCCACCCCCTCACACGTGACACCAGACCCCCCCATTCACTCCCCCCGCCCCCCACACGTGACACCAGACCCCCATTCACCCGCCCCTGACACGTGACACCAGACCCCCATTAACCCGCCCCCCACACCAAAAAAAACGCCCCCCTCACGTGACACCAGACCCCCATTCACCCGCCCCCGACACGTGACACCAGACCCCCATTCACACCGACACGTGACAGCCGAGTGAGGTAACTCACGGCGCTCCCATTGTCCTGCCCTCCGCACGTGACTAGGGCCCCGCCCCCAGCCTCTCATCCCGGCTTCAAAGATTGGCAACTCTTTGAACCTTTGGTCATGGGGGTGACATAAGTTACAGAAGTGAAGTTCCAGGAAGTTATCCACAGGGCCATTCAACAAAACAGTTGTGTTTATTTCTAAATCATTCCGTTCAATGAAATTGGACAGGCAGACAGCAGTGTTTAAACGTGTTCATTAATTAATTAAAAATCTCCTGGGAACCCTTGACTTGGTAACCCAACCTAAGCTTGGACTGACAGTGGGAGCTTCACATGTTTCAGTGTCTCATCTGCAAAGACTACAACACTCACTTTATCCAACTCATTGGTGAGGCTGCACTTGAGAATATTATGTTCAAAAGGACACAGAGGGCTGGAGTAACTGAGAGGGTCATGAGTGATAGGAGCAGAATTAAGTTGGAGGGCCTATCGTCTACTCCGCCATTCAATCATGGCTGATCTATCTCTCCCTCCTAACCCCATTCTCATGCCTTCTCCCGATAACCTCTGATACCCGTACAAATCAAGGGTCCATCTATTTCTGCTTCAAAAATATCCACTGACGCCCTCCACAGTCTTCTATAGCAAACAAATCCACACACTCACTACCCCCTGACTAAATAAGTTCCCCCTCATCTCCTTCCCAAAAGAACGTTCTTTCATTCTGAGGGTATGACCTCGAGACCTACTCTCCCACTGAATGAAACACCCTCTGCACTCTATCCAAGCCTCTCATTATTCAGAATGATTTGATGGGATCCCCCTGCATTTTTCTAAACTTCAACGAGTCAAACGCTCATCAGGGAGCATCTCTGGAGAACATGGAGAGCTGACATTTCGGGTCGGGACCCTTCAGACTCAATCCGAAATGTCACCTATTGAGGTTCTCCAGCGATGTTGCCTATTCAATTATTCAAATATTCCTTACACCAAGTCAAGCCGAATGCACCAATTAAGTCATAGTGTGGAAACAGGGCCTACAGCCCAACATGCCCATCTCAACCAACATGCCCCGTCTACACTAGTCCCAACTGCCCCACATTTGGCCCATGACCCTCTAAACCTTTCCTGTCCATGTACCTGTCCAAGTGTCTTAAATTTTAGATATACAGCATCAAAGTACAAAGGTACAAAGGTATTTATTGGTCACCAATTGGTGTAGTGAAATGTTTCTTGACAATGCAGCACATAAAAAAAGAATACAGACAACAATAATAGAAAGATTTTAAACACAAAAAACCTCCCCCCACAATGGTTCCCATTATGAGGGAAGGCACAAAGTCCAGTCCCCATCCCATGTCCTCAATGGTCAGGCCTATTGAGGCCTCTGCAGTCGCCTTCACGGAGGCCCGATGTTCCAGGCCGTTCTCGCTGGGGGTGGTGCCCCGGCGTCGGGAGAATCCTCTCAGCGGCTTGGGACACCTGGAACGGCCGCTTGCCTACCGGAGTCCGTGGCTTCCGAAGCCAGCAAGGCCGCGCTGAATGGAGCTCCCCTCCACTGGCTCCCGACGTTGAATTCAGCGCCCCGCCGCCCACAGCTGGCCGCTCCACAGACCCGCAGCTCCGCGATGTTTTTTTGTCGGAGGTTTCAGCTCACCGGAGCTCCAACGCGACAACCCAGGCAAGGCATCGCCCGCTCCGCCCCGCGATGGGCTCCAGCGCTGCGCCGCTGCCGAAGCCGAGGTTCTAGGCGTTCTCCTCAAGAAACACCGCCCCTGGCCCGCTGGTAGGCCGCGAGGACGGGTCGAAGTTGCAGCCCGGAGAAAAGCTGCCTCTCCGACCAGGTGAAAAGCTGCCTCTCCGACCAGGTAATGAGGGTTCAATCCCGACTCCGGGTACTGTCTGTACAGAGTTTGAATGTTCTCAGTGTGACCGGGTTTCCTCCGGATGATCTGGTTTCCTCCCACACTACAAAGACGTGCAGGCGCTTGGATGCAGTCCCCTGCCATTAGTAATAGTTTGAATTTGGGAGCAGCGCTACTGCGCAGGACTTACCGGCGGTTATTTCAACACCTGATTTCTTACCTGTGTAAAGGCAGGCGCCAGTAAGCCAGAGGATAGTTAGATTAGTTATTGCATGTGAACCAATCATAGTAGAATAGCATCATTAACCCCACCTTACTGTATGCTTTATATTTACACCCACTTCCTACATTAAGTAGTCTTGGAAGCGGTAGCGATGAATTAACAGCTAACAACCTGCTGTACCGCTGGGGGGGGGGGGGGGGGGGGGCAATACTATGTGTTACAATTAAAGATGACTTTAAACTCCAGACCTGTGTAACATAATCATTTACATGGTATCAGTCAGCGTGAAGGAACCCACTGCATACGTACATCGGGTTTTATTTGTGTTTTATCAGTTTCATCTGTATCACCATGGCTCACTCACAGCTGAAAGCCAGCACAGCTCATCTTCGATTCTGACATCGCGGAACGTTGGAGGCTATTTGAAATCGATTATCACTATATCAATGTAATGAACCAGATGCTGTTAAGGCTTCTCTTCTACTAAACCTTGCGGGACCAGAGGCTCGGATGAGAGCGCAGACCTTTGACTACACGCCAGCCGTTCTCGAAGCCAGCGATCAGGTAGTTATACCTGCTGGGACTGTGCATGACCCCAATGTTTTACTGCGTAAATTCCGTGAACTATGCGACCTACCCTCAAACCGTATCTTAGAAAGAGCAAAATTCTTCGCGAGACACCAGCTTCCCGACTAGCCTGTGGAAAGATTTATTTGCGACTTGAAATATATGGCTCAGCGATGCGGCTTCGTGGTCATGTCAAACTAATTAATCAGGGACAAGCTTGTCAGTGGCATGACTGATCAAAAGCTAAAGACTGAGTTGCTGCGGAATGCTTACTTATCCCTTGAACAAGCTGTGCATGCCTGCCGAACGTCTGAGATTGTGGCTCCACTTAGTGACCAGTTTGACACTCAGAAGAAGACCATAAACCTGACAGGTTTCACAAACGAGCCCCACCGACAGCTAACAGAAGATTTATGAATGAACCGCCGCAAACAGCTAACCGGGGATTTACCAATGAGCCTCTGCAATGATGCCTGAATTGTAACTATTTCCACAACAAGGGATGAGCGTTCTGTCCAGCGAACGGCAAGCCATGTAATTACTGCAAAAAGATTAATCACTTCGCCGTTGTCTGCAGGTCCCGTGGGAACAGAACTTCCAGCTCAGCAGCTAATCTGCACTGTTGCAACAAGACCAAACATTTCAAGATTCACAGGACCAGCTCGAAGCTGCCCATGAGGACAATCCAATTAGCACATATGAGGAGTCCACTGTGCATACACTCCTTCACACACCTGGTAAGCTTTTGGACCCCTCTGTATCAATGTCAATTAAGAACAAGCCTGTGAAGGCCAAGCTGGATACTGGGACCCGCGTGAATGTAATGTCTGCGAATGTCTACAACAAGATAAGAAATAGTGAGACCTTGATTACCTAGTTCTACTTTACATGCTTTTGGGGGGGGGGGGGGGGTCTTGTCTTCTCTTGGAAGAACTACCTTTAAACGTGTGCTGCAAAACACCACAAGAAATCTGGCTTTCTATATCTTAAAATCTGACTGTGACTCTACTGGGCATCCACGCGTGCCAAGACCTAGGGCTAGTCTCCTTCGACCGCTCTGTTCACAATCTGAGGACCTGATTAATAGATACCCTGATCTATTCGATGGAAAGCTAGGCAAGCTACCTGTGACTTATAAGATCACCATTGACCCCACCATCGACGCAGCCATCCATGCCCCCCACCGTGTGCCACATGCCATGCGAGACAGAATTGAGACTAAACTAAAAACATGGTCTCCATGGGTGCACGAGCCTAAATCAGCGACCCACAGACTGTGGTCTCCACCATGGTTGTCACTTATAAGAAAGACAAAACGAATCTGCGTGTGCATTAATCCAAAAGACTTGATCACTGCCATCCGGCGCCTGCACTATCCGATGAGAACTGTCGAAGACGTCAATGCACAAAACAGCATTTTCTGTACTTGACGCAAAACGCTCGTTCTGGCAGATACCACTGGATGACGAGTCGTCAAACCTCACCACGTTGGACTTCCGGTGGCGCTATGGAGGGCTAGAGGATAACGCCAGCCAGCTCCGCAAAAAAACCGGGAAAAAACGGGGGATTAACGGGCCTGCCTGCTGCCTGCTGCCTGTGCACCGATTTGTTGTGAGTGACGTCATCAGGCGCGCGACTAGTTATGTCTACAACACGCAGCCCAACCGAAAAATCGAAAACTCGACCAACCAGGCAGAGACCGGAGAAGGCCTGCCTGAAGCCTCGGACTCAGGTAGGACCTTATTCCAGAAGAAGTATCGAAAAGAACAGGAAAAAAACTGAAAGTGAAGAACTGAAAACTTTATTTCACGTGAAACTGCTGGTTTAAAGGGGAAATAAACCAGATGAATAAATCAAATGAAAGAATTACAACTGGAAATTAATTCCAATATTAATGATAAGGCTAAGAAATATCGGAAGATCTGAGAAAGAAATCACAGAAATGATGAACAAAATGTCAAAGGAGATGAACGATAAAATTGAAAAGGTCAAAACTGACTTTGAAAAAAGGCTGAATCCTGTGGAGAAGGTACTGGACCAACAGACGGCTGGTATAAAAAAGCCTTGAAGAAACTAGCTGACATAAGCGCTGGGACTACAGCAAAGCTGTGGTTACAGAAAATGAACGTCTAACGGATTTACCGACTAAAATAACCGAGAAATGTACTGAGCTAGAAGGTCGCCAGGAAGACAAAACCTAAGAATCGCGGGTATTCCCGAAGGACGAGAGAAAGATGAAGATCCTCGAGAATTTACTGCGAACCTACTGCAACACGTTTTATCTCTGGAACAAAAGCCTTTATTAGCCCATGCTCACAGAGTCAGGAGACGTCAGACAAGACTAAACACCCCCCCAAGACAAATGATTATAAAGGTACAATATGACTACGTCTTGGAGGAGATAATGCGAAAAACCTCGAGAAACAGAAACCTGGTATTTGAAGGACAAAGGATCAGTATCTACCGAGATTACCCAGCAGAAGTTTCCAGGAAACGGAAAGCATTTAACGAGGCTAAAAGTCTTATGAGGGGAGTGGAAAATTTGAAATACGGCCTGAATTATCCAGCTACTTTAAGAGTTACTTTCAACAACAAGGAATATTTCTTCTCCAATCCAACGGAAGCACTGGACTTTGCCCGGCAGATCAAGACCTGAGAAGCCCCTACCATTGAATATACTGACTTTTATGGACTTTACAAGAATCTTCAAGACTCTGCAAGACTTCATAAGATAACGCAGGATCGGATGGAATTGGACAACGCTGGAGGAAGCTGGAGAAAGATGCGGATTGGAAAACCTCACATGGATACTTATTTAGTATAATCATATTACTAATATAAATAACTAATACATATTAAAGTCACACCGTGGTATCTTTACTAATCATTAATTTAACTAATATTATATAACTAATAAATAACAAAATTATAGCGTATTACTTTTACTAATTAAAATTAATCATTATCACTAATAATTAATGTTTATCTATGTTGAAATGATTAGTCAAATATAGAGATGGATTTCATTTGGAGACTTTTCTTTAACACCAGCATTTTTCATTTTTACTTTTTGTTTTCCTTTTGTTATGTTTTTTTGTTGCCTTTTTTTAAATATTAATTAGATTTTTTTTTAAATAAGTTTTAAATATATGTATTTTTATATCCTTAATTATTATAATTTGAATAATTTTTTTTTTCCTTTTTTTTTCCCCTTTCTTTTTTTTAATGTTATACCCCCGATAAATATTATTAGGGAATAATAATTCCAAAAAACTTGGGAGCTGGTTAAGTTACTAACATCAACGACGGAAGTCGGTAGATGGTTAGCCATGCTAGTATGGCTAGCACTAACTGCAACAATTCTAGATGTAGTTTTTTCTTTCTTTATACACAATACTAACTTCTTTAATCTATCCTTTGTTCTTCTCTTTTATAAACTATTATTGTTTTTTTTCAGTTTGAATGGAGTTATACATTGGATCAAAGGAGATATATACGTGAGAGACATTCACGAGACTTAAAATTCATCTATTCGATATTCGTGTGTAAGGTCGGTCTGTCGGGCTGAACCATGGACTCTATTGCAGACCCCCATAGACAAAAATGCAAGACTTAAAAATGAATATGGGGAATGAGGGAATAACGTTTTGTAGTTGGAATGTTAAAGGTATTAATGAACCAATTAAGAGAGGAAAAGTATTAGCACATTTAAAAGCAATTAAAGCTGATGTAATTTTCATTTAAGAAACCCACTTAAAAAAAGATGCTGAACATAGGTTGAAAGCTAAATGGATAGATAAAATGTACCATTCTTCTTTTACACATAAATCAAGAGGCGTAGCAATATATATTTTTTCGCAAAGGCATTTTATTTAAAAACATCAACTATAACTGAAACGATGGCAGATACATCATTGTGATAGGTGAATTAAATACACAAATAATGATTTTTGTTAATGTATATGGACCAAACTTTGATAGTCCATTGTTTTTCAAGAAAATATTTAACATATCCCGGAATTAACACAATACAATCTAATAATTGGAGGGAGATTTTAATTGTACACTAGACCCTTACTTAGATAGATCTACGAGGCAAAGGTAAACTAAATCACATTCTAGTGACTTATTAAAATGCATATATGGAAACTACTAATATCAAAGATGTTTGGAGAGTAGAAAATCCTACCGGACGAGAATACTCCTTTTATTCGTCAGTACATAAAACCTACTCAAGAATAGATTATTTTTTGGTCGATGCCAAACTTATTTCACCTATTATAATTCTAAATATCACAATATTATAATTTCAGATCATGCACCTTTAACATTTAAGATTAAAAATAAATGGTATCAAACAGAAAAATCGGGACAGTGGAGATTTTAAACCCACAAATTTTAAAAAAAACAAAATAACTCAGGAATATATTACAGCACAAATTAAGATTTTTTTCGAAACAAAATGATAAACCGGAAATATCTTGTTACTTACTATGGGAAACATTTAAAGCATACTCCGGGGAATTCATGATTTCCTCCCAAGCATTTTATAATAAAAAGAATCGTAAGGATCAAACAAGAACTGGAAAAGGAGATTAAACAATTAGATATAGAGAATGCAGCGAATCCATCTATAATATTACACAATAAAATTGCAGCATTGAAATATAAATTAAATAAAATATAATACAGATCAAGTTGTAAAACTTTTATCAACATACTAAAACAATTAGTTTGAATTCGGAGATAAACCTCAAAACTATTTGGCTCGCCAACTAAGGAAAATGGAAGCCGAAAAAATAATCCATAGGATTAAATCACATAAATGGCGAACTGCTAATACAACCTAAAGATATTAACGAAATATTTATGCATTATTATAAAAACTTATACACTGCTAAAACAACAGAAAATAAAATAGGAATAGAAGCATTTTTTAAAAAATGTAACCTGAAAGGGACTTACAAAATAGAGAATTACTAAATGCTGATATCTCATTAAAAGAAATCCAAGAATCTATTAGATCATTAAAAAATGGTTAAAACACCGGACCAGATGGTATTTTGGCTCGGAATTTTATAAAACATTTTCATGATCATATTGTAACACGTCTGAAATCATTATATGAATATATATATACACAGCAGAAATTACCAGAAATGTTAAATGAATCTACCATAACACTTATACCTAAAATAAACAAAGACTTGGATGAACCAGGATCATTTAGAGCAATAGCTCTTTTAAATACTGATCAAAAAATATTAACCAAAATATTAGCACAAAGGCTAAGCACAGTTATTAATGAATTAATTCACCCCGATCAAACAGGATTTATACCAAAACGATATTCCTCATATAATTTGAGATGGTTTATTCAATATTATATATTCGAAAAGAGGTATTAAAAAAGATCTAGTAGTTATCTCGTTAGATGCAGAGAAAGCCCTTCGATCAGGTGGAATGGCCTTATTTGTTTCGGTTATGGAAGCATTCAAACTGGGGAGAGAAGTTTCATTACTTGGATCAAATTGTTATATACAAATCCGACAGCTAGAATAACAACAAATCGAATGTTATCAACTAAATTCAATTTATATCTCGAGGCTGTAGACAAGGTTGCCCTTTATCCCCCTACTGTTTGCACTTGCAATAGAACCGCTAGCTCAGAGGGTGAGATTACATCCGGAAATATATGGATACGATACAAGAGATAATAAAAATAAAATTTCCTTATATGCGGATGATTGTATTACTCTACATCACAAAACCAGAAATTAGTATCCAAAATTTGTTAAAATTAATAACTGAATTTGGATCCTTTTCAGGATATAATATCAATTGGAATAAAAGTGAACTTATGCCAATAACGGTAAATAACTTACACATATTACAACAATTCCCTTTTAAGATAACAAATGAAAAAATTTAAATATCTTGGAATTTACGTAACACAAAGATTTGATTCTTTATTTAAATCTAACTTCCCACCATTATTGAATAAATTAAATAAGAATATTTTATATTGGAAAACTCTACCTATTTCAATGTTAGGTAAAATTAATATAATAAAAATGATTTTTCTTCCACAATTATTATATTTTTCCAATTAATTCCGATACATCCTCCCTAAAAATTTCTTTAAAAAGGTGGATTCCCTAATTACTAACTTTATTTGGGATTATAAGAGCCATAGAATAAAATAAAAAACATTTATGTAAATCAAAAATAAATGGAGGTTTAGCACTACCAAATTTTATGTTTTATTACTGGGCAGTTAATATTAAAAATATGAATTTTTGGTTAGAAGAGACAGATAACCAACCAATTTGGTTAAATATGGAAAAAGAAGATTGTTCTCCTTTTGAAATTTAGTTCTATAATATTTGCTAATATTAATTTAGCTAAGAAAATCTATAGTGAAAAACCCGATAATAGAAAGTGGAATACGTATTTGGGGACAAATAAAGAAAACTTAAAACTGAAATCTATACCACTATCCCTTACCATTGTAAATAACGTTACATTTAAACCTTCAATGATGGATAAAGGCCTTTTACAATGGAAAAACAAGGGAATTATTAAGATGGGTGATCTCTATAAGGAAAACTCTTTCCTTTCATTTCAAGATTTACAACAAATTTATGGACTACACACTAAAGATTATTTTAGATATTTACAAATCAGAGACTATGTTAAAGCAAACACACAGGAACTTAGAAAGAGAAAGATAGAAATTTTAGATGAATGCTTAAATAAACATCCGAACACAGAAAAAATGATTTAATATATATATAACATGTTACTGGAAAGTGATGTCCCATCAACAGAAATATATAGACAATCTTGGGAAAACAAACTAGGTCAAATTATTAGACCAGAAGTATGGGACGAAAGTTTACAACATATACACTATTGTTCGTTAAATGCTAAACACTCTCTTATACAGTTTAAAAATACTACATAGACTACATTATTCAAAATCCAAACTACATAACATCTTTCCAAAAAGTATCTCCCATATGTGATAAATGTCAACATTTAGAAGATAATCTGTCACATTCATTTACAAACTGTGTAAAATTACAAAATTCTGGATAGAAATATTTAGGATAATTTCGAATGTTGTTAATATAAATTTGACCCCTGATTCAAAGTTAATAATACTAGGAATACTGGAAACAGACCAATTAATAACAACGAATCAAAGAACCTTTATTGATTACGGTTTAATAATTGGGAAAAAATTAATACTAAAATTCTGGAAAGGTCCTACATCCCCCACAATCAAAATGTGGAATACAGAAATGTCGGAGACACTCCATCTGGAGAGATTGAGGCTTGTCCTAATGGACAGGTTAGATCTCTTCAGAGGGATATGGTCTCCATATATTGAATATTTACAGGGTCAAAGTGGCTCAGTGCGAGGGCTTGACTGAGGCCTGAATAATAGAATGGATGAAGAAGTATACATAATAAATCATGCTTATATCTCCAATTACGGATTACTGACTAATACTCCATTTGTTTACAATTTTCATATTATTTTTCTCTATCTTTTCCTACTTTATAAAAAATTAAAAAAGTGTATAGAAGCATAAAGTCTTAAATCTTAATATTAATAATATTATGAAAGTATCTAATAATGTATTTTCATTAATGTATAATAATGTATTTTTCATTTAATATGTTTCTACAATAAAAATATGTAACAAAAACCTCACCACGTTTTTCCACACCATTTGGCAGATTCAAATTTCTTAGAATGCCATTCGGCATCAACTCGGCCAGCGAGGTTTTTCAAAGAACCATGGAACAGTTGTTCGAAGGACAACCGTGTGCCATCATTGTAGATGACATCCTTGTTTATGGCAAAGACAAAGCGAAGCATGACAACAAGCTAAAGAGTATTATGGACAGGGCACGTGAGATCAACGTGAAATTCAACCCTAAGAAATGCAAGTTTCAGGGTTCCAGGGGTCATCGATGTCGGACATGTTTTCACTCCTGATGGTCTTTAAGCATGACCCGAAGAAAACTGCTGCCATCAGCTGTTGCCAGCCCCAACGACGTGTTAATAACGATTTCTGGGTATGGTGAACTATCTGGGAAAGTTCATACCGAATCTCAGCGAACTGAATTCGCCACCGGGACAACTCACCCGAAAGGACACTGAATGGACCTGGTGCCAGCATTATCAACAAGTATTCGATTTTTTTTAAAACCAAGCTGGCCAGCGCTCCCACCCTGGACATTCTTCGACCTGAAGCATCCTGTCACGATAACTTGCGATTCCTCACAATACGGGCTAGGCGCAGCCTGCCTTCAAACGTCTGTCTATGGGACTGTACTACCTGTATCTTATGCCTCCCGCACCATGACGGACAACCGAACGGCGCTATGCACAGATCGAGAAAGAGCTGCCAGCTGTGGTCTTTGCATGTTCAAAATTCAAGGACTTCATTTTTGGAACACTTTCACAGTCGAAACAGACCACCAACCACTTGTAACCATCCTGAACACACCTATACACGCAGCACCTGCACGACTGCAGCGCATGATGATGCAGTTTCCAGCGGTTCCACTTCAGAATCGTTTTTAAAAAAGGAAAGGGACATGCTCGTTGCTGACACTCTCTCTCGTGCACCACGTGCATCCAGTGAACGACATCCCTATGAACAGGATGAGCTTATGGTTCTCAATATCGATTTCGTTCCCACGGAACACTTGCACTGTCTAGCTGAACAAATAGCTGCCGATGGCACTCTTCAGCTACTCTCATCCATAATCAAAAGAGGCTGGCCAGACAGTCAATCCAGCACACCACTGGAGGTGCAGCCGTACTTCCTAGTGCGCAATGAGCTAGTAATACAGGACGGTGTCATAGTTAAAGGCCACAAAGTTGTGATCCCTTCAACCTTACAAGACGAATATTACAAAGAGGTACACAATGGTCACCCAGGTACCGATGCCACGTTAGCCTATGCAGAGCATGTTTTACAAGCCCAGTATGGCCAAGTACATACGGGACAGAACAGCCTCCTGTCCCATCTGCAACAGTTTGGCACCACACCAACAGAAACAGCCTCTGCTTACAACAACCCCACTAGCACTGCCTTGGACATCGCTGGCAGCAGACATTTTCGAATGGCACGGTAAACACTAGTCCTGGTTGACTCCTACTCTAACTGATTCAAACTCAATTTACTGCCCACCAGTCATTCAAAAGCTACAGAGACACTTTTCCGTATTTGGCGCACCAGTCCGACAGCAAACTGACAACGGAAGACAATTTACCAGTCACGCATTCAAACACTTTGCCAACCGATGGAACTTCCACCATGTTACAAGCAGCCCTGAATACCCTCAAAGTAATGGGCTCACCAAACGGGCCATCCGGAGCGCAAAACAACTAATGGAACGCTCCCACCTGGCCCAGTCGGATGTGTATCTAGACCTTTTAAACCTCAGAAACATCTATAGAGACAGGGTCCTAGGCTCACCAGCCCTACGCCTAAATGTCTAGGACAACACGACCTCCGATACCAATTGCCCAGCAGAAGCTGGTGCCACAGATGCCGTGGTCTAGAAGCGCATCCAGGAGAAGCACAAAAATTGAGAAACGATCATATGACAAGTCCAGCAAAACTGCTTAAACCGCTGCAGCGGGGCCACGTCGTCTGTTTGCAGACTACTGTGGGACATTTCCGTCTAGGTGAATGTCGATGGTGCCCTGTACAGACGGAGCCGCCAACACTCGCTGCTCGTAAAAGAACCTCGTCCGCCACCAGCCAATCCTTTTGCTCCACCCCTGCTGTTCAAACCCTCTGCTGCCGTGGCCACCACTAGTCCCAGCGTGTCCCCTTCTCCGCCCTGACCAGCGACCCCGCCTAACAACAACACTACCCCCCCCCCCCCCCCCGCATGCTCACCCTATTGGTCGCCTAAAGTGTCCCCAGCTGCTTTATCCCTTCCAGGTTCACTGCCTCCCTCCCTCCCCCACTAATTTTCCTGGTACAGAGGGAGAGGGGTTTATTATCCGTATGCGTTCGGGTCGTATCAGTAGACCGACTGACAGGTACGACGAGTATGTTTAAATTTGCGTGTCTTACATGTGCTTAACTATATTCGCTCTTTACGGGGAAGGATGTAGATTGGTTATTGCATGTCAACCAATCATAGTAGAGAAGCATTATTAACCCCACCTTACTGTATGCTTTATATTTACACCCACTTCCTACATTAAGTAGTCTTGGAAGCGGTAGTGATGAATTAACAGCTAACAACCTGCTGTACCGCTATACTATGTGTTACAATTAAAGATTACTTTAAACTCCAGACCTTTGTAACGCAATCATTTACAATCAGTATTAGATCTGAAATGTAAGGTCCGTTTCACCCTGCAGATGACGCCTGACCTGCTGAGTATTATGGGCAATATCTCCTTTAATTCCACATTTAGAGCCATGCATTTGGTTTGGGCCGCAGCTGTGGTAACAGGTCACAAAAGTCACTTATTAAATCAGATTCCCGCTGTTTCTGCAATTATCAAAGTTAATTCTCAAAGTTACAGCTGGTCTGTGGACGCGCCACGTAGCGTTGCTGCCATCTAGTGGCGGAAGCAAGAAGTGACGCAGTTAACACGTTGAAATGAACGGATCGACAGACAGCTCTGATTTCAGTTGCTGTTTATTTCACTCTTCCCACATTTACATTCCCCTTGGGTTTATGTCCGCGCTCACTGGAGTTTTACGACGCGGAATTTGGGGATTAAATGGGAGCCGTTCAGCGCCGACCTGTTGTCCACTGGGTTTCTGCCCCACAGCCCCTGAGCCCCGCTCCTGACGCCGGTCCCGGGACCCGACCCTTTTACACACCCGGAGCGGAACCGGAGCAGATTCTCAGCCAGTTTTCATCCCAAGTCCAGAAGAAAGGATAAAGTTTCTCCGTGAATTTATTCCCAGTGAAGGTGTGGAGATGGGACTTGGTGTCCGCGTCGTAAAATGAAACTGTCCCGGACTCGTAACTGAGATAAACTCCCAGCCTCCCGGGGATGGGACGGGCGGGGAGAGGGGATGGAGGGGAGGTGAGTGCATCAAACTCGTCACACAACCCCCGCCTGATGCTCCAGACTCCAGTCTCCGGGGTCAGTGTGACCGGTCTCTTCCTCTCCACAGACTCTGCGGCGACTCCCAGACTCCACCACTCACTCCCCGCCACCTCCACCTCCCAGTAATGTCTCCCCGATGTGAATCCCTCCGATCCCAGCACACACGGACTGTATGTAAACCTCTTCCCGGTGTCAGGGAGACTCCTCCGGGTCCGGGTCCATCTCACCCTCTTCCGATCCTCAGACACCTCGAGCAGCGGATGCGCTGTTTCCACATCCAGGGTGACGGAGACTGGGGGGAGAAGCAGAGAATCAGAGAGTCCCCGGGGGTCGGGGGGAGACTCGGGCAGCGCGGCCCCGGGACCGGGGGAGAAGCCGCTCGGCCTCAGGCACAGGCGGGCGGACACCTGAAACCTTGCCCGGGGTTTCACCCCAACCACATCCGGTGGACAACAGACACCTTTCCCGGAGTTTCTATCCATGGATGGAGATGGGAATTTCGTGAGGTGGGGGAGGGTGGACGGGGAGGACGAGTGCGGAGAGTGAGGGGGATTGCGAGATTGCGGTGGGGATGGAGGAATGAAGTGGGCTCTTCAGATATGGTGGCAGATCGGAACAAGAGGATATTGAGGTGAGTGGTAATTTGAGGCTGTTAAAGAGGAGGTAGAGGGTGTGGGATGGAGTCACGATGATCATAGTGAATGGGGGGGGGAGACATGAGGGGCCAGAGTACCTGCCCCTGTTTCTTTGAGTGGAGGGTGAGGGAGGGGTGGGTGGCTTGGACCATGGAAGGAAGCAGAGGTTGAATGATCAATGATCATGAGAGGTTGACAGAATGTGTGGAGACCTGTGGTCGCTGAAAGAGAGGTGATTCACGGTGGATTTGATGGATGTGTACAACCAAGAACACACTGATCTCATTGTGAAGCAATATAGGAACTTCACTGAGGAACTTGACAATGTTGGCTGGTCCAGAAAGTGAAGGCAGGTGGGGTCCAAGGCAAGCCGGTGGAATGGATCCAAAAATTGGCTTGGTGGTTGGAGGTGGAAGGAAGCGGTAGAAGGATGATTTTTCTGCTTGGAGGTCTGTGACTGGTAGAGTGCAGCAGGGATCGGTGCTGCAACCTTGGCTGTTTATGTTATATGTTCAAGGCTTGGATGTGAATGTAGTGGTGTGATTAGTAAGTCTGTGGAAGACACAAACATTGTGGATAGCGGGGGAAGGTTGTCAAAGTCTGCAGCAAAATATCAGGTAGATTATTAAAAATCATATTTGCATGTAGGGATATCAAATCAAGAGAGTGCAGGTTTATGTTTAGAGAAGAATTTTAAAGTGGATCTTTCGTGCCTCACTCAGTCTCTGCCAGAGCAGGAAGCGAGAGGTCATGGCTCTCCGAGCTCTGAATAACACTGAACGGACAACTACTCCACAGTGAGTTCCCTTGATGTGGCTGCTGCCCAATTGTTTTGCTGCGCTTTTTAAAAAAAAAAAAAAAGGTTTTTGTTCTCAAAATGAATTTGGTTGTCAGGAGGCTGCTTGATCCCAAATGGTTGCTTCGCCTTTTTTCAAAAAGTTTAGTGTTCACAAAAATGAATTTTGGTTGTCAGGTGGCTGCGGCTCAATTGCTTGCCTCGCCTATTTGAAGAGTTTGTGTTCACGAAATGGATTTGGGTTGTCAGGTGGCTGCTTTGCTGCCCAATTGTTTGCCTCGCCTTTTTTTCAAAAGATTGTGTTCACAAAATGGATTTTTGGTTGTCATTTGGCTGCGGCCGAATTGTTTTGCCTCGCCTGTTTAAAGAGTTTTGTGTTCACAAAATGGATTTTGGTTATCAGGTGGCTGTGGCCCAATTGTTTCCCATGCCTTTTTGAAGAGTTTGTGTTCACAAAATGGATTTTGGTTGTCAGATGGCAGCAGCCCAATTGCTCTGCCTCGCCTTTTAAAAAAAAATGGGTTCACAAAATAAATTTTGGTTGTCAGGTGGCTGCTTGCTGCCCAATTGTTTGCCTCGCCTTTTTTAAAAAAAGTTTGTGTTCACAAAATGGGATTTTGGTTGTCAGTGGCTGCAGCCCGATTGCTTGCCTTGGCTTGGCTTTTTAGAACCCATAGAACGCCCCCCCCCCCCTCTTGTAGCCAAGTTGCACATATCCAATAACTCGGGCATTTTGCCACCAGGTTGGACACAACATTCCAGATATTCACTGCCCTCTGAGAGATGCAACTTCCAACACACCGCATTCTTGAGAGGCCGCTCTGGAAGGTTGGAATCTCATGGAATCCGGTGAACTAGGACGATGGAATACAACATTACCTGAAGGTTGCAGACAGAGGATGTTGGTGGAGATCAGTTTTTTTCAGACAGGAGACAGAGTCCACTGTTGTTCTTATTATATCTATACACATTGAGGTGTGTATGTAGGTTACACAGTTAGTCACAGTTGCAGATGGAAGTAAAAATTGGTGACATTGTGGAGAGTGAAGAAGGTTATCGAGAGTAAATGGGATCCCTGTGAACTGGGCCAATGGGCTCAGGACAGCAGGTGGGATTTATTCATGTGAAGTGTGAGGTGATGCCACTTTGCTGAGACAAACCAGGCAGGACAAATATTTATTTTACAGTAAACGGGAACGTATAGAACTGAGAGATCTCGGGCGGCTGCATGGTTGGGACACACCCATCCAGTACACAGTGCCATGGAAGTATGCAACAGTGACACAGGGTGGTGAAGAATGTGTTTGGCACTCATGCTTTCATAGGTCACGATATTAAATACAGCATTTGACACAATAAGGTTGTTAGCAGATTAGAGAGGATGCAAAAGTATTTACAATAAATTAATCAGGTCTGAAGGGCTGGGTTATAAGGAGGCGTTGGACAGGCAGGGATATTTGTCTTTGGAGCCCCATCAGAATGCTTTTTAAAATGTTTATAAGATATATAGACAATAGGTGCAATGGAGTAGGCCATTCGGCCCTTCGATGCCAGCACCACCATTCAATGTGATCATGGCTGATCATCCCTAATCAGTACCTCGTTCCTGCTCTCTCCCCATATCCCCGGACTCCGCTTTTTTTTTAAGCAGCCTTATCTAGGTTCGCTCTTGAAAAGCATCAGAGAACCCCCCTCCATCGCCCTCTGTGAGGCAGAGAATTCCACAGATTCTCACCACTCTCTGTGAGAAGAAGGTTTCCTCATCTCCGTCTCTAAATGGCTACTCCTTATTCTTAAACTGTGTCCCTGGGTTCTGGACTCCCCAAACATGTTTTCATGCCTCTAGCGTGTCCAAACCCTTAACAAATCTTATATGTTTCAATGAGATCCCCTCTCATCCTTCTAAACTCCAGAGTGTACAAGCCCAGCTGCTCCATTCTCTCAGCATATGACAGTCCCGCTTCCCAGGAATTAACCTTGTAAACTTACGCTGCACCCTCAATAGCAAAGAATGTCCTTCCTCAAATCTTAGGGGACCAAACTGCGCACAATACTCCAGGTGCGGTCTCACTAGGCTCTGTACAACTGCAGAAGGGACCTCTTTGCTCTATATTTGATTTATCTTGTTATAACTAACATCCCTACAATTAAAATGTGGATTACAGAACTGATTTCGGAGACACTTCACCTGAACGATTAAAAAGACTTGTCCTGATGGACAGGCTGGATCAATTTCAGATAAATGGTCTCTATTTATTGAATATTTAAAGGGGTTGAAATGGACCGTTCGAGGCCATGACTAAGCCTGAATGAATGAAATAGATGAAGAATTATATACAACTAGATCATGAATATATCTCCAATGAAGAATATCTGTTTAATACTCCACTCATTTAATTTATCTATTTTTTATTTCTTTTTCTCTTTATTAAAAGTCTATCTTTATTTCTACTGTATAAAATAAAAAAAAATAGAATTACAATAAGATTGCTGTAAATTTTAAAAATATTAAGAATGTATGTGACGATATTCTTTTTCTTTGATTAATATTATTCTCTTAAATATGCAATTACTCTAATTAAAAATATATTTTTTAAAAAGGCTAACATGCATTCGCTTTCTTCACTGCCCCCTGTACCTGCATGCTTACTTTCATAGACTGATGTACAAGGACTCCCAGATCCCGTTGTACTTCCCCTTTTCCAACTTGACGCCATTTATGATAGTAATCTGCCTTCCTGTTTTTGCTACAAAGTGGATAACCTCACATTCATCCGCATTAAACTTCATCTGCCATGCATCTGCCCACTCCCCAACCTGTCCAAGTCACCCTGCATTCTCATAGCATCCTCCTCACAGTTCACACTGCCACCCAGCTTTGTGTCATCTGCAGAATTTGCTAATGTTACTTACTTTGAATCATCCTTACATCCAAATCATTGATATATATATTGTAAATAGCTGCAGTCCCAGAACCGAGCCTTGCGGTACCACCCATTAGTCACTGCCTACCATCTGAAAGGGACCCGTTAATCCCTACTCTTTGTTTCCTGTCTGCCAACCACTTCTCTATCCACGTCAGAACTCTACCCCCAATACCATGTGCCCTAATGTTGCCCACTCATCTCCTATGTGGGACCTTATCAAATGCTTTCTCGAATAAAGTCCAGGTACACTACATCCACTGGCTCTCCGTTGTCCATTTTCCTAGTTACATCTTCAAAAATTCCAGAAGATTAGTCAAGCATGATTTCCTTTTCGTAAAATCCATGTGCTGACTCGGACCATCCTGTTACTGTTATCCAAATGTTCGGCTATCTCATCTTTTATAATTGACTCCAGCATCTTCCCCACTCCCCCCCCCCCCCCCCCCCCCCCCCCCCCCCCCCCCCATTAGGACTGATGTCAGACTAACTGTGTATAATTCCCTGTTTTCTCTCTCCCGCCTTTCTTAAATGTGGGATAACATTAGCTACCCTCCAATCCACAGGAACTGATCTGAGTCTATAGAACATTGGAAAAGTATCATCAATGCATCCACGATTTCTCGAGCCACTTCCTTCAGTACCCATGGATTTGCAGACCATCAGGCCCTGGGATTTATCAGCCTTCAGTCCCATCAGACTATCCCAACACCATTTCCTGCGTAATGAGGCTTTCCTTCAGTTCTTCCGTCACCCAGATCCTCTGGTCACTACTAATATCAGGAAGATTGATTGTATCTGTCTTCACTAAGGAGGACCACAAAGTACCTGTTCAACTCATCTGCCATTTCCTTGTTCCCCATAATTAAATTCACCTTTTTCAGTCTTTCAAGGGACCAACTTTGGTCTTAACTAATTTTTCCCTCTTCACATGCCTAAAGAAGCTTTTACTATCTCCTGCTTTTATATTCTGGCTAGCTTACCCTTCGTAACCTCTCTTTTCTCCCCCGGTTAAAAAAAAAAAAAAATTTTGTTATTTTTTTTGCGTTCCACAAAAATAGAGAGAGTACAAGGAGATTTACTAGAATGTTGCCTGGGTTTCCAGCAACTATGTTAACAGAGAAAGGTTAACAAGTTAGTCTTATTCTTTGGAGCACAGAAGGTTTAAGGGGGGACTTGATTGAGTGTCTTTAAAATGATGAAAGGGATAGACAGCATTGACGTTGATATGCTATTTCCCAATTGAGGTAGAGAAGATTCAAACAAGCGGTGCATGACAATGAGAATTAATGGAACAGAAGTTTAGGGTAACGTGAGGGGGGAAACTTCTTTACTTCAGAGGGCGTATGGCTGTGTGAATATCTTCCCAGCTGAAGTGTTGGAGGCAGGAATCCGATTTTAAAACATATAAAAAGTAAAGTGGATAGGTTATGACGCGAAGGAATGGAGGGGATGGCTGATTGCGAGGGTAGATGGGACTAGGGGAAAACAAATAGGTCTGCCGGACAGGAAGGGCCGTAGAGGGCCTGTTTCCGTGCTGTAATTGTTATATGGTTAAATGGTATTGGGTCTTTTAGTTTATCTTCTGTTGTTCTTTAAACAGTAACCCAATCCACCTCGCATCCCTCTCATACTTTGCTACATGTCTTCTTTGTTTTAATTTATATACAGTCCCTGACGTCCCTTGTCAGCCATGGTCATCCCTTTTTCGCCCCATTGAATCTTTCTTCCTCCTCGGATGAACTGATACCCTGAACCTTCTGTATTAATTTTATTCCTAGAATACCTGCCATTTTGTTTCCATTGTCATACCGAGCTAGTGTACTTTCCAGTCAAATTTGGACAGATCCCCCTCAAACTGGCCTCATAGTCCCCTTTATTCAACTGCAACAGTGACAACCCTGATCCACCCTTCTCCCTCCTCCAATTGTAGATTAAACCTGCCACCTAATGCTCCCATTAACCTCGAGGTCCCTTTATCAAATCCGGTTAATTACATAATACTAAATCCAGAATTGGTCTTCTTCTCCCTGGTAGACTCTCAATACAAGAATGCACTAAGAATCCATCATGAAGGCCTCTACAACCGTCCCCCTTTCTTGGGGTCCAGTACCTAACCTGATGTTTCCCCAGTTCTACCTTCATATTGAAATCACCCATAACAACCACAGCCATTACTTTTGCTACATGCCCATTTTAACTCCAGATTCAACTTGTCCTTCCCCCTCTCCCCCCCCTCCCTATTCCACGCTACTGTTTTGAGGACTGTAATATAGTCCCATGAGAGTCATTTTTACCCATATAATTCCTTAGTTCTATCCATACTGACTGCACCATCTCCTTTTACGAGATATATAACGGGCACAGATCAGGTGGACTACCACAGTAATTTACCCAAGGCAGAGAGTCTAAACCTGTGGCCTCTATGATGCTTCCAACACAGATGAGTTTTAGTGGTAGATCAAATCTCCAATTTCCCTTCAGTCCCAATAAGATAATCTTTACATCAAGGTATTGCTTAAAGATGTATAGGAATGACGCAGATCTGGTTTAAAACCGAAGATAGACTCAAAAAGCTGGCGTAACCCGTGGGACAGGCAGCGATCTCTGAGAGAAGGAATTGAGTGACTTTGTTCGAGACCCTTCTTCAGACGGTTAGGGATAAGGGAAACTAGAGATATAGCGATGATGTAAAGAGATAAAGAACAATGAATGGAAGATATGCAAAAAAAAAACGATGAATATGAAACAGGGCCATTATTAGCTGTTTGTTAGGTGAAAAACGAGAAACTATTGCGACTTGGTGGGGAGGATAGAGAGAGAGGATTAGCCTGGCTATCTGACAGTTAGAGATATCAACAAAACAAAACCACTGCTAAGCTGCCCAAGCGAAATATGAGATTCTTCCTGCACTTTGTGTAACCTCACGCTGACAATAGAGGATACCTGTGACAGAAAGGAGTCAGTGTGGGAAATTGGATAGGAGAATTAAAGTGTTCCAGAAACTGAAGAAATCGCGGGAAGTTCAGGCTGAACTTAGCGAAGGTGTTCAATGTAAACGATTGCCCAGTCTGGTCTCGACGATGTAAAATAGTCCACCATCTTGAACAATGGATACAGTAGCTGAGGTTGGAGGAGTCAAGTGAACCTCGTCCATACCTGAAAAGACTGTTGGGGATCCTGGTACAGAGTCGCTGGAGGATGAACCCCCGTTTCCCTAAGAATTGACATCTCGGATATCTGGTATGAACACCTCATCTTCTTGGCACAGATGCGGCGTAGGCGGAGTTATTTGGTAGGTGATTGAGTCTTTGCCAGAAACAGAGTGGGAAAGTGTAGCGAGATATTGTGGGAGTCAGTTGGGTTTTGTAATCGACGTCTATCGATGGTCCTATTCCTGTGATGGTAGACTTGAGATCAAGAAAGGGGCGGGAGGTGTCAGTGATGGTCCAAAGTAAAATTTGGTTTGCAGGATGGAAATTTTGGTGTGAAGTTAATGAAGTCTTTGAGTTCTGCATGGGTGCAGAAGAAGCACACCGAAGCGACATCAATGTAATAAGAGATAGAGTTTGGGGATAGGGCCTTTGGACTTGGAGGTTCAAAGGAGAATTTTACAAAGAGTAGAACGGCTTCCACTAGGCGGGGTAGTGTTAGTAGATGGAAATTGGATGGTTCTGCGGTCGAGGAAGAAATGTATGGCTTTAAGTCCTTCCTGGAGGAGAATGGCGGTGTAGAGTTGACTGAAACATCCATTGTAAAAGATGGGGCGGTGGGGGCTCTGGAATGTGGAAGTCATTGAAGTGACGAAGGCATGCGAGTTATCTCGACCTAGGTCGGTAGCAGATTGGACTGGGGTACGGGGGGGGGGGGGCCGTCGGCGACGGGCTGGAGGGGTGCAGGACATTAGATGAGTCTTTGAAGTACGTGGAAATCATTCCAGGGATGCTGGACAGAAGACGGCAGGCAGAATACATATAGGCGGTCATGCCAGGACAGAGAATAAAAATGCTGAAGAGATATCAATAGCCATGGTTGACCGAACGGGCAGCACTCTATGGCTAGCATGCAATGAAATCAGCAGCAATTTTTCGCTCGATTTCGGCCCAGAAACCTTCTTCTAGACTAATGTAGAGGGGCCAGGCGGCAGCTAGAGAAAGTGTAGAGGTGGAGCCAGTGGACGCTCGGGGAGAAGGAGTCTTGTAGAAGTAGAGACTAGGTAGGATGAAGTAAGCAGACTATCACTGTAAAATTTAGAGAGCTCACATGTTCTATACAGCTGGGTTGCTTAAGCTGCCCAAAGTGGGAAATATGAAATAGTGCTGCACTCTCCATTCTGGTTGTGTCCTCACTCTGGCCCATGGAGGACGGGCCGAGGACTTTTATGCACTCGTCGGACGTCAGAATCGGGAGTTAGGGTGAGTAGATAAACGGGTGCTTGAGCCACGGAGTAGTCACGGGTCGCGTTATATAAGCGAACTCCATGAAAGCTGAGCAGTGTTCATGCTTGAATTTAGCCGATTCTGCCATGACCATACACCTGCCGTACCATCACTCCATGATGGGATTATAGAGACAGTGACATCCTAGAGCAACGTAGAATAGCATAGATGAGGTTGATGATGATGCAGAGTCGCACTCTTTGCCTGCACCTGGACCATAGACTGCTCTCTAAGGGCTCCTTGAAATTGGTTGATCGAGTGTGTGGGGATGGTTTATTTTAAAAGCGCACATAGTGTGCGAGTCTTCTGCGGTGTTGCTAGGAATGGCCGGTTGAGCGGCTGCGTCGAGTTTGGTAGTCCGTGAGGAGACAAATTTGACCTAGGAGCTTACGGATTTTGCGAGCTAGTCTCTGCTGAAGCTAGACAGGGGCAGTAGTATGGAGATTGTGGCCAAGATTGTGACGGAGAAGACATTGTTGATGGTGATGTGAAAAATGACGTGAGGAGTTTTATGTTGTTAGTGTGCTGGTTCCGGTGTTAGGTGTGAGTGCCATGAGGACAGGAGGACTCATGCCCTTGTTTACGAATTGATTGGGTTGGTCGAATGGTTATTTAGTGATGAGGTTAGTAGTCCGGGTTATAGAGAGATCCTGGAGGAGAGCCTTCATCTATGGTAAGTTGGCGTGATCTGCGCCCCGTCGCTCGTTTATCCTCCTGAAGTGTTCTATATGGGAGGACTATTCTATGCATGCCTGGCGGCCCTAAGGACATGCTCCAGGTGGTGTGGATTCTTAAGGGAGAGGTAATAATTAGATCAACTGTATGAGTGTTGCGAGGCTCATCTTGGCGAGGTGGCCGGATGCCGAGAGTTGATGCAATAATTGTCAGTGCTAGGTGCTAGAGTCTGAATAGTCGGCCTGTGGTGCTCGATGTAGTGTAGCAGTCATTCTACATCCGGCTCCCTGCCTACTCCAAGCAGTTCTCCAGACTCAATCTGATATCCCCAGTATCCCGCTGAACGCCCACCAGATTATATACCCTTCTCCCTAAAAAATCCCACACCTGAAATGAGTCCTGCAGACCCGTCTCGTTTCAAGCCGTCTGGATCGTTATTTAACCCCCTGTTTAAAACCCCTCCCTCCCTCGGTTCAAGACAATCACACGGCTCTTCGTCGACTCCAGGACTTCCATTTTCTACGGCCCCATCTTCACAAGGATCTCCGTCATCTACGACCTCCATCACAACGTGAGGGTCTCAAAGCCCTCCGTTTCTTCTGGACCAGAGATAACAACAATACCAATTCTACTGATAATTCTCCGCCACCTAGCTGCAGTTAGGTCCTACACTCTTAATAACTTTTCATTTGCATCCTTCCATTTCCTCCAAATACAAGGAGTAGTGTATACGGCACACGGATGGGGCCCCAGCTATGTCTTGCTTTTATGTAGGATACGGTATCGAACATATCCTTGTTTTGAGACGTACAGTGGCACCCATCCCTCGATCTCATATCCTTCCGTATACATCAACAATTTGAATATGGTGCTAACTCGCGAGCACTCACACACAACTCACTGGCTTCCATCCATTTCTACACCAACTTCCATCCGGCACTCAAATACACCTGGACCATTTTCTGACAATTCCCTACCATTTCTTGACCTCACTATCTCCATCGCACGGGTTGATAGACTTTGACCGACATCTACTATAAACCCACTGACTCCCACGCCATAAAGGCTATCTTGATACCGACTTCATCTCACCCTTGCTCTCCTGTAAGGTACTCATCCCTACTCCCAATCCTCGTCTACGCTGCATCTGCACCGAGCGTGATGTGTTCCAACAACAGGAGGCATAGGAAATGCCTAGTCTTCAAGGGAAGTCTTGGGGTTCCCCTCCTCTACATAGCTCGCGAGGCATTCTCACAGGGTCTCCTTCTAGGACCCCGTGATTCTATGTGAACCCCTCACTCCCCATCCCCAACTCGTAACAAGGCCAGAGTCCATTCCCTGTCCTCAACTTGCTACCTACCTGAAGCCGTCATAGAAATAGAAACAATAGGTGCTAGGAGTTTACGGCCATTCGGGCCTCTTCGAGCCGAGCACCGGCATTTCCATATGATCATGGTGCATCATCCAACTCCAGTATCCTGTAGTGCCTTCTCCTACCATACCCTGCGCATCCCTTAGCCACCAACGGCCCCACATCTAACTCCATCTTAATAGAGCCATTGAACTGGCCTCAACTACATTCTGTGGCATGAGAAGTTTCACCAGCGATCACAGCTCTCTGTGTGAAAAATGATTTTCTAATATCTGTCAAAAGACTTCCTCTTATCCTTAAATCTTTGATCCCTTGTTTCTGACTTCCCCAACATCATGGGAGGGGATCATTCTCTCTGCATCTTACGCTGTCCAACCTAAAGGAATTTTGAAATAGTCGTCTATAAGATCCTCCCTCAATCTTCTAGATTCGGCGAGTACAGCCGCAGTATATCCACGGTTTTGCGGTGTCACAAAGAGGCTGGAGAAACTCAAGCGGAGTGCAGCAGCATTAAGGACCGCGAAGGAGATAGGCGACGGCTTTCGCGGTCGAGTACTCCTTCTATCCAGTTGTAATCTTTGCAAGACCTGCCATACCCTAGGAACTCTGTTGGTGAACCTTCTCTATTACTCCCTCTGCAGCAAGAATGTTGTTCTCTCCGATTAGTGAGACAAACTGGTCGCAATACTCCAGTGTGTGCCTCACCAAGACCCTGGTACAACTGCAATAGAACCTCCCTTGCTCTTTACTCAAATCCCCTTTTGCTATGCAATGCCAAGCATACATTTGCTTTCTTCATCTGCCACCTGATGCGTACTTTTCAATGACTGGTTTAGTACCATGACACCCAGGTCTCGTCGCCATCTCCCTGTCTTCCTATCGGCACATTCAGATAACATAGTCTACTATTCCTGTTTCTCGCCATCACAATGTGGATTAACCTCACATTTATTCACATTATACATGCATACTATGCATGCATTTGCCACCTCACCCCAACCTATCCAAAGCTTACTTGCAGCCTCCTAGCATTCGCCTCACAGCTAACAGTGCCCCCAAGTTCATGTCACTCCACAAACTTGAGAAGTGATGTCGCATTCAATTTCCTCTATCCAGATAATTGAATCATATATTTTAAATAGTTGATGTCTCCCAGCATGATGCCTATGCCTGGGTACCCAATAGGTCACTGCCTGCCGCCCCATTCTGAAAAAGGACCTCATTTACTCCTACCCTTGTGCTTCCTGTCTGGCAGCTATAGTTCTCTATCCACCATCGAATTACTGAACCCCCCATAATACGTGTGTTTAACGATTTGTGTACTAATACTCTTATGTGATCGGACCATGTCGTATAAGACATATACAGAAAGTCAGATATAGACATCCACGGTTCTCCCTTATCCCACTCTACTAGTAACTTACATCCTCGAAAAAAATTCTTTAATTAGTGATCTAGACATGATTTACCTTTCAATTAATCATGCTGATATTGTCCAATGACTTTCACACTTTCCAAAATGCGCTTGCTTTTCCCATTCTTTAATAACTGACTCTAACAGATTTTACCCTCTACCGATTGATGTTAGACTAATGGTCTGTAAATTCCCCCGTTTTTTCTCTCCCTCCCTTTTTAAAAAAGTGGAGTTACATTAGCTACCCCTCCAATCCTCAGAACCACTCCCAGAATTCTAAGAAGTTTGAAATAAAAATTGGATCACTAATACATCCACTCATTCTTGAGGCCATTCCTTAAGTACTTCTGGGATGCAGCCAATTTACTTGGACCCTGGGGATTTATCGGTCCTTTAACATCCATATCAATTTACCCACAAACACCACTTCCCGGCTAACCTGGATTTCACTCAAGTTACATCCATCTCATTTGACACCCGGTCCCCTGCCTTATTTCCGTGCATGATTATTTATGTCTTTCCATTAGTGTGACACAAATCCAAAGTAGTTATTCAATTGGTCTGCCATTTTGTCCTTGTTCCCCATGATCATAATCACCCAGTTGTTTCATGACTGCAATGGGGCTACATTTGTTTTAACTACCTTTTTCCTCTTCACTATATCTATAAAAAAACCTTTGCAGTCAGTTTTTTTATGCTCCCTGCCAGTTTTCTTCATATGTCTAATTTTCCCCTTTCCTTAATTATGCCCTTTGCCTCCTCTGCTGGATCGCTGAATTTATCAGTACAAACCTAATAATCTCCGTCATTTTCAAGCCACCTCACGCTGACCCCGACCACTTGCCACATCTTCCCATCTCCTCCCCGTACTGCTTTCTGACAGAGACCTACTCCCTCACGTTCGCTAACTCCTGTGTCAATTGTCCTTCCCACCCCCTCTCTGGCAATTGCCCCTGTGCAACCGCAAGAAATGCGACACTTGTCGACTATTACTCCCCCATGACTCCATTCAAGACTCCCAAGCAGTTTTCCTGCGTGCAGCACGAGGTTCACCTTCACCTCCAACCTCATCTTATTGCATCTGTTCTCTCGATAGTCAGCTGCACTTACATCGGTGAGACCAAGCGTAGGCTTGGTGATTGCTTCGTCGAACACTCAGCTCGGTGTTCGCAGACTAACCAACATGATCTCCCGGTGGCATCAGCACTTCTACTCCCCCCTCCCATTTTCCGAATCGACACTTTATGTCCTCAGGCCTGCTCTATGGCCAGCAAGTGAGCGACCCCCCCCCCACCTGTTAAATGGAGGAGCAGACGGCATATTCTCGCTTACGGGCAGTATGCCACCCCAGCCGGTTATGCTGATGAACAATGACTTCTCCTATTTCACGTAGTCCTTACTTTCTTCTTCCCTTCTCAGCTCTCCCTCAGCTACTGGCTCCATCTCTTCCTTTACTCATTCTGTATACAGACCACCAACCTTTCACAAGCCCCCCCCCCCCACCCCCCAACATCCGTCTGAAGAAAGATTCTTGCTCAAACGTTGCATATTCTCCTTGGCTCCATTGATGCTGCCTCACCTCGCTGAGTTTCTCCAGAATTAGTTTGTTACCTTCGATTTTCCAGATCTGCAGTTCTCTTCATAAACAACGTTCTGCTCCTAGGGCAGGTGTGTTTTTGATTTTGGGGCACGAATTGGTAAATACCGGGATAGACTG
>CM069160.1:20107672-20148614 GCA_035221665.1 Okamejei kenojei | reverse complement strand
TAATTACTTTTTACTCACACTGAATGACACATGTTGAGCAACGTTTTTTTCGTTGTCCTCTGGGTATGTACGTACTCAGGAAAAATATAAAAAAGATATACTTAAACTTTATACCCAGACACACACTACATACACTCACACACAAGACCACACACTCTCAAACACACTCTCTACACAGACACACACACTCACTCAAACACAAAGACATCACACACAGAGACCACACACTCTCAAACACAGAGACACACACACACTCCCCTCAAAACACAGAGACACATTCACATTCCCTCAAACAGAGACACTCACACACTCCCTCAAACACAGAGACACACGCACACTCCCTCAAACACAGAGACACTCACACACTCCCACACACCAGAGACCTCGCATCGCACTACTCCTCACAAACACAGAGACCACTACTCACACACTCCCTCAAACACAGACACACACACACCTCCCTCAATCATAGACACACACACACACTCCCTCAAACACTAGAGATGACACATCACACACAACCTCAAACACAGGTGTGAGGGATAAAGTGCATTAAACCCTATTGGATAATGGAGTTTTTTAAAGAGAATTCAAACAGAGAGGGTGCTAGCAGAGAGAATTCTGACACAGCATGTGTGCCGAAGGTTTGCCAGACCCATCCTTGGAGTCCTTGAGTAAAGTAGTAATAGCATAGAATAGCTGTAGAAGGGATAGTGATGTAGAGAGATCCCAATCAATGTAATGGAATGTGATAGATGGGACCCTTGTCACTATATAGGCCTTAGCTTTAGTACTGATATAGAGAACTGAGTGGGTTCACTAGGAGGTGAGTAAAACTAGGCCAGGTCATGAGCAACAGAGCATGCTTAATAGAATAAATGAATATACAACACACCCCTGGTCAAGAAAAAATTGCTCATTACCCCATGAACAAGAAATGTTTGAACCATGCAATGTATGTTAAAGATGGGAGGTGCGAGGGGATGTACGGGTGGATGTACCTACAGATTGTGCACACTCCGACCCAGATTGGAGAAGGGTCCGGAGGGGAGTGTTGAATGTAAGATTCTGTATATAAAGGGGGATGATTTCTTTGGCTGCGGTGTGTCTCGAGTTGGAGAGGCACCCGGTCTGCAGACTTGTAAAATAAAGAATTCTGTCTTTGCTTCCAGGATTTAGTTCTTTGAGCATTAATTGTGAGCATAAAGGGATCTCACACAGCATCACACCACACACACTCCCTGAAACACAGGAGACACACACCCTCAGAACAACGAAACACATAACACACACACTCCTCAAAGCACAGAAGACACTCACACACCCCTCTCACACACCGAGACACACACACACACTCCCTCAAACACAGACACTCACACACACTCCCTCAAACACAGAGACACACTACCTCTCACTCCCTCAAACACAGAGACAACTCAACACTCAGAGAGAACACAGAGAGACTGCACACACAGTGACACAAACACTCTCTCAAACTTCACAACACTCACCCACACTGAGACACACAACACTCTACAAACACAGACACACTCTTTGGTCAACGAGATGAAGTTGTTTTCGTTGAAATGTGCTATAGAAATAAAATTGACGACTTTCCCCACCCTTCTTCTTCCTCCTCAGCTGCTGTACTCTCTTCATCTCCCCTCTGTCTCTCCGCTCACTCCCTCCCGTCTCCCCGCGTCACTCTCGACACCGGAACGGCGGGGACGGCCCAACAAACAGACTTACAATGGCTTGGTTCCGAAAGACTTTATCATCGATACTTTTTTGCATATCTTTCATTCATTGTTCTCTATCTCTCACATCACCGTCTATATCTCTCGTTTCCCTGATCCCTGACCAGTCTGAAGAAGGGTCTCGACCCGAAACGTCGCCTATCTCCTTCGCTTCCTAAGATGCTGCTGCACCCGCTGATTTCTCCAGCTTTTTGTGTAACCCCCCATCTTTGTAGCCGGCAGCCTCATGGAGGGCGGCCATCTTTGGTACAGGCACCGACGACACTGAACTGATGAAGGACAATTATTTTCTCCGCAGCAGGAGGAGGGGCGGCCATCTTTGTTAGGGCACTTAATGTCCCGGTTAATGGGGGGAGGGGGCGGCCATCTTTGTTTAGGGGCACTAAATGTCCCGGTACCAGGGGGTGGGGGAGGGGGCGGCCATCTTTGTTAGGGGCACTAAGTCCCGGTACCAGGGGGAGGGGGAGGGGCGGCCATCTTTGTTAGGGGCACTAAATGTCCCGGTACCGGGGTGAGAGGGGGGAGGGGGCGGCCATCCTTTGTTACGGGCACTTATGTCCCGGTACCGGGGGGGCGGCCATCTTTGTTAGGGGCAGCTCCGCCCATTCGTTCCCATTATCGACGCTTCCCTCCGCCATTTTTGTTGTGGGCAGTGAAACAACTTAAAATAATTTTAAAAGAGGATGAAATCCTTCCAAAGGGAACATCTATCTAATCTGTGTTGAAGACGGCGTGGAGAGACGTTTGTTTCTGTCTGGCGCTGGGAGGAGATCGTGAACCCTCTGGGGGTGAAAGGTCATCTGTGGTTGCCTGGCAAAGGTGGAGCTGGAGAGACTGAGTGAGAAAATAGAGAGAAAGAGAGAGACAGAGATAGATGGAGAGAGAGGGGTAGATGGAGAGAGAGAGAGAGAGTGGGAGGGGGGAGAGAGAGAGAGAGAGAGAGGGAGGAGGGGGAGAGGGAGAGAGGGAGAGAGGGGGAGACAGAGAGAGTGGTGCGTCTCTGGAACTCTCTGCCACAGAGGGTAGTTCAGGCCAGTTCATTGGCTATATTTAAGAGTGAGTTGGATGTGGCCCTTGTGGCTAAGGGGATCAGAGGGTATGGAGATGTGAGGGATAAAGTGATTAAACCCTATTAAAGAAAGGAGTTTTAAAGAGAATTCAAACAGAGAGGGGCGGGAGAGGAGATTCTGACACAGCAGTGTCTGAAAATTGCCAGACCCATCCTTGAGGCCTTGAGTCAGAAGAGAGGCATTGTATAAGCTAGAGAAGGGGGTGATGTAGAGAGATCCCTATCAGTGGAAAGGAGTGATGGATGGGACCCTTGTCACTATAGCTTAGCTTTACTGATATAGGAAAACTGGAAGGTTCCCAAGGAGGTTGAGTGAAACAAGGGTAGGTCATGAGCAACTGAGCATGCTTAATAGAATAAATGAATATTACAACACACCCCAGGTCAAGAAATTGCTCATTACCATGAACATGTTGAACATGCAATGTATGTGGGAGGTGCGGGGGGATGTACGGTGGGTAGTACCTACAGATTGTGCACCTCCCGACACCTGATTTGAGAGAGGTCCGAGGTGGAGGGGAGATGAATGTAAGATTTTGTGTATAAAGGGGGATGGTTCTCCCTGGCTTCAGTGTGTCTCGAGTTGGAGAGGCACCCGTCTGCAGACTCGAAAAATAAAGAAATCTCTTGCTTCCAGGATTTGTCTTTGAGTATTTATTGTGAGCAAAAAGTATTGTGAGGGATTATTAAATAAAGTGATTAAACCCTATTAAAGAAAGGAGTTTTAAAGAGAATTCAAACAGAGAGGGGCTGAGAGGAGAATTCTGACAGCAGTGTCAGAAAATTTGCCAGACCCAACCTTGAGGCCTTGAGTTAGAAGAGATAGCATTTGTCTCGCTAGAGAAGGGGGTGATTAGAGAGAACCCTATCAGTGGAAAGGAGTGATGGATGGGACCCTCACCCCTATAGCTTAGCTTTAGCTTGCTGAAATAGGAAAACTGAGAGGGTTCACTAGGAGGTGAGCGAAAGTGGAGCCAGCTTCATGAGCAATTGAGCATGCTTAATAGAAAAAAATGATATTACAACACACCCTGGTCCAAGAAATTGCTCATTACCATGAACATGCAATGTATGAGTGGAGGAACGAGGGATGTACGGTGGGTTTGTGCCTACCAGATTGTGTACCTCCGACCCTGATTGGAGAGAGGTCCGGAGGAAAATTGAATGTAAGATTTGTGTATAAAGGGGGATGATCTCCCTGCTTCTGGTGTGTCTCCAGTTGGAGAGGCACCCGGTCTGCAGACTCGTAAAAATAAAGAAATCTCTTGCTTCCAGATTTAGTCTTTGATTATTTATTGTGAGCATAAAGGGTATCTCACAAATTGGGGGCTCGTCCGGGATCGCCACTCTGGCTGCTTGGTGGAGGCAAGGAAGAAGGGATGTGCACCCTGCTGATTCAGCTGTCTCAGATCTCCTTGCTTGCCATCAGCAGTATTGAGCGAGTGATATCCGCTGGAAAAGACTCGGGAATCAAGAGGGGGTGTAAGGTAAATACGTACGGGACGGTCGAGTGTGTATTCTTGTGCACAGGACCCAGGTAAGAAAAACGACTATTAATAAGTATGCCTTGGGCGATCGGGATTTGTCGGACGGGAATAGTCCGACAAGGCGGTAATGGGAAACCGGAACGGGAGAAGTAAGGTCCGGGGTAACCGGGATGAGGCTCATACTGATATGGAGCCTAACATCCGCCCGATAGTCCGTTGGGCGAATGTTTGGATGGGTGTGAAGGGAACTTCCCGGGGTAAGAAGTAGAGAAACTAATGATAAAGTTTTGTTATTTTGAGTGGCCAAAGGAGCTATAGTCAGGAGCGCAGTGTGGTGGCCGCGGTTGGGTTCAAATGAAGGACTGGGTGAGACAGGCGTTGAATGTTTTTTGTGAATGAGAGACAAACTCTGAATCAAATAGAAAAGGAATATGCCCAGTGCTGGAAACCCAATAATGGGATGTTTCCGTTAAAGACGGAAAAAGAGCAGGAAACCTGACTGCCACCAATTGGTGATGATCACCTACGGAACTGCCCCCCGCCATATGAATCCAGCCCCCCAAATATAACCCCCATCAGCGCCGGCTGCATCTGCCCAGGAGGTCCCACTAAGCCAGAGTCAGGCAGGCACACTAAGCCACAGTAAAACCTGTCCGCTTCTGTCTCAGAGGAGACGGAGCATAGAGAATTACGGAAGGTACAAGGTGAAGAAGAGAGCCAGTCAGATAAGGAAGAGAGAATAAAAAAGTGAGGACGAGGATGAGACAAGTGCCCCAGGCAGTCATCGGAGGACGCGATCTCAACGAGGGCAGAGGCACAGGGATTAGGGCAGTCTGTTCGAATGAAGCCCCTTAGGGAGGTTCCCGTTAAGGGGAAATGCCGGGGGGATGGGATTTGTAAATGTGCCTCTCACCAGTATGGAGGTGAGAAACTTTAAAAGGGAGATGAAAAGTTTATTGGACGACCCCTTGGGACTGGCTGAACAAATAGACAGTTCCTAGGGCCAAAAATGTTTTTATGAAAAATATTAAGTTGTTTTTCAAACAATCTCATTGAAGTAAGAATGGAACTAATGTAAAAACCGGTTTTTGTATGAATGAGGAAGTTTGTATATGTGATAGGTTGTTTGCTGTGGGCCATGTTGTAAGGGTGTCTGTGAGTGTTCCTTTAAGGAATTGTAAGCAATGGGGGAGGTTATTGTAAGGTAACGGACAATGCTTTGAATCATCGCAACTTAAAAAGGGGAAGTTGGAAAATGTAGGTTGCTTGGCTTCTATAGATTTCTTTTTCAGTAAAGTTAATTTGGCAAATTGGTTAGTCGTATGTATTTGTAGGGGAATGGTTTGAACAAAATTAGAAATAAGTTAATTGCTGAACAACAAGCAGCTTTTATGGTTTGTTTAGATAAACATTCTGGTTGGAGAAGGGTAATAAATTAATGGGGCCCAGAGAGAGAAAAAAAAGGAGTTGGCAGACAATGATGTCGATACTGGGAAGTTTTGTTTACTTCAGAAGAAAGACAGATGGTCAGACAGGCAGGAGAAGGGGTTGCAGGCTGATGCGCCGACATGAAGTAACCAAACAGAAGAAGTGTGAGATCTCAGGGAGATAATAATCAAGGGAATTAGAGAAGCCGTTCCCAGGGGACAGAATTTCGAACGGGCTTTTGAAAATCAGCAGAACAAGGACGAACTTCCGACAGTGTTTTTTACAAAGATTAAGGAAGAATGTCAGCAGTATTCGGGGATAGACCCTGATACGACCGCAGGTCAGCAGTTGTTGAAGGTTAATTTTGTAACAAAATCATGGCCAGATATTAGAAAGAAATTGGAAAAATTGGAAGATTGGAATGAAAAACCATTGAATCAGTTGTTAACAGAGGCTCAAAAGGTATATGTAAGACGGATGAGGAGAAACAGAAGGGAAAGGCAAAAATGATGTTGCAAGCAGTACAGCAAGTAGCACAGAAGGGGGGAATTGAAGGTGATAGAAGGCCGGGTGCTCATGGAGACCGGGGAAGGGGAAGCGGTAGTATTAGAGGACGAGGAAGAGGTGAACGGAGGGACCGAAGTTGGGCCCCGGGAAAACAAGGAACAAGGATCAGGAGGGTGGTACACGGGGCCACCCTGGTGTTATTATTGTAAAGAGGAGGGTCATTTCAAGAGGGAATGTCCTAAGCGACGACGGGAGGTGCAGTCGTACGCACGCATGGAGGAAGAATAGGGGAGTCAGGGTTCCGCTCCCTGGGGTGTATGGATACACACGGGAACCTCTGGTAAACTTGAAATTAGGACCCCAGGAGAGGATATGATATTTATGGTAGATTCGGGAGCAGAGAGATCAAGTGTAACTAAGGTACCAGAAGGAATGAGATTGGGTAAAAAAACAAGTTAGAATCTCAGGGTAGAAGGGAAAGTGATGACATTACCCGAGGTAGAAGAGGTGGTGGTAAAATATGAGGATCGAGAAGTCAGTGGAAGATTTTAAAAGGAAGGTGAATAAATTTGCAAAGGAGGATAAACTATCTGAGAAGTAAGACATTGAGTTTTAGAATGAGAAAGAAGGCAGATCAGAAAGGATTAAAGTGGGAAGCCGAGGGATGAATTGATGAGACTGCTTTAGAAAGAAAGAGCATGAAAAAGGAAAGACAATGTTGTCAGTAACAACAGACCTGGTTGAAGTCTGGAATAAGTGATGCAACCGACACACAGTGAGTCCTATGACAGAGCCAAAACAGGGGCCAGAGATTCCATGCCAATAATAAATGTATTTGGGGAGAGTGTTTTCTCAAATGCCCTATCGGGAGTGAAATAAATCTGGATCTAAGCCCAGACAAGGCTAGTAAGGAGATAGGTAATGGATAAGGTGTGTTGGGGAATGTGAACAGGTACGATAATCAGGAAATAATAATAAATAAATAATAATAATAATAATAATAATAATAATGATCTTAATAATAATATTAAGATAATGGTGAACATAACTATGATAAGAACCATTAAGAAGAGGTATTAAATACACCTAGGCTAGGATGCGGCAGCGTTTTAAATACTAGCGCCGTGTTTTTAATCAGATGTTGTAGGCAGATTTGGAAGGTGTTGATATAGTATGTGGATGATTTGTTGGTTTGTTCCACAAGTGAGGAGCAATGTGAGAAAGAGACATTGTAATTATCTTGGAAAAGATGGCACAGGAGGTCATGATGTATCAAGGAAGAAGTTTTTGTTTTGTCAGCAGCAGGTAGAAATATTTTGGACGAGTAATATCTAAAGAAGTAAAAGCTATAGCGCAGGATCAAATTGGAAGCTTGCCTGCAATCTTGCTTAGCTCAATTGGTAGAAATTAAGGCTTTAAGAGCAGTATATGTACATGGAGTCTGGCATATTTGGAGCAGTAGGGTAACAGAAAGGCTTTGAGAAAAGCAACGGAGACCCCATGCAAAGTTAGCAATGTCCCCCTATGAAATGTTGTTTGGGTTACCTTATTTGGGAAAGATAGAAGGAATACCCACCATAGAGGGCAGTGATGTATTCTTAAGGAACTATTTACTGCTGTATCTCGTTCCCTTACAGAATTAAAAGCGAAAGGATTATTGGCTCAAAGCCCGCCACTTGACTTTCCAATACATGCTGTAAAGGCCGGCGACTGGGTACTGGTAAAAAAAATTGGAAGGAGGAGAAACTCCAGCCCAGGTGGACCGGCCCATACCTAGTATTACTGACAACCGAGACAGCAATACGAACAAAAGAGAAAGGGTGGACCCACGCGATCCGGGTTAAAGGACCCGTCGATCCACCCGTTCCTGAGGAGGAGGAACAGTGGACGGTGAAGCCGGGAAGTAAACCCCTAACAGTAATTTTAAAAAGAAAAGCATTGAATGTATAACTGACAGTATGAAAGGAGCAGTCGTGGTATTGTTTGCTTTGTATGTAATTGTTGTAAAAGGTATTAATAATTGTGATAAATGTTATCATCCTATTCAATACAGAGGGGTAATAACCAGATCATTTACCTATCATTCCCATGTGAATAAAGCATGCCATGACCGAAAGAATAGAATCATTTGTAAAGAGGGGGGAAAGGAGTATTTGATGGCAGGAAATAGGGGGTATATAGGGAAGTTTGGGGCCGTTACCTGCCCAAGGGGAGAGAGATGGGTTTGTGTACAGTTAGTTTTCCCTTCTCAGATCATAAAAGGGGCAATAGATAAGACGAAGGAGGAAGTAGTGAAAGAGATTACTAAGGTAGTAGTCACGAAGCCTCCCCCTCCCCCACATACTCAGCCTCAAGTGCACCAGACACTGTACGAAGAAATCAAGAAGCAGATCGAAATCCCTGAAGGAGAAAAAAACCTGTTTGTGGACTTGGCCACCCGGATAGCTGGACCCTGAATGTGACTAACTGTTGGGTCTGCGGAGGACCCACTGATGAATTCACGTTTGGCCGTGGAGAGGATCCATTGTTGAAATATGGGACCTGATGGGGTGGAACCTGACAATTGGACAAGACCGAGATCCCCAGGTATGGGTCCTGACAGATGCTCCGGTCGGGACTGAGTGTATCGCTAGGCCCTGGGCAAAGGATGCCGTCCTAGTATGCAGCAGCCCCTGCCAGCGCATCGTCACCCAGTGGCCAAATCAGTCCCGAGTGTGGTGGCCAGAGGAGCCTAAATGGTATCTAACTAAGAAATAGGGAAAAAAACTGCGCTATCCGGATGGAGATTGATGGAGTGGAATCAGCCGACTATGGAACTGCACCGGGAATAACCCTTATCAGGGGATCCCATTATTGCGAGATATATGGAACAAGGTTGCCTCTAGTGGACCGGCCCCTGAAGGACTGTTTTGGATATGCGGATACAAGGCATACTCGGTGTTACCGAAGAATTGGAGTGGGACTTGTTTTATTGGACTGGTACAACCTGGATTCTTCCTGTTAAACCCCAAAGAAGGCCAGTCGTTAGGAACACCTGTATTTGATGACCTATATTGGGAAAAAGAGGAAAATAGACATTGGAGAATGGGAAGATGATGAGTGGCCACCAGCAAGAATCATCTCATACTACGGACCAGCCACTTGGGCACAAGATGGATCCTGGGGCTACCGAACACCAGTATACATGTTAAACCGGATCATAAGGCATCAGGTAGTACTGGAGGTAATTACCAACCAAACTGCGGGGGCGCTGGAGATGCTGGCAAAGCAGCAGACGCAGATGAGAACAGCAATATATCAGAACAGGTTAGCCCTAGATTATCTCCTGGCAGAAGAAGGAGGGGTATGCGGGAAATTCAACCTCTCTAATTGCTGTTTGAACATCGATGATAATGGACAGGCAGTGATGGACATATCAGAAGGGATCCGGAAGTTGGCGCATGTTCCAATACAAAAGTGGAATTCGATTATGGGAACCCAATGGTGGGATTCTATCCTCGGAGGAACATGGTGGAGAACGGTGGGACTTGTGTTTCTATGTGCAGTGGCTGACTGATCTTCATCCCCTGTTGTATCCCTTGTTTTAGGGAACTTATTACCAGAAGTATAAGTCAGATGCAGGCTGTAGTCATGCCTATGGGAGAGAAAGGGGAAATACAGAAAATAATGATAATGCGGCCAGGGAAGTTTATGATTTACAGGAGGAGAAGGTTAGGACGATGTTACATCAGTTCGAATTGAAGGAACTTAAAATGAGGGTTTAATCAGTGTATGCGTAGCAAAAGAAAAAGGGAGGATTGTGAGGGATAAAGTGATTAAACCCTATTAAAGAAAGGAGTTTTAAAGAGAATTCAAACAGAGAGGGGCTGGAGAGGAGATTCTGACAGCAGTGTCTGAAAATTGCCAGACCCATCCTTGAGGCCTTGAGTAAGAAGAGATAGCTTTGTCTCGCTAGAGAAGGGGGTGATGTAGAGAGATCCCTATCAGTGGAAAGGAGTGATGGATGGGACCCTAGTCACTATAGCTTAGCTTTAGTGCTGATATAGGAAAACTGAGAGGGTTCACTAGGAGGTGAGCGAAAGTGAGCCAGGTCATGAGCAATTGAGCAATGCTTAATAGAAAAAAATGAATATTACAACACACACCCCTGGTCAAGAAATTGCTCATTACCATGAACATGCAATGTATGATGTGGGAGGTACGAGGGGATGTACGGTGGGTTGTGCCTACAGATTGTGTACCTCCGACCCTGATTGGAGAGAGGTCCGGAGGAGAAATTGAATGTAAGATTTTTGTGTATAAAGGGGGATGATCTCCCTGGCTTCGGTGTGTCTCCAGTTGGAGAGGCACCCGGTCTGCAGACTCGTAAAATAAAGAAATCTCTTGCTTCCAGGATTTAGTCTTTGAGTATTTATTGTGAGCATAAAGGGTATCTCACACTATCTAACAAATTGGGGGCTCGTCCGCGATCGCCACTCCGGCTGCTTGGTGGAGACAAGGAAGGAGGGGAAGGTGCACCCTGCTGATTTCAGCAGTCTCTGATCTCCTTGCTTGCCATCAGCAGTTTGAGCGAGTGATATCCGCTGGAAAAGACTCGGGAAGCAAGAGGGGGTGTAAGGTAAATACGTACGGGACGGTCGAGTGATTCTTGTGCACAGGACCCAGGTAAGAAAAACGATTATTAAGTATTGCCTGGGCGATCGGGGTTTTGTCGGACGGGAATAGTCCGACAAGGTAATGGGAAAACCGGAATGGTAAGGAGTAAGGGTCCGGGGAACCGGGATGAGGCTCATACTGATAAGGAGCCTAACATTCCGCCCGAGATAGTCCGTTGGGGGCGAATGTTGGATGGGGTGAAGGGAACACCCGGGGTAAGAGTAAGGAAACTATGTGCCTCTCACCAGTAATGGGGGTGAGGAACTTTAAAAAGGAGATGAAAAGTTTATTGGAAGACCCCTTGGGACTGGCTGAACAAATAGATCAGTTCCTAGGGCCAAAAATGTTTTTATGAAAAATATTAAGTTGTTTCAAACAATCTCAATTGAAGTAAGGATGGAACTAATGTAAAAACCGGTTTTGTATGAATGAGGAAGTTTGCATATGTGATAGGTTTGTTTTGCTGTGGGCCATGTTGTAAGGGTGTCTGTGTGTGTTCCTTAAGGAATTGTAAGCAATGGGGGAGGTTATTGTAAGGTAACGGACAATGCTTTGAATCATCGCAACTTAAAAAGGGGAAGTTGGAAAAAAGTAGGTTGCTTGGCTTCTATAGATTTCTTTTCAGTAAAGTTAATTTGGCAAATTTGTTAGTCGTATGTATTTGTAGGGGGAATGGTTTGAACAAAAATTAGAAATAAGTTAATTGCTGAACAACAAGCAGCTTTTATGGTTTGTTTAGATAAACATTCTGGTTGGAGAAGGGTAATAAATTAATGGGGCCCAGAGAGAGAGAAAAAAAAGGAGTTGGCAGACAATGATGTCAATAAGGGGAAGTTTGTTTACTTCAGAAGAAAGACAGATGATCAGACAGGCAGGAGAAGGGGTTGCAGGCTGATGCGCCGACTTGAAGTAACCAAACAGAAGAAGTGTGAGAGATCTCAGGGAGATAATAATCAAGGGAATTAGAGAAGCCGTTCCCAAGGGACAGAATTTCGAACGGGCTTTTGAAAATCAGCAGAACAAGGACGAACCTCCAACAGGGTTCTTACAAAGATTAAGGAAGAATGTCCAGCAGTATTCGGGGATAGACCCTGATACGACCGCAGGTTGAAGGTTAATTTTGTAACAAAATCATGGCCAGATATTAGAAAGAAATTGGAAAAATTGGAGAAGGGAATGTCCTAAGCTACGACGGGAGGTGCAGTCGTACGCACTCATGGAGGAAGAATAGGGGAGTCAGGGGTTCCGCTCCCTGGGGTGTATGGGATACACACGGGAACCTCTGGTAAATTTGAAATTAGGACCCCAGGGAGAGGATATGATATTTATGGTAGGTTCGGGAGCAGAGAGATCAAGTGTAACTAAGGTACCAGCAGGAATGAGATTGGGTAAAAAAAAAACAGGTTAGAATCTCAGGGGTAGAAGGGAAAGTGATGACATTACCCGAGGTAGAAGAGGTGGTGGTAAAATATGAGGATCGAGAAGTCAGTGGAAGATTTTAAAAGGAAGGTGAATAAATTTGCAAAGGAGGATAACCTATCTGAGAAGTAAGACATTGAGTATAGAATGAGAAAGAAGGCAGATCAGAAAGGATTAAAGCGGGAAGCAGAGGGATGACTTGATGAGACTGCTTTAAAAGAAAGAGCGTGAAAAAGGAAAGACAATGTTGTCAGTAACAACAGACCTGGTTGAAGTCTGGAATAAGTGATGCACCGACACACAGTGAGTCCTATGACAGAGCCAAACAGGGGCCAGAGATTCCATGCCAATAATAAATGTATTTGGGAGAGTGTTTTCTCAAATGCCCTATCGGGAGTGAAATAAATCTGGATCTAAGCCCAGACAAGGCTAGTAAGGAGATAGGTAATGGATAAGGTGTGTTGGGGATGTGAACAGGTACGATAATCATGAAATAATAATAATAATAATAATAATAATAATAATGATCTTAATAATAATATTAAGATAATGGTGAACATAACTATGGTAAGAACATTAAGAAGAGGTATTAAATACACCTAGGCTAGGATGCGGCAGCGTTTTAAATACTAGCGGCGTGTTTTTAATCAGATGTTGTAGGCAGATTTGGAAGGTGTTGATATAGTATGTGGATGATTTGTTGGTTTGTTCCACAAGTGAGGTGCAACGTGAGAAAGAGACATTGTAATTATCTTGGAAAAGATGGCACAGGAGGTCATGATGTATCAAGGAAGAAGTTTTTGTTTTGTCAGCAGCAGGTAGAATATTTTGGACGAGTAATATCTAAAGAAGTAAAAGCTATAGCGCAGGATCAAATTGGAAGCTTGCCTGCAATCTTGCTTAGCTCAATTGGCAGAAATTAAGGCTTTAAGAGCAGCATATGTACATGGAGTCTGGCATATGTTTGGAGCAGTAGGGAAACAGAAAGGCTTTGAGAAAAGCAACGGAGACCCCATGCAAAGTTAGCAGTGTCCCCCTATGGAATGTTGTTTGGGTTACCTTATTTGGGAAAGATAGAAGGAATACCCACCATAGAGGGCAGTGATGTATTCTCAAGGAACTATTTACTGGCTGTATCTCGTTCCCTTACAGAATTAAAAGCGAAAGGATTATTGGCTCAAAGCCCGCCACTTGACTTTCCAATACATGCTGTAAAGGCCGGCGACTGGGTACTGGTCAAAAATTGGAAGGAGGAGAAACTCCAGCCCAGGTGGACTGGACCGTACCTAGTATTGCTGACAACCGAGACAGCAATACGAACAAAAGAGAAAGGGTGGACCCACGCGATCCGGGTTAAAGGACCCGTCGATCCACCCGTTCCTGAGGAAGAGGAACAGTGGACGGTGAAGCCGGGAAGTAAACCCCTAACAGTAATTTTTAAAAAGAAAAGCATTGAATGTATAACTGACAGTATGAAAGGAGCAGTTGTGGTATTGTTTTGCTTTGTATGTAATTGTTGTAAAAGGTATTAATAATTGTGATAAATGTTATCATCCTATTCAATACAGAGGGGTAATAACCAGATCATTTACCTATCATTCCCATGTGAACAAAGTATGCCATGACCGAAAGACTAGAATCATTTGTAAAGAGGGGGGAAAGGAGTATTTGATGGCAGGCAATAGGGGGTATATAGGGAAGTTTGGGGCCGTTACCTGCCTAAGGGGAGAGAGATGGGTTTGTGTACAGTTAGTTTTCCCTTCTCAGATCATAAAAGGGGCAATAGATAAGACGAAGGAGGAAGTAATAAAAGAGGTTACTAAGGTAGTAGTCACTAAGCCTCCCCCTCCCCCACATACTCAGCCTCAAGTGCACCAGACACTGTACGAAGAAATCAAGAAGCAGATCGAAATCCCTGAAGGAGGAAAAAACCTGTTTGTGGACTTGGCCACCCGGATAGCTGGGACCCTGAATGTGACTAACTGTTGGGTCTGTGGAGGACCGCTGATGAATACACGCTGGCCGTGGAGAGGATCCATTGTTGAAATATGGGACCTGATGGGGTGGAACCTGACAGTTGGACAAGACCGAGATCCCCAGGTATGGGTCCTGACAGATGCTCCGGTCGGGACTGAGTGTATCGCTAGGCCCTGGGCAAAGGATGCCGTCCTAGTAGGCAGCAGCCCCTGCCAGCGCATCGTCACCCAGTGGCCAAATCAGTCCCGAGTGTGGTGGCCAGAGGAGCCTAAATGGTATCTAACTAAGAAATATGGGAAAAACTGCACTATCCGGATGGAGATTGATCGAGTGGAATCAGCCGGATTATGGAACTGCACCGGGAATAACCCTTATCAGGGGGATCCCAGTATTGCGAGATATATGGAACAAGGTTGCCTCTAGTGGACCGGCCCCTGAAGGACTGTTATGGATATGCGGATACAAGGCATACTCGGTGTTACCGATGAATTGGAGTGGGACTTGTTTTATTGGACTGGTACAACCTGGAATTCTTCCTGTTAAACCCCAAAGAAGGCCAGTCGTTAGGAACACCTGTATTTGATGACCTATATCGGAAAAAGAGGAAAATAGACATTGGAGAATGGGAAGATGATGAGTGGCCACCAGCAAGAATCATCTCATACTACGGACCAGCCACTTGGGCACAAGATGGATCCTGGGCTACCGAACACCAGTATATATGTTAAACCGGATCATAAGGCTACAGGCAGTACTGGAGGTAATTACCAACCAAACTGCGGGGGCGCTGGAGATGCTGGCAAAGCAGCAGACGCAGATGAGAGCAGCAATATACCAGAACAGGTTAGCCCTAGATTACCTTCTGGCAGAAGAAGGAGGGGTATGCGGGAAATTCAACCTCTCTAATTGCTGTTTGAACATTGATGATAATGGACAGGCAGTGATGGACATATCAGAAGGGATCCGGAAATTGGCGCATGTTCCAATACAAAAGTGGAATTCGATTATGGGAACCCAATGGTGGGATTCTATCCTCGGAGGAACATGGTGGAGAACGGTTGGGACTTGTGTTTCTATGTGCAGTGGCTGGACTGATCTTCATCCCCTGTTGTATCCCTTGTTTTAGGGAACTTATTACCAGAAGTATAAGTCAGATGCAGGCTGTAGTCATGCCTATGGGAGAGAAAGGGGAAATACAGAAAATAATGATAATGCGGCCAGGGGAAGTTTATGATTTACAGGAGGAGAAGGTTAGGACGATGTTACGTCAGTTCGAATTGAAGGAGCTTAAAATGAGGGTTTAATCAGTGTATGCGTAGCAAAACAAAAAGGGAGGATTGTGAGGGATAAAGTGATTAAACCCTATTAAAGAAAGGAGTTTTAAAGAGAATTCAAACAGAGAGGGGCTGGAGAGGAGATTCTGACACAGCAGTGTCTGAAAATTGCCAGACCCATCCTTGAGGCCTTGAGTCAGAAGAGAGGCATTGTATAAGCTAGAGAAGGGGGTGATGTAGAGAGATCCCTATCAGTGGAAAGGAGTGATGGATGGGACCCTTGTCACTATAGCTTAGCTTTAGTACTGATATAGGAAAACTGGAAGGGTTCACAAGGAGGTTAGTGAAACTAGGGTAGGTCATGAGCAACTGAGCATGCTTAATAGAATAAATGAATATTACAACACACCCCTGGTCAAGAAATTGCTCATTACCATGAACATGTTTGAACATGCAATGTATGATGTGGGAGGTGCGGGGGGATGTACGGTGGGTTGTACCTACAGATTGTGCACCTCCGACCCTGATTGGAGAGAGGTCCGGAGGGGAGATTGAATGTAAGATTTTGTGTATAAAGGGGGATGATCTCCCTGGCTTCAGTGTGTCTCGAGTTGGAGAGGCACCCGGTCTGCAGAGTCGTAAAATAAAGAAATCTCTTGCTTCCAGGATTTAGTCTTTGAGTATTTATTGTGAGCATAAAGGGTATCTCACAGAGAGAAGGCAGGTACGGGATACTGAGTTGGATGATCAGCCATGATCATATTGAATGGCAGTGCAGGCTCGAAGGGCTGAATGGCCTACTCCTGCACCTAATTTCTATGTTTCTATGAGAGAGGGAGGGAGGGGGAGAGAGAGAGACAGAGAGAGAGAGAGAGAGAGAGACAGAGACAGAGAGAGAGACAGAGAGAGAGAGACAGAGAGAGAGAGAGATGGAGAGGGAGAGAGGGAGGGGGAGAGAGAGAGAGACATAGGTTTAAGGTGAAGGGAAAAAGATTTAACAGGAATCCGAGGGGTAACTTTTCCACACAGAGGGCGGTGGGTGAATGGAACAAACTGCAAGCGGAGGGAGTCAGTGACGTGCGGTGAGGTCAATGGCTGGGGAGGCACTGGCTTCTACCCCATCCTCACTTAGTTGTGTGTGCGCGATGTGTCTGGGAGGTGTAAATATGCAATTCACAAACTCTTAAAGTGTGCAACATCTTTTAATGATAGCACAGGGTATTACATACATCTTCAAACACTGGCTACATTCTTCTACTGAACTGTACCCAGGAAGGCGAAGGCATTATGATTGATGTTAACTAGGCGGGGTTAATGGTACTGAGGTAACTATATTATTGGTTGCATATAAACCATCTACATCCTTCCCCTTCGAAAATCAAAACAGATTGTTGTCACGACAACAGAATTAAACAGCAGAATTAAACAAAATCGCCATAACGAACAGGTGGTTTGCTGATCCGGCCCGAGCGCGTACGGATGTCTCCCCCTTCCCCCAAAAGAGCAGAAGAAACAGGAGGACGCGAGGCAGTTGGGGAACCAGGGAAGGGTGGCGGAGTGGGAGAAACAGGAGAGTGAGAACGGCGACCGGCAACAGGGGACCCGCGCAGAGGGGAACCAGGCGCTCGATATGGGGATCGAGGCATGCAGGGAACACTGGCTGGGACGGCAGCCGGCTGCTGGTATGAGAGTGGCGGGGCATAAGGCCCCGGGGGCTGCGGCTTCGGCTCATTAACCGCAAGCAGGTGTTGTCGGCTTCTTCGGTAGATGGTACCCTCATAGTCGACCAGATACGAACGAGGTGAGTCGGCCACCCCAACCACGGTAGCCAGACGGGAGTGACCACTGGCGGTCTGCAACCGAACAACCTGTCCAGGCAACGGGATCGAGTGGTCTGCACGACCGATCGTGGGAACGCCGCTGGCTGTCATGTTTCTCTTAAATGCGCCTCTGCACGGAGGCAGGCTCCAGCACCCGAGGTTTCAGCTGCCGCTGGGCAAATCGGGATGGTAGATCTGGTTGTTCTGGACATCAGACGCTGAGCAGGTGATCCCATGGCCGGATCCCTGGAAACATTCCTGAGGTTCAGGAGGTCCAAATACAAATCAGAGTTGGATAGTCTCGCCTGTTCCATCAGAAGCTTGGCGCTACGGACGGCCCGTTCTGCAAGGCCATTGCTCTGTGGGTACTCTGGGCTGCTGGTGAAATGCACAAAATTCCACTTGTCGGCAAAACTTTTGAATTCTCGGCTGGTAAACTGCCTGCCGTTGTCAGTCTGCAGCCTGACAGGGGACCCAAAAGTGGAGAAGTGTTTCCGCAGCTTTCGGATCACCATCTCCGACGTGAGGGATGTCAGTAAATCCACTTCGAACCAGTTTGAGTACGAGTCGACCAGGACTAGGTAGTGGTTACCACGCCACTCGAAAATGTCGGCAGCCAATGAGGACCAGGCCAAGGCAGGGGTGGGCTGTTGCAGCAGGGGCTGTCGCTGCTGGTGTGGAGCAAGACTGTTGCACGTGGAGCAGGCAGAAACTCGGTCTCGGATATATTTGGCCATTCCAGGCCAGTAGAATTGGCACTGAGCGTGGGCGAGTGTTGCATCGACCCCAGGGTGTCCGCTATGGGCTGCACAATAGTAAAAGTCAAACAGGGAGGACGGGACTACAACTTTACGTCCCTTGACGATGACGTCATTCTGGAGCACCAGTTCGTCGCGGACCAGGAAGAAAGGCTGTGTTTCAGACGGCGCAGCGGAGCGCATTGTTGGCCACCCTGCTCCATCATTCGCTGTGGTGGCCCGCCTCCGACTGGAGGCGTGGGTTCGCATCCCACTTCTGACACCATGTAAATATGCAATTCACAAACTCTTAAAGTGTGCAACATCTTTTAATGATAGCACAGGGTATTACATACATCTTCAAGCACTGGCTACATTCTTCTACTGAACTGTACCCAGGAAGGGGAAGGCGTTATGATTGATGTTAACGAGGCGCGGTTAATGGTACTGAGGTAACTATATTATTGGTTGCATATAAACCATCTACAGGAGGAAAGGAGAGAGGGGAAGGAGGGAAGGAAGTAGAGAAAAGAGGGAGGGAGGGAAGGAGAGAAGGAAGGGAGAGGGCCGGCGGCGGGAGTGGACGCCGGGGTCAAGAGCTGAGAGTAGATTACTCCAGCCTGGGGCCCAATTCGGAGCTCTCAGCGGCCCAGAGCCTCTGAATCGGCCGCTACAAAGCAACGAATCAACCTCCCAGTCAGCGCCGCCCGCGGCTGGAAAATCAGCGCCGCCCGCGGTGGAATCCAGTGCTGCGCCGCCGCTGCTGAAGCTCGCTAACCTGGAGGGACAGTGAGGTCGCGGCAATTTGTTCAGCGCTTTTCCAGTTAAATGGGTGATTGGAACGTGAGTCTGACCATAAAATGCCAACAAAAAACAGAAAATGTTGTCGGCATTCAGCAGGTCGGGCAGTGTACAGTATCTGGAAAGGTAAGGGTTAATATTTCTGAGGTAATATGGAGCAGCAGATTAAACCGCTGCCTCACGGGGCCAGAGACCCGGGTTCGTTCCTGACCATGTTCACTGTTCGGAGTGCACGTTCTCCCTGTGACCGCGTGGGTTTCCTCCGGGTGCTCCGGTTTTCTCCCACATTCAAAAGACACGCGGGTTTGTAGGGTAATTGGCCCGCTGTAAATTGCCCCAATTGTGTTGGGAGTGAACGGGAAGGTGGGATAACAGAGACCAAGTGTTAATTGTTGATCGATGGTCAATGTGGACTTGGTGGGCCGAAGGCCTGTTTCCATGCTGTATCTCTAAAGTAAAGTAAGCTCCACTCTGGTCAGAAAATCAACCTTGCACTGCCGCTCAACAGAGAAAACAAGACGTCATCAATACAGCACAGGAACAGGCCCTTCAACCCACAATGTCTAGCTTATGGAAGGACCGTTCAGAAGCCTGAAGAACGATGGGGAGGAGGCTGTTCCTGAGACAGGTAGTACGCGCTTTCAAGATTCTGTACCTTCTGCCTGACAAGAACGGTGAGAAGAAGGAATGACCGGGGTGGGACAAGTATTTGATTATGTTGGCTGCTTTTCCATGATGAGGGATGATCTTAGAAGAGATGTAAAAAAATCATGAAAGCAACAGATCGGGTAGATGCACACAGCCTCTTGCCCAGAGGAGGGGAATCAAGTACCAGAGGACATAGGTTTAAGGTGAGGGTGGAAAGGTTTAATAGGAACCCTGAGGGGTACACAATGGGTGGTGGGTGTATGGAATAAGCTGTTGGAGGAGGTAGTTGAGCCAGGTACTATCGCAAAGTATTAGAAGCATTTAGACAGGTACTTGGATAGGACAGGTTAGAGGGATATGGGCCAAACGCGGGCTGTGCAGGTCGGTTCAAGAGCTTAATGGTTGTAGGTAAGGAGCTGAGAATGGGAGTTTTTATGAACCTGTCGGTTTTGTTGACAGCCACATGGAACCAGAACAACTCCTTCAACCCACATCAGATTGCAATGCCTCCACCGTATGTGCCTCGACCACCACTCCAGCAGCGCGTTCCAGGCACCCACCACCCTGTGTAATAAAACATGCCCCGCACATCTCCTTGAAAGATCCCCCTACTGTGTTAAAATCTATGTCGTCCCGTCATTGACCTTTTCACGCTGGGAAAACAACCCTGAATCATTCCAAGCTGAGAGTAAAGGGGGACCCGGCGCGGGGGCGTCTGCTGCCTGGTGCGGCGGGGTCTGGTTCGCCGCTGCGGGGAAATATAGACTGTTCCATGAACTTCTCGCAACCTAGTCGGCGCCAGAAACGTGGCCACTCTCTCTGTACCGCCCAGCTGAGGTCTGTATTTTACCGGATTGCATGCAAAAACAAAGCATTTCACCGTGCCTAGGTACATGTGACAATAGAGTGTAATTGAGTCATTGAGTTGAATTCAAGTTTGATCATGAGACTATTAAATAGAATTATAGTGTGTAGAAAGGAACTGCACATGCTGGTTTAAACTGAAGACAGACACAAAATGCTGGAGTAACTCAGCGGGACAGGCAGCATCTCTGGAGAGAAGGAATGGGTGACGTTTCGGACCCTTCTTCATTACAGTGTTTGCTGCAGAAGTAATGTTATTGTGCAGCCTAATATAATGAACAATTCACGATAGGAAACACAGATGTATTTAGTTTAAGAGACTAAGGGACTTTAGTTTAAAGAAATCACTCCCCAACTTCCACCAACATGTCTCCTGCTGCACCAGAGAACCAAACACCCTCAACCACTGCTACACCACCATCAAGAATGCTTACCGATCTATCCCTCGCCCTCGCTTCGGTCAATCCGACTATACTGTGGTGCTGCTTCTTCCTGCCTACAGGCAGACATTAAAGAGCGCACCCCCAGAGGTGAGGACAGTGCAGAGCTGGTCGGTGGGTGGTGTGGGGGGGGGGGGGTCAGAGGAACAACTACAGGACTGTTTGGAGTCTGTAGACTGGGCAATGTTCAAGGACTCAGCAACAGACTTGAATGAATACGCCACAATCGTTACAGACTTCATTAAGAAATGTGTGGAGGACTGCATCCCTACAAAAATCTTCCGAGTGTTTCCCAATCAGAAACCTTGGATGAACTGAGAGATCCACACTCTTCTGAAGAGCAGACACCGGGCATTCATGTCTGATGATACAGTGGACTACACGAAGTCCAGATACGACCTTGGTAAGGCCATCAAAAAGGCCAAAAGGGAGTTCTGCTCCAAACTGGAGGATGAGACAGATGTTTGGCAGCTGTGGCAGGGACTGAATGCAATCACCTCCTACAAGGCGAAACCAGGAGACAGCTCGGATGTCGGCGATACATCTCTCCCTAATGAGCTCAATGCATTTTACGCACGCTTTGATAGGGAGAACACCGAAGTGCCTTCCCCAGCCCCCATTCGCTGTGATGGTATTTCAGTCTCAGTCACAGAGGCCGACGTCAGGAAATCCTTCGGAGGGGTGAACCCTCGAAAAGCGTCTGGTGGCATACCTGGTCATGTTCTAAAAACCTGTGCGGACCAACTGGCTGGAGTTTTTACAGACATTTTCAACCTGTCACCTCTGAGGTCTGAGGTTCCCACCTGCTTCAAAAGGGCATCAATAATACCGGTGCCCAAGAAGAGCAAGGTGATGTGCCTCAATGACTATCGACCTGTGGCACTAATGCCTGTGGTGATGAAGTGCTTCGAGAAGTTGATCATGGTGCAACTCAACTCCTACCTCGACAAAAACCTGGACCCACTGCAGTTCGTTTACCGCCACAACAGATCAACAGTGGACGCGATCTCGCTGGCCCTCCACTCCGCTCTGGACCACTTGGACAACAAAAACTCATATGTCAGGCTGTTATTCATTGACTACAGCTCGGCATTTAACACAATCATCCCCTCCAAGCTGGTTACCAAACTCACAGAACTGGGTCTCTGCGCATCCCTCTGCAATTGGATCCTTGACTTCCTCATTCACAGACCACAGTCTGTTCGTATTGGTGGAAATGTGTCAGACTCGATAACAATCAGCACGGGAACACCTCAAGGCTGCATGCTCAGCCCCCTGCTGTACTCACTCTATACTCATGACTGCATAGCCGGTCATAGTGCGAACTCCATCATCAAGTTCGCTGATGACACCACTGTTGTGGGACGTATCATTGATAGGAATGAGTCAGAGTATAGAAGAGAGATCGAGCGACTGTCCATATGGTGCCAGCACAACAACCTGGCCATCAACACCAGCAAAACCAAGGAACTGATTGTGGACTTTGGAAGGAGTAAGATGGGGACCCACAGTCCTGTTTATATCAACAGGATGGTTGAAATGGTCAAGAGCTTCAAATTCCTGGGCGTGCACATCTGTGAAGATCTTTCCTGGTCCGAGAACACAGATGCAATTATTAAGAAAGCTCATCAGTGCCTCTACTTCCTGAGAAGATTACGGAGAGTCGGTCTGTCAAGGAGGACTCTCTCTAACTTCTACAGGTGCACAGTAGAGAGCTTGCTAACCGGTTGCATCGTGGCTTGGTTCGGCAACTTGAGTGCCCTGGAGAGGAAAAGACTACAAAAAGTAGTAAACACTGCTCAGTTCTTCATCGGCTCTGATCCTTCCTTCCATCGAAGGGATCTACCACAGTCACTGCCTCAAAAAGGCTGGCAGCATCATCAAGGACCCACACCACCCTGGCCACACACTCATCTCCCTGCTACCTTCGGGTAGAAGGTACAGGAGCCTGACAACTGCAATGACCCGGTTCAGGAATAGCTACTTCCCCACAGCCATCAGGCTATTAAACCTGGCTCGGACAAAACTCTGAACATTAATACCCCTCCACCTGTTATTTGCACTTGATCAATTTATTCATTCATGTGTGTATTTACGTATATAATTGTAGTCAATGCCTACTATGTTCTGTTCTGCTATGCAAAGAAAGAATTTCATTGTCCTGTCAGGGACACATGACAATAAACTCTTTTGACTTGACTTGACGAAGGGAATGGAATTTACCCGAAGCTGATTTCAAATGACATCGGCTTTCTGGTCAGGGCTGTGATTGACGGGACTGAGCTCCGCCTCCCCTCAGCCGGGCCCCGCCCCTTTCATTGATTGTTCCACAGCTCCGGGCTCCCCCGGGTCGTAAAGCCCGTCATCACGTTGATGTCCAGCGTCACTTAGTGTTAAAGAAGGAACTGCAGATGCTGGAGAATCGAGGGTTCAGTCTGAAGAAGAGTCTCGACCCGAAACGTCGCCTATCTCCTTCGCTCCTTAGATGCTGCTGCACCCGCTGAGTTTCTCCAACTTTTTGTGTACCCTCCAGCGTCACTTACCTCGTCTGGCAGCTTGTTCCATTTCCCCACGACCTTCTGTGTGGAAATATTGTTCCTCAGGTTCCGATTAAATCTTGCACCTCTCACCACAAACCGGTGTCCTCTAGTTCTCGACTCCACTACTCCGGGTAAAAGACTGTGCATTCACCCTATCCATTCACCTCTTGATCCCATGCACTTCAGCCTTCGGCGCTCCAATTAATAAATCCTTCCCTGCCCAACCTCTCCCTTTCACTCTGGCCCTCAAATCCTGGCACCATCTTCGTGAATCTACTCTGCAGTTTTTTCCCAGCTCTTTATTCTGCCTTATATTGTCCCAAGCGCTACTCTCCGCTTTCGTCTATATTCACGACAGTTTAATGACCCGTCCCTGTGGTAGAGAGCGGGAGAACCCCCCATAGTTTCCGCGGGTGGATTTATCTCCTTCCTTTAAAATGGTCGTAACGATGATGACCCTCGGGTCCTGTGGCCGGCGCTCCTCTTCCCAGAGGAAGGCGGACATTGATGGTGAAATTCACCAGCGCCTTCAGTGCACCTGCACAACCTTTGGCCGTCTGAGGAGAAGAATGTTTGAAGATCAGGACACAATTCGCAAGTCCTCGATCATCTTGTCACACACTTTCTGTCTTTCATATCTGGGCTTTGTCCAACCGTCTGCCGATCAACTCCCCCCTCTCCCCCCTCAACCGTGTCAACCTATTACCAGCCAGGCTTTGTCCTGCCCCCTTCCTTCCATCGTTCTTCCATCTCCCACCCACCGCCCCTACAATCAGTCTGAAGAAAGGTCCAGACCCGAAACATCACCTGTCCATGTTCTCCAGAGATGCTACTTGACCCGCTGAGTTAATCCAGTACTTTGTGCCTTTTTGTTGTGAAGCAGCATCTGCAGTTCCATGTTTCTGCATCTTCACACTGAACACTTGCAGCCGAATTACATTCATTCCCAGAGACCGCAGTGTCAGCAGTTCAGCGAATGGGAATGCGTTTTGAACCAGGAAGTAGCGGATTAAAATGGCTTCGAAAGAGCAGGTCGAGAGTTTAACCAAGGAGGTAGTTTGTCCCATCTGCCTGGATTTCTTCACCGATCCGGTGTCACTGGGGTGTGGGCACAACTTCTGCCGCTCCTGTATCACACAGAGTTGGGACAGGGAGGGGAGAAACTCCTGCCCGGAATGTAGAGAGGAGTTTACAGACCGCACCCTCAGGGTTAGTCGGGCCTTGGCGAGACTGTCTGAGAAAGCTCGAACACTGAGCCTGAATCGGACGGAGAAGGAAAGTAAACTTCAGTGCGAGGAACATCAGGAAGAACTGAAGCTGTTTTGTGAAACGGACAAGAAGCTGATCTGTCTCACAGCTTCACGCTGATAGCAGAAGCTGCAGAATTCTACAAGGTAAAAGGAAATCGATGTTGATCGCATCATTGTTTAATTACATCTTTATTGTCTAACACTTTCATTCTCTGATTCCCAAACACAATCCCAGGATCTGGCGAAATCTTCCATTCAGTCTCTCACAAAAAAGAAATCAGGTGTCCAGCGAATGGAACAGCAACAGAAGCAGAAGATTTCTGGAGTTCTGGTGAGGCTTTCCAGTTTCGATTTCCTGATCTTGTGTAAATTTGATCCCTGTGATGCGTGTAATAATAGGGCAGCGCAGTGACACAAGTAGTGCTGCTGTCTCCTAGTTCTGGTGAGCGGGTTCGATCCTGATCTTGGGTGGTGCTCGTGTGGTTCACCCCTTCTCCTTGTGACCGGGTCGGATTCCTCCCACGTCCCCAATACACGCTGGTTCAATGGTCAATCGGCGACTGTTATAATCCCTGGGAAAGTGGGTGATGGACGGATAAATGGGAATTAATGGGCACGTGAAAAGGAATAGGCAGCAAGGAATTGTATTGGGGTTAGAGGATTGATGGGCCATTACCCTCACGACATTTCAGAAGCTTTTAGACATCTGTCTAAATGCATCTGAAGAAGGGTATCGACATGAAACGTGGCCTATTCCTTCTCTCAATAGATGCTGCCTCACCCGCTGAGTTCCTCCAGCATTTCTGTCTACCTTAGGCAAACTATTGCATTGCCAAAGCAAATAAAACATGTACAGACCAAATGTCACCGTTAAAGTCGTGAGGAAACACAATCAGTGACATTATATCTTGTTCTTCAACTTTCATTTCACAGGAACAATCACACAACCTTCAGTCCAAGATCACATCCCAGTATGCTGAACTGCACCAGATTCTCACTGAGAAAGAGCAGCGCGCACTGGCACATATCCGGGAAGAAGAGAAGAAGATTCTAAATACAATGGAGACAAATCTTGGAAAGATTCAAGACAATTTTAAAATCCATTCAGGAGGAACTCTTAAAGTTGCAGCAACAGATGGATCAAAAAGACAGTGTGGTGTTTCTGAAGGTGAGGGGTTACACTACAGTTTGGTGAAGTGAAAGTCCAGCCACAAAATGGTGGGTGACATTCCAGAAATAAATGCTGGATTCACCAGTAATTCAGAACTGAGTAAATGTTCCCTCTGTTCCAGCTGTTGTTGTTCAGAAACTAATGGAATGTAGAGAGGTGTTTATATTATGTGGAGTTTAGAACAATAACAGGTGATCCCATATCTGACCCCACGGACCACGGATGGGCAGAGGGCAGTGAATATTTGGGAGTCTCCAACCAAGACACTCTGAGAGGTTTTACATGTTAGACATATTTTAACGCAGAGGAGGATAAATATTAAAAAAGATCGGGGATTTGTAATCGACGGGAATTTGGCAAAGAGGAGGAGTTCAGTCCTGGGCGAGATCAGCCATGGCCACATTGTGGGGATTAACATTGTAATCTAGAACATGGTGCACACATCAGATTGATCATCTATATCTGCTCCCATCAGCAGTGGGTGGTCACCTTGGGGGAATTTGCTCTGTTTGTTTTGTCCATGTTGTTCACCAAAGATATCCCAATCTACATCATAGACAGGTCATTTGGCCCGTCTTATCCAGTCACGTTTTCTGCTCCACTCATCATCCCTCCATCTACTCTCCACATCCTGTAACAATACCCCAAATTCCAGGAGCCCTAATGTGTTTATCCCGCTTGCACTTAAATTTATCTCTGCTGTTGGCTTCAGTCCCTCCAATGCAGTGAGGTCCATGTTCTCATGACTGCATTACTTTCGGTATTTATTGAAGACAACGTTACATTTCAACTATAATTATTGGTCTCCCCTTCGATTTGAGATATTATTTCATCCCCACCCATTTTAATCCACCGATAATATTACATTCTCTCATCATTCCTGACATGTTCTCCAGATGAAATCCCACGACCTGCCCAGTCTTTTCATTAAGTTCCATCCTCTCAGTTACAGCGTCACTCTCGTGAACATTCCTTGTGCTTTCCCCCATCGTTCTACATCTCTGCGGCAATATCCACTTTCTCTCTGCATGACAGTGGCAATAAGAGTTGGGAAATGGGAATTATCAGAGGGTTGTAGAAATTTGGTGAAATTCCCGCTGTCAGGATGAGGACGGTTCATCTCAATCAATTGAGATTTGTGTTTTATTTCTTTCAGGAGGAAGCTGGTCGCAAGCGAAGGTGGGACATTGTCTTGATGGAAACATTGTAAGTTTTTGGTGAAACAGCTCAAAACTTTTCAAATGCTCAGTTTATAACCAGCTGTTAAATATTTCCAGGGTTCGTGATGAAGCCAAACCACTGTCGGTGGTAGATGATGCCTTGCCAATTGAAAAGTTTCATTGCCCTGTTTCGTTCAACACGGCATTCAAAAAAATATCTGATGACCTCAAGTCCTACCCTGCACTACAGGTTGGCGAAGTGAAAGTGCGCAGTCACAAAACGGTGGGTGACGTTTCAGAAATAAATGCTGCATTTACCAGCAATTCGGAACTGAGTAAATGTTCCCTCTGTTCCAGCTGTTGTTTTTCAGAAACTAATTGGCCTCCCGCTGAATCTATGGGATCTCAGGACTGTCTGGCTGGAATGTAGAGAGGCGTTTATATTATGTGGAGTTTAGAACAATGACAGGTGATCCTATATCTGATCCCAAGGACCACGAATGCTCAGAGGGCCATGGATATATGGGATTCTCCTACCTAGAGACTCTGAGAGGTTTTACATGTTAGACGTATTTTTAACCAGAGGAAGATACATTTTTAAAAATTTGGGGAATTGTAATCGATGGGAATGAGGCAAAGAGGAGGAGTTCAGCCCTGGGCTCGATCAGCCATGGCCACATTGTGGAGATTAACATTGAAATCTAGATTGTGGCGCACACATCAGATTGATCATCTATATTGGGTTCCCATCAGCAGTGGGTGGTCACCTTAAGGGAATTTGCTGTTTGTTTTGTCCACCTTGTTTCACCATAGAATGATATCCCATTCTACATCATAGACAGGCCACTCGGCCGGTCCAATCCAGTCAAGATTTCTGCTCCACTCATCATCCTTCCCATCTACTCTCCACACCCGGTAACAATACCCCAAATTTCAGGGACCCTAATATGTTTATTCCATTTGCACTTAAATTTATCTCTGCTGTTGGCTTCAGTCCCTCCAATGCAAGTGAGGTCCATGTTCTCATGACTGTATTCCTTTCAGTATTTATTGAAGACCACGTTACATTTCAACTGTGATTATTGGTCTCCAATTTGAGATTTTATTTCATCCCCACCCATTTTAATCCACCGATAAACTTAAATTCCCTCTCATCATCTTTTCATTAAGTTCCATCCTCTCAGATATGACGTCGTTCTCATGAAAATTCCTTGTGCTTTCCCCCATCGTTCTACATCTCTGCGGCAATATCCGCTTTCTCTCTGCATGACAGCAGCGATAAGAGTTGGAAAATGGGAACTATCAGAGGGTTACAGAAATTTGGTGAAATTCCCGCTGTCGGGCTGAGGACGGTCCATCTGAATCAATTGAGATTTGCGTTTTATTTCTTTCAGGAGGAAGCTGGGTGCAAGCAAAGGTAGGACATTGTCTTGACGGAAACATTTAAGTTTTGGTGGAACAGCTTAAAACATTTCTAATGCTCAGTTTATAACCAGCTGTTAAATATTTCCAGGGTTCGTGGCAAAGCCAAACCACTGTCGATGGTAAATGAAGCCTTGCCGATTGAAAAATTTCATTTCCCTGTTTCATTCAACAAAGAAATATCTGATGACTTCAAGCAAGGTAAAGCTTATACCTTTTCCATTATTCTTGTTTCTGGCATCTTCAAGCCATACACCAGACACCTTATCATGTCCCAGCCTCGCACAGCCCGGTTTTAAACTCCCCAGAATCCAAAAGCACAACTGCCCTGGCAGAAAATGATTTCCACGTACCTCGACTGCATTCTATCCCCCCTGGGCCAATCTCTACCAACCTATATCCATGATACCTCACATGCCCTTCGTCACTTTAATGACTTTGCTTTCAGGGCCCCCACCCGCTAATCTTTACCATGGATGTTCAGTCACTCTACATCTCCATCTCCCACCAGGAAGGACTTAAAGCCCTCCATTTCTTCCTTGACCGCAGAACCATCCAATTGCCCTCTGCTGACACAAATCTGTCTAGCGGAGCTGGTTCTCACTCTTAATAACTTCTCCTTCGAATCCTCCCTCTTCCAAGGCCCTATCTCTGAACTCTATCGCCATTACATTGACGACTGCATCGGTGCTACCTCCTGCACCCATGCTGAACTCATGGACTTCATCAACTTCACCACCAATTTCCATCCTGCAATCAAATTTACTTGACCATCACTGACACCTCCTTCCCCTTTCTTGATCTCACAATCTCCATCACAGGAAATAGACTATCGATAGACAACTATTACAAACCCACTGACTAGCACAACTATCTAGACAACACCTCCCCACCCTGCTTCCTGCAAAGACACTATCCCCTACTCCCAATTCCTCCGCCTACGCCGCACCTGCGCCAAAGATGAGGTGTTCCAAACCAGGACATCCGAGATGTCCTCATTCTTTAGGGAAGGGGGATTCCCCTCTCCCATCATAGATGAGGTCCACAATCGTGTCTCCTCGGTACCCTGCAGCTCCTCCCTTGCTGCCCCTCCCCCTAGTCGCAACATAGACAGAGTCCCCCTTGTCCTTACCTTTCACCTGATTTGCTGCCACATACGACACATAATCCTCCAAAATTTCTGCCACCTCCAACGGGATCCCACCACTAGCCACATTTTCCCATCTCCATCCCTTTCCATCTTCCGCAGAGACCATTCCCTCTGCAATTCCTTGGTTAACTCATCCTTTTCCACCCAAACCACCCCCTCCCCAGTACGTCCCCCTGCAACCGCAGAAGATGCAACACCGGTCCCTATACCTCCTCCCAAAACTCTGTCCGGGAACCCAAACAGTCCTATTGGGTTTGGCAGAGGTTTACTTGCACCTCCTCCAACCTATTCTAATGTATCCATTGTTCAAGATGTGGACTCTTATACATTGATGGGACCAAACGTAGACTGGGCGATCATTTAGCTGAACATCTTTGCTCAGTCTGCCTGAACCTACCTGATCTTCCGGTTGCTGAACACTTTAATTCTCCTTCCCATTCCCACACAGACCTTTCTGTCCTAGGTCTCCTCCATTGTCAGAGTGAGGTTAAATGTAAATTACAGGATGAGTATCTCATATTTGGCTTGGGCAGCTTACAGCCCAGTGGTATGAAATGTTGATTTCTCTAACTTCAGTTAGCCCACCATTCCCTCTCTCTCTATCCCTCCCCCACCCAACTCGCACTAGTTTCTCGTTTTCGCCTAGGAAACAGCTAACAATGGCCTGTTTCCTATATCATAGTTATTTTTTGCATATCTTCCATTCATTGTTCTTTATCTCTTTACATCATCACCTATATCTCTTGTTTCCTTTATCCCTAACCAATCTGAAGAAGGGTCTCAAACCGAAACGTCACCCATTCCTTCGTTCCAGGGATGCTGCCTGTCCCACTGAGTTACACCAGCTCTTTGAGTCTATCTTAGGTTTAAACCAGCATCTGCAGTTCATTCCTATACATCTTTAAGCAATACCTAGATGCAAAGATTAATTCTATTGTGGACTGAAAGAAAATTGGAGATTCGATCTACCACTAAACTCATCAGCTGGGAAGCATCATAGAGTCAGAGGTTTAGACTCTGCTGCCTTGGGTAAAATACTGTGGCTATTCACCTTATCTGTGCACATTATATAAATCTTATACACATCTATAACAGTGTACCTGCAGCCCGAGATCTCTCAGTTCTATAAAGTTCCCCATTTACTGTGTATGTCCTGCCCTGGTTTGTCTCAGCAAAGTGCATCACCTCACCTTCACATGAATAAATCCCACCTGCCGTTCCTGAGCCCATTGGCCCAGTTCACAGAGATCCCATTTACTCTCAGATAACTTTCTTCACTCTCCACAAACTCACCAATTTTAGTTCCATCTGCAAACTGACTAACCGTGCAACCTACATACACACCCAATCGTGTATATAAATAAGGAACAACAGTGGACTCTGTCTCCAGTCTGAAAAACAACCCTCTTCCAACATCCTCTGTCTGCGACCTTCAGGTAAATGTTGTATTCCATCGGCTAGTTCACCCCGGATTCCATGAGATCCAACCTTCCAGAGCGGCCTCTCATGCGGTGTGTAGAAGTTGCATCTCTCAGAGGGCAGTAAATATCTGGAATGTTGTGTCCAAGATGGTGGTGAAAAGCTGAGTTATTGGATATGTGCAACTTGGTTACAAATAAATATTTGAAATATCTAAAATTTAAGATTATGAGGAAAATCACTCAGAAAAGGATTTGGTGGCAGCTTAGGTCAGCCATGATCACATTGAATGCAGGGGCAAGCCTGAGGAGCGGATCCTAATCCTGCTCCTGTTTTCTTATGTTCCTATGCTCATGTGTACTGATAAATTGACAGACTTGACACTGAGGAAATACAGCAAAGATTAACAATACTTGTTCATGCGACAATGAGTTTGCTGTGTGGGGTGAGATTGAGTAGACTAGGCCTGTGTACTCGAGAGTTCGGGTGTATTAGAGGAGATCTCAGTGAAACATAAAGTTCTTACAGGGCTCAGTGGGCTGGATGCAGTGTGGATGTTTCCACTGTCTGAGGGGTCTGGAGAACGGGCACCATCTCCGAATGTGGGCTGCACGATGTAGGACAGAGTTAAGGAGACATTACTGCACGCAGAGACGGGAACCTTTGGAATTCCTTGCACTGGTGGCTGTGGTGACTCAGTCATTCAGTGCTCTTGGAGCCGAGAACCATGGTTGTACATTACAGAATCAGGCCCTTCGGCCCATCACCTCCATGACCACCTTTTCCCCATCTATACTAATCGGTTTGCTCACATTACATCGCTATTCATTAGCACCTCATCTATTTAAATGCCTCAAATATAGTGATTACATCTCACCCCACCACCTCCTCTGTAGCATGTTCCAGATATCACCCACTCTCAGTGTAAAGAAAACTTCCAACTCAGATCCACTTTAAAATTCCTTGCTCTAAAGATAAACCTGCATTCTCTTGATTTGATATCCCTGCATGCAAATATGATTTTGATAATCTACCCAATATCCTTCTGCAGACTTTGACAACCTTCCCCGCTATCCACAATATTTGCGTCCTCCACAGACTTACTAATCACACCTCCTACATTCACATCCAAGCCATGAACATATAACATAAACAGCAAAGGTTGCAGCACTGATCTCTGCCGCACTTCACCTTTCACAGACCTCCAAGCAGAAAAATCATCCTTCTACTGCTTCCTTCTACCTCCAACCACCAAGGCAATTGTGGATCCATGTCACCAGCTCGCCTTGGACCTCACCTGCCTTCACTTTCTGGACCAGCCTTACATGCGGAACATTGTCAAGTCCCTCAGTGAAGTTCATACATTGTTTCACAATGAGATCAGAGTGCTCTTAGTTGTACACACCCATCAAATCTATCCGTGATCCCCTCCCTTTCAGCGACCCAACAATCTCAAGTCTCCACCCATTCTGTCTAAAACTCGATCATTCGACCTCTCCTTCCTTCCATGGTCCAAGCCACCCCTCCCTCTCTCTCACCTTCCACCCAAAGAAACAGGGGCAGGGCATCTGGCCCCTCATGTCTCCCCCCCCCCCATTCACAATGACCATGGCGACTCCGCCCCACTCCTCTACCTCCTCTTTAACAACCTCAAATTACCACTCACCTCAATATCCTCTTGCTCCGATCTGCCTCCATATATGAATAGCCAGCTTCATTCCTCCATTCCCACCTCAATCTCGCAATCCTCCTCACTCTCCACACACGTCCTCCCTGTCCACCCTCCCCCCACCTCACGAAATTCCCCTCTCCATCCCTGGATAAAAACTCAGGGAGAGATGTGTGTTGTCCGCCGGGTGTGGTTGGGGTGAAATCCGGGCATGGTTTCAGGTGTCCGCCCGTCTGTGCCTGAGGCCGAGCGGCTTCTCCCCCGGTCCCGGGGCCGCGCTGCCCGAGTCTCCCCCCGACCCCCGGGGACTCTCTGATTATCTGCTTCTTCCCCCAGTCTCCGTCACCCTGGATGTGGAAACGGCGAATCCATGGCTCGAGGTTTCTGAGGATCGGAAGAGGGTGAGACGGACCCGGACCCAGAGGAATCTCCCTGACACCGGGAAGAGGTTTACAGTCAGTCTGTGTGTGCTGGGATCGGAGGGATTCACATCGGGGAGACATTACTGGGAGGTGGAGGTGGCGGGGAGTCGGGCCTGGAGGCTGGGAGTCGCCGCAGAGTCTGTGGAGAGGAAGGGATGGGTCACACTGACCCCGGAGACTGGAGTCTGGAGCATCGAGAGGTGGGATGACGAATTTGATGCAGTCACCTCCCCTCCATCCCATCTCCCCGCCCGTCCCATCCCCGGGAGGGTGGGAGTTTATCTCAGTTACGAGTCCGGGACAGTTTCATTTTACGACGCGGACACCAAGTCCCATCTCCACACCTTCACTGGGAATAAATTCGCAGAAAAACTTTTTCCTTTCTTCTGGACTCGGGATGAAAACTGGCTGAGAATCTGCTCCGGTTCCGCTCCGGGTGTGTAAAAGGGTCGGGTCCCGGGACCGGCGTCAGGAGCGGGGCTCAGGGGCTGTGGGGCAGAAACCCGGTGGACAACAGGTCGGCGCTGAACGGCTCCCATTTAATCCCCAAATTCCGCGTCGTAAAACTCCAGGGAGCGTGGAAATAAAACCAAGGGGAATGTAAATGTGGGAAGAGTGAAATAAACAGCAACTGAAATCAGAGCTGTCTGTCGATCCGTTCATTTCAACGTGTTAACTGCGTCACTTCTTGCTTCCGCCACTAGATGGCAGCAACGCTACGTGGCGCGTCCACAGACCAGCTGTAACTTTTGAATTAACTTTGATAATTGCAGAAACAGCGATTATTCTCACTTACTAGAATCTGATTTAATAAGTGAACTTTTGTGACAGACCTGTAGCTTACCACAGCTGAGTGTAGGCCCAAACCAAATGCATGGCTCTAAATGTGGAATTAAAGGAGAAATTGCCCATAATACTCAGTCCAGGCAGGTCAGGCCCCGTCATCTGCAGGGTGAAAAACAGACCTTACATTTCAGATCTAATACTGATTGTAAATGATTGCGTTACAAAGGTCTGGAGTTTAAAGTAATCTTTAATTGTAACACATAGTATAGCGGTACAGCAGGTTGTTAGCTGTTAATTCATCACTACCGCTTCCAAGACTACTTAATGTAGGAAGTGGGTGTAAATATAAAGCATACAGTAAGGTGGGGTTAATAATGCTTCTCTACTATGATTGGTTGACATGCAATAACCAATCTACATCCTTCCCCGTAAAGAGCGAATATAGTTAAGCACATGTAAGACACGCAAATTTAAACATACTCGTCGTACCTGTCAGTCGGTCTACTGATACGACCCGAACGCATACGGACAAACCCCTCTCCCTCCGTACCAGAAAAATTAGTGGGGGAGGGAGGCAGTGAACCTGGAAGGGATAAAGCAGCTGGGGACACTTTAGGCGACCAATAGGGTGAGCATGCGGGGGGGGGGGGGGGGGGGGGGGTGGGTAGTGTTGTTGTTAGGCGGGGTCGCTGGTCAGGGCGGAGAAGGGGACACGCTGGGACTAGTGGTGGCCACGGCAGCAGAGGGTTTTTTGAACAGCAGGGGGTGGAGCAAAAGGAATTGGCTGGTGGCGGACGAGGTTCATTTTACGAGCAGCGCGTGTTGGCGGGGCTCCGTCTGTACAGGGCACCATCGACATTCACCTAGACGGAAATGTCCCACAGTAGTCTGCAAACAGACGACGTGGCCCCGCTGCAGCGGTTTAAGCAGTTTGCTGGACTTGTCATATGATCGTTTCTCGATGTTGTGCTTCTCCTGGATGCGCTTCTAGACCACGGCATCTGTGGCACCAGCTTCTGCTGGGCAATTGGTATCGGAGGTCGTGTTGTCCTAGACATTTAGGCGTAGGGCTGGTGAGCCTAGGACCCTGTCTCTATAGATGTTTCTGAGGTTTAAAAGGTCTAGATACACATCCGACTGGGCCAGGTGGGAGCGTTCCATTAGTTGTTTTGCGCTCCGGATGGCCCGTTTGGTGAGCCCATTACTTTGAGGGTATTCAGGGCTGCTTGTAACATGGTGGAAGTTCCATCGGTTGGCAAAGTGTTTGAATGCGTGACTGGTAAATTGTCTTCCGTTGTCAGTTTGCTGTCGGACTGGTGCGCCAAATACGGAAAAGTGTCTCTGTAGCTTTTGAATGACTGGTGGGCAGTAAATTGAGTTTGAATCAGTTAGAGTAGGAGTCAACCAGGACTAGTGTTTACCGTGCCATTCAAAAATGTCTGCTGCCAGCGATGTCCAAGGCAGTGCTGGTGGGGGTTGTTGTAGCAGAGGCTGTTTCTGTTGGTGTGGTGCCAAACTGTTGCAGATGGGACAGGAGGCTGTTCTGTCCCGTATGTACTTGGCCATACTGGGCTAGTAGAACATGCTCTGTGCGTGGGCTAACATGGCATCAGTACCTGGGTGACCGCTGTGTACCTCTTTGTAGTATTCATCTTGTTAGGATGAAGGGATCATGACTTTGTGGCCTTTAACTATGACACCGTCCAGTATTACTAGCTCATTGCGGACTAGGAAGTACGGCAGCACCTCCATTGGTGTGCTGGATTGTCTGTCTGGCCAGCCTCTATTGATTATGGATGAGAGTAGCTGAAGAGTGCCATCGGCAGCTGTTTGTTCAGCTAGATGGTGCAAGCGTTCCATGGGAACTAAGTCAATCTTGAGAACTGTAAGCTCATCCCGTTCATAGGGATGTCGTTCACTGGATGCACGTGGTGCACGAGAGAGAGTGTCAGCAACGAGCATGTCCTTTCCATTTTTGTAAACGATTCTGAAGTGGAACCGCTGGAACTGCATCATCATGCGCTGCAGTCTTGCAGGTACTGCGTGTATAGGTTTGTTCAGGATGGTTACAAGTGGTTGGTGGTCTGTTTCGACTGTGAAAGTGTTCCCAAAAATGAAGTCCTTGAATTTTGAACATGCAAAGACCACAGCTAGCAGCTCTTTCTCGATCTGTGCATAGCGCCGTTCGGTGTCCGTCATGGTGCGAGAGGCATAAGATACAGGTAGTACAGTCCCATAGACAGACGTTTGAAGGCAGTTCGCTGAGATTCGGCATGAACTTTCCCAGATAGTTCACCATACCCAGAAATCGTTATTAACACGTCGTTGGGGCTGGCAACAGCTGATGGCAGCAGTTTTCTTCGGGTCAGGCTTAAGACCATCAGGAGTGAAAACATGTCCGACATCGATGACCTCTGGAACCCGGAACTTGCATTTCTTAGGGTTGAATTTCACGTTGATCTCACGTGCCCTGTCCATAATACTCTTTAGCTTGTTGTCATGCTTCGCTTTGTCTTTGCCATAAACAAGGATGTCATCTACAATGATGGCACACGGTTGTCCTTCGAACAACTGTTCCATGGTTCTTTGAAAAACCTCGCTGGCCGAGTTGATGCCGAATGGCATTTTAAGAAATTTGAATCTGCCAAATGGTGTGGAAAACGTGGTAAGGTTTGACGACTCGTCATCCAGTGGTATCTGCCAGAACGAGCGTTTTGCGTCAAGTACAGAAAATGCTGTTTGTGCAGCGACGTCTTCGACAGTTCTCATCGGATAGTGCAGGCGCCGGATGGCAGTGATCAAGTCTTTTGGATTAATGCACACTCGGATTTGTTTTTGTCTTTCTTATGAGTGACAACCATGGTGGAGACACAGTCTGTGGGTTCGCTGATTTAGGTGCGTGCACCCATGGAGACCATGTTTTTAGTTTAGTCTCAATTCTGTCTCGCATGGCATGTGGCACACGGTGGGGGGCATGGATGGCTGCGTCGATGGTGGGGTCAATGGTGATCTTATAAGTCACAGGTAGCTTGCCTAGCTTTCCATCGAATAGATCAGGGTATCTATTAATCAGGTCCTCAGATTGTGAACAGAGCGGTCGAAGGAGACTAGCCCTAGGTCTTGGCACGCGTGGATGCCCAGTAGAGTCACAGTCAGATTTTTAAGATATAGAAAGCCAGATTTCTTTGGTGGTGTTTTGCAGCACTCGTTTAAAGGTAGTTTCTTCCAGAGAGAAGACAAGACCCCCCCCCCCCCACCCCAAAAAAGCATGTAAGTAGATCTAGGTAATCAAGGTCTCACTATTTCTTATCTTTGTTGTAGACATTCGCAGACATTACATTTCACGCGGGTCCCAGTATCCAGCTTGGCCCCTTCACGGCTTGTTCTTAATTGACATTGTTACAGAGGGGGTCCAAAAGCTTACCAGGCTTGTGTGAAGGTGGGGTATGCACAGTGGGATCCCTAATATGTGCTAATTGGATTGTCCTCTATGGGAGTTCGAGCTGCTTGGGTCCGTTGTGAATCTTGAATCTGTTTGGTTATTGTTGCAACAGTGCTGATTAGGCTGCTGGAGCTGGAAGTTAGTTGCCCACGGGGACTGCAGACAAGGCGAAGTGATTAATCTTTTTGCCTAGTTATTTTCATTTGCTTGCCGTTCGTAGCGACAGAACGCTCATCCCTTGTGTGGAAATAGTTACAATTCAGGCATCATGGCAGAGGTCATGGTAAATCCCCGTTAGCTGTTTGCGGGCGCGTTCATGCTAATCTTCTGTTAGCTGTCGCGTGGGGCTCGTTTGTGAAACCTGTTCAGGTTTATGGTCTTCTCTGAGTGTCAAACTGGTCACTAAAGTGGAGCCACAATCTCAGACGTTCGCAGGCCTGCACAGCTTGTTCAAGGGATAAGTAGCATTCCGCAGCAACTCAGTAGTCTTTAGCTTTTGATCAGTCATGCCACTGACAGCTTGTCCCTGATTAATTAGTTTGACATGACACGAGAGCCGCCATCGCTGAGCCATTATTTCAAGTCCAAATAAATCTTTTCCACAGGCTAGTCGGGAAGCTGGGTGTCTCGCGAAGAATTTTGCTCTTCTTAAGATACGGTTTGAGGGTTATAGGGTCGCTTAGTTCACGGGAATTTACGCCAGTAAAACATTGGGGTCATGCACAGTCCCAGCAGGTATAACTACCTGACGCTGGCTTCGAGAACGGCTGGTCGTGTAGTCAAAGGTGCTGCGCTCTCATCCGAGCCTCTGTCCCGCAAGGTTTAGTATAAGAGAAGCCTTAACAGCTCTGGTTCATTCATTGATATAGTGTAATCGATGTCAAATAGCCTCCAACGTTCCGCGATGTCAGAATCGAAGATGAGCTGTGCTGGCTTTCAGCTGTGAGTGAGCCATGGTGATACAGATGAAACTGATAAAACACAAATAAAACCCGATGTACGTATGCAGTGGGTTCCTTCACGCTGACTGATACCATGTAAATGATTATGTTACACAGGTCTGGAGTTTAAAGTCATCTTTAATTGTAACACATAGTATAGCGGTACAGCAGGTTGTTAGCTGTTAATTCATCGCTACCGCTTCCAAGACTACTTAATGTAGGAAGTGGGTGTAAATATAAAGCATACAGTAAGGTGGGGTTAATGATGCTATTCTACTATGATTGGTTCACATGCAATAACTAATCTAACTATCCTCTGGCTTACTGGCGCCTGCCTTTACACAGGTAAGAAATCAGGTGTTGAAATAACCGCCGGTAAGTCCTGCGCAGTAGCGCTGCTCCCAAATTCCAAACTATTACTAATGGCAGGGGACTGCATTCCAAGCGCCTGCACGTCTTTGTAGTGTGGAGGGAACCAAGAATCATCCGGAGGAAACCCGGTCACACTGAGAAACATTCAAAACTTGTACAGACCGTACCCTGAGTCGGTACAATGAACCCTCATTACCTGGTCGGAGAGGCAGCTTTTCTCCGGGGGCTGGCTGCAACTTCGAACCTGTCCTCGACGGCCCTAACCAGCGGGCCGGGGCTGTGTTCTTTTCTTGAGGAGAACGCCTTAGAACCTCGCTTCGGCAGCGGCGCAGCGCTGGAGCCATTCGCGGTGGCGGAGCGGGCGATGTTGCCTGGGTTGTCGCGTTGGAGCTCCGGTGAGCTGAAACTCCGACAAAAAGACATCGCGGAGGCTGCGGGTCTGTGGAGCGGCCAGCTGTGGGCGGGCGGTGGCGCTGAATTCAACGTCGGGAGCCAGTGGAGGGGAGCTCCATTCAGCGTCGGCCTTGCTGGCTTGAATCCACGGACTCGGTAGGCAAGCGGCCGTTCAGGAGTCCCAACCGCTGAGAGGATTCGTCACCGACGCCGGGGCACCCACCCCCAGCGAGAGGAACGGCCTGGAACTGGAACATCGGGCCTCCGTGAAGGCGACACTTGCGACGGCCAATAGGCCTTCTGACCATTGAGGACATTGGGATGGGGACTGGACTTTGATTGCTTCCCTCATAAGGGAACATTGTGGGGGGTGCGAGGTTTTTTGTGTTTTTAAAATCATTTCTAGTTATTGGGTGTCTCTGTATTCTTGTTTTATGTTGCTGCATTGGTGTTCAAGAAACATTACACCTACACCAATTGGTGACCTATAAATACTTTGGTACCTTTGACTTTGATGGCTGTATATCTAAAAATTTAAGACACGTTGACAGGTACATGGGACAGGAATAGTTTTGTAGAGGGTCATGGGCAAAGTTGTGGGGGCAGGTGGAGAGTGGGCATGTTTGGGGTATAGTGTATCATTTGTTTAGATTTAGACGGGGGCACAGGTTGGGTTGAGATGGGCCAATGTGGGGCTGCGTTGGCCCTGTGGTGTCCAACACTATGACTACTCTTAATTGGTGCATTCGGCTTGACTGGGTTTTTGTGTATAAAGGATTATTTGAATAATTTGATTAGGCAACATCGCTGGAAAGAACCCTCAATAGGTGTGGACATTTCGGAATTCATTGAGTCTGAAGGGTCGACCAGAAATGTCAGAGCTCTCCCAGTTCTCCAGAGATGCTACCCTGATGAGCGTTTTGACTCGTTGAAGTTTAGAAAAATGCCAGGGGGATCCCCAGCATATCATTCTGAATAATGAGAGGCTGGGATAGAGTTGCAGAGGGTGATTCATTCAATGGAGAGTAGGTTCTCGAGGTCATACCGTTTTGTGGCGGAAGGAGAAGGAGACTGAGGGGGAACTTATTTAGTCAGGGGGTTAGTGAGAAGAAGGTGTGTGGATTTGTTTAGCTATAGAAGACGGTGGAGGGTCAGGGATATTTTGAACAGCAGGAAATAGATGGACCTTGATTTGTACGGGTATCAGAGGTTATCGGGAGAAGGCATGAGAATGGGACGTTAGGAGGGCGAGATAGATCAGCCATGATTGAATGGGGGAGTAGACGGATAGGCCCTTCCAACTTAATTCTGCTCCTATCCACTCATGACCATCTTCGTTGACTCCAGCCCTCTGCGGTCCTTTTGAACATAATATTCAAGTGGCAGCCGCACCAATGAGTTGGATAAAGTGAGTGTTGTAGTTCTGTGCAGATGAGACACTGAAACATGTGAAGCTCCCACTGTCAGTCCAAGCTAGGTTGGGTTACCAAGTCAAGGGTTCCCAGGGATTTTTAATTAATTATATGAACACGTTTAAACACTGCGGTATGCTGTCCCATTTCATTGAACGGAATGCTTTAAGAAATAAACACAACTGTTTTGTTGAATGGCCCTGTGGGGTTAACTTTCCTGGAACTTCATTCTGTAAACTTATGTCACCACCATGACCAAAGGTTCAAATAGGGGCCAATCTTTGAAGCCCGTGATGAGGCATGTTGAGTGTCACGTGCGGGGGGCGGGTGAAAGGGGGTCTGGTGTAACGTGTGGGGTCGGGGGAATGGGGGTCTTGTGTCATGTGTCGGGGGCGGTGAATTGGGGGTCTGGTGACAGTGTTGGGGCAGGTGAATGGAGGGTCTGGTTCTGGTTGTCAGTGTTTCGGGGGGCAGGTGGGACTTAGGGGGGGGGGGGTATCGGGTGGGGG
>CM069160.1:20074964-20107172 GCA_035221665.1 Okamejei kenojei | reverse complement strand
GGCAGGAAGGGGAGAGGGGAGAGGGTAGAGGGCGGGAAGGGGGGGAGCATTTCCCGGGTGGTCACAGTTGTGTTTCTGCCATTTCCAGAAGCGTTTGACGTCGGGGTGGCCGGTGACCACATTCAGCGCTTGGGGGGATTCTCCCACACCAGCACCCCCAGGTCCCGCGCCATAGTCACGCAGCACTCAAAGTCCACCTGTGACAGGAGGAACTGGTTGTACAGACAACTGTGTAGAAGGGGAGGGGGGGGAGCAAAGTGGGTGGGGGGGGGAAGAAGTAAGGAGGGAGAAGGGGGAGATCACCCTCAAACTCGACCATGAGATCGCGAGGCCTGCTTTCTGCCCATCCGTATCTCCCCGTCCCCATCTCCTCCCCACTCCCTCTCACATCTGTCTCCCTCGCCACATTTTTTCCACCCCTCTCCCCATTCCCCTACCTCTCTCCCTCCTGATCCCCCCTTCCCGTTACCCCCTTCTTCCCCCCCATTTCATCTACATGACCTCCTCACCCTGTCCCACCCCTTCCATCACCTCTCCCCATCCCCTCCCTCTCCACCCCATCCCTCTCTCAGCCCCCCACACTCCGTCCCCTGTTCCTCATTTTTGACTCTCCCTGGTCTCTCCCTCTCCCGTCCCCCCCAACTCTCCCGGTGCAGCCACACACCACACGGCTGTACGGCTGCCGGTCGATGAACTTGCATTCGGTGAACTGTAGCCGGTCACGTTCGAGTTCCCAGAGCCGCACCTGGTCGGTGATGGTGGGAGGCCAGCCACCGGTGTCTGTGGGAGACAAACACAGACTGGGGTCAACGGGGAAACCATGTAATAGGGAAATGTTGTCAAGCTGGAAAGGGCCTACAGATAATTCCTTTTCAAGGATGATTGCCAGGTTTAGAGGATGTGAGCTATAGGGAGAGCTGGTCGGCTGGGTCTCTATTCCTTGGAGTGCAGGAGGATGAGGGGAGATCTTTTAGAGGTGTTATAAATCATGAGAGGGAATGATTGGGTAGGATGCACAGTGTCTCTTGCCCAGAATAGGGGAATCGAGGACCCAGAGGGCAGAGTGTTTTTATGAGGTGAAAGGGGAAAAGACTTAATTGGAATCTGAGGCATAACTTTTTCACACAAAGGGTGGTGGGTGTGTGGAACTAACTGGCCAAAGGAGGGAGTTGAGGTTGGGGACAATACCATTGTTTTAAGAAACAATTAGATGGGTACCGGATTGGACAAGTTTGGAGGGTTATGGGCCAAACGCGGGCAGGTGGGACTAGTGTAGCTGGGACATATTGGCCGGTGTGGGCAAGTTGGGTGATGGGCCCTGTTTCCACACGGTTATCACTCTGTGAGTCCAAAGACACAAAATGCTGGAGAAACTCAGGGGGTCAGGCAACATCTTGGAGAAAAGGAATAGTGAACTGACATTTCGGGTCGAGACTCTTCATTGTTTAGTTTGTCACGTGTACCGAGGTTCAGTGAAAAACGTTTTGTTATGTGCTGTCCAGTCAGCAGAAAGACTATACATGATTACAATCAAGTCATTCACAGTGCACTGATACATGATAAGGGATCTGGTTCAGTGCAAGGTAAAGCCAGCACAGTCTGATCAAGGATAATCCAAGGGTTATCTAAGAGGGAGATGGTAGTTCAGCACTGCTCTCTGGATGTGGTTGGGATGGTTCAGTTGCCAGAAGGAACTACGGATGCTGGTTGGTAAGAGGATGGAGGTCTCGACCCGCAACATCACCTCTCACGTTCTCCAGAGATGCTGCCTGACCCGCTGAGTTACTCAGCACTCTGTGTTTCTCCAGAGATGGGGGAAATAGAGGGACAGGCCCTTCGACCCATCTCGCCCAGGATGCCTCCCTCTGCTGATTCCATTTGATAGCAAAAGGTAGAACTGCAGATGCTGGTTCACAAAAATATTACTAGAAAGAGTGCTGGTAGTAAACAACGAGTCAGGCAGCATCTCTGGAAAATGTGGATAGGTGACGTTTCAGGTCGTGACCCTTAATAAGTTATCGGAGCAGAATTAGGCCATTTGGACCATTGAGTCTACTCCGCCATTCTATCATGGCTGACCAGATGATCCCCCACACTATCCTACACACACGAGGGATAGTTTACACAAACGCCAAGCCAATTAGTTCCACACACCTGCACGTCTTTGGAGCGTGGGAGGACGGGTAACTGATCACGGAGAAAACCCCACACAGGTCGCAGTGGGAGAATGTACAAAATTTCCGCATGACAGCACCCGTGGTCAGGATCTAACCTGGGTCTCTGGCGCTGTGAAGAAGCAGCCTTACCACTGCGCCACCGTGCCGCCCCTGATAGTGGAGGGGACAGTTTGGTGATGGGGGGACATGCCTCCTGCAGTCAGCATCCTGTCCCCTGCAGTATCGGCCGTGACCAGCAGGTGGTGGTGTCGCTCCACAGACAGATGCAGCCAGGTTGCAGAGGGGACTGAGAGTCATGTTGGATCTTTCTCAGACCAACATAGAGGCTTCCTTCACCCTCCACCGAGGAAACCAAGCCACCAGGGACTGCAGGGCGTTGGACACTAGACTGATAGGGGATCCATGGAAGGATGTTTTTTTTTTGTGGATTTTAGCTCTGCATTCAACACCATTGTGCCAGAGCTTACTACACTCCAAACTCTCCCAGTTGACTGTGCCTGAACTCTGAGAGTGGATCATCACCAACTTCCTGACAGACAGGAAGCAGCATGTGAGGCTGGGAAAGCACATCTCAGACCGCGCAGACCCTCATGATAGGAGCACCGCATAGGCTGTGTACTCTACCCTCTCCTCTACCCTCTCTTTCCCATGACTGCACCTCCACAGATTCCTCTGTCAAGCGTTTGCGGATGACACAACCCCGATTGGAACTGATCCAGGATGGGTAGGAAATCTGCCTACAGGCAATAAGTAGCGTCCTGGGTGCCATCGCTTACAGCCTGGAACTCAATGCTCTTAAGACAGTGGAATTGATTGTAGACTTTTTAGAGAGCTCCCCCTCCCCTCACCCCACTCACCATCAACAACACAACAGTCACATCTGTGGTAGACAAAAATGCTGGAGAGGAGAAACAACGGGTGAGGCAGCGTTTATGGAGTGAAGGAAATAGGCAATGTTACAGGCCGAAACCCTAAAGTAACATCTGTGGAGTCTTTTAAGTTCCTTGGAACCATCATTCCAGGGACATTAAATGAGGGGCCACCATCGACTCCACATCCAAAAGGCCCAACAGAGGATGTGCTTCCTGCGGCAGCTGAGGAAGCACAATCTGCCACAGGCAATGATGGTTCCAATTCTATACTGCCTTTTTAAAGTTTCAAAGCTCATATTTATTTGTCACGTGCACCAGAAGGTGCCGTGAAATGTAATTTACCATGCAACGTTCCAATTAAAAAAAGGACACAATACACAACATACAATACACAATACACCATACAAAAAAAATATCGCGCATCAAAAAAAATTCCAACGCAGCATTTCTTCCTGTGGTGGAAGGCAATACAGTTCAGACGGTCCTCCTCTCCTCCTCCCTGTTCACCCACGGTCGGGGTCGTGACCCTCCGTAGTCGCTGCTAGTCGGGAATGGTCGGAACGCCAACGTCGGGGGACAGGTTGAGCGCACCCCGCTGACCGGAGCTCCCAAATCGGTCACCTCCTTACCGGAGACCGCAGCTGCCAGATGTTGTAGGCCACAGGCCGGCAGTCGGAAAGCTGTCCGCTCCACGCCTGCCGCCAAAAGCTCCACAGACCGCGGCTTCCAGTTGTGGTGTTGCAGGCTGCAGTCGGAGCGCTTCTCCAGTGACCCCCGGCAAAGGGTGTCCGCAATGTTACATTCCCCGCTGCGCTGCCGCTGAAGCTCCGGGCCCGCGATGTTAAAGTCCCACACCTGCCAACATTTGAAAATGAAAATCTTACTCTGAAGCTGGTTGAGGAGTGCGAGGCGCCAAAGGCCCATTATGGGTGGGCTCATTTCCATATAAGAATACAAGAATGCAAAACTTGTTTATTGTGTATTTGTAATACCGTTTATTGTGTATTATATGTCACAGCCTGCTTTCTTGCATTTGTCCAGAAGTTTATCATTGAAAGTCCATTTGGTTAGCAAGGTTTCCCCATGGCCTGGGAAACGTTAAGAAGCTAGAATCTCTCTATATCTCGTTCTTTTCTTTCTCTTTCTCTCTCTCTCTCTCTCTCTCTCTCTCCCTCTCCCCACCCCCCTCCCCTCTCCCCCCCCCCCCCCCTCTCCCCCCCCCCCCCCCCCCCCCCCTCCCACCCCCCCCCCCCCCCCCCCCCTTCTCTCTCTCACCCTCTCCCACTCTCTGAAGCAGGTCGATGATTGCCGCAACGCCCCTCGGAGACAGTGTCTGATTGGCCGCCGAGTGACCAGCGCATTATGTGATTGGACACAATGCCCTCGGAGACAGTGTCTGATTGGCCGCCGAGTGACCAGCGCATTATGTGATTGGACACAATGCCCTTGGAGACAGCGGCTGATTGGACGGGAATTTTAAGGGAAGCTGGTCGGTGATTGGACGCAATCCCCTTAGAGACAGCGGCTGATTGGCCGTTTTTGTCCCTCATTTCAAGATCGCACTGTTGCGATTTTTCACACTTTTTTTAACTTAAAAATGGGAACAAATGCGATAAAACCGGACTCAAAGTTGGCAGTGAAGTCCCCGCCGCGCCACCGCTGCAGCTCTGGGCCCGACTCCGGGAAAGGCCGCAACAAAGCAGCTGTAAGGCCGCGAGGAGGCAGCGCTGGGACGACAAGGAAGAAAGTCGCCTCTCACAGAAACACAGACAATAGGGGCAGGAGGAGGCCATTCAGCCCTTCGAGCCAGCACCGCCATCCATTGTGATCATGGCTGATCCTCCCTATCAATAACCCGTGCCTGCTTCTCCCATATCCTTGGCTCCACTAGCCCCTAGAGCTCTATCTAACTCTCTCTTAAATCCATCCAGTGATTTGGCCTCCACTGCCCTCTGTGGCAGGGAATTCCATAAATTCACAACTCTCTGGGTAAAAAAAGTGTTTCTCACCTCAGTCTTAAATGACCTCCCCTTTATTCTAAGACTGTGGCCCCTGGTTCCCAACATTGGGAACATTTTTCCTGCATCTAGCTTGTCCAGTCCTTTTATAATTTTATATGTTTCTATAAGATTCCCCCTCATCCTTCTAAACTCCAGTGAATACAAGCCTAGTCTTTTCAATCTTTCCTCATATGACAGTCCCACCATCCCAGGGATCAATCTCGTGAACCTACGCTGCACTGCCTCAATCACAAGGATGTCCTTCCTCAAATTAGGAGACCAAAACTGTACACAATACTCCAGATGTGGTCTTACCAGAGCCCTATACAACTGCAGGAGAACCTCGCTACTCCTATACTGAAATCCTCTTGTTATGAAGACCAATATTCCATTAGCTTTCTTCACTGCCTGCTGTACCTGCACGCCAACTTTCAGTGACAGGGTGTACAAGGTGTACAAGGGGCTGTACTCCCCTTACCTAACTTAACCCCATTGAGATAATAATCTGCCCCCTTGTTTTGCCGCCAAAGTGGATAACCTCACATTTAATCTATATTATACTGCATTCGTTGAGGCACCTACTCTCCATGTAGGTATGTGCCTGGAAACTGTTTGCCCCCCCCCCCTCCTCCCACCACACAAGACATACAGAGAAACATTAAAACACACTTTTGGACAAACTAAAAAAAAACAAAAAAAGTTGAAACAACGAACCCGCTGCAGGCAACGCAGCGACTCGCAGCGCCACCTGAACCTGTGTACATTGTACCGGTAACATTGTAAATTGTCCCTTCTGTGTGTGGGATAGTGTTGGTGTGCGGGGATCGGTGGTCGGTGCGGATTCTGTGGGCCGAAGGGCCTGTTTCCGTGCTATTAGAGGATGATAATAAAAAGGAAGAAGCTTGGACTTTCGTCCTTCCATCACAGTGAGGAATATTGGGAATCCACTGGGGTAGATGTTTATGTTCACTTTTGTTTAATTATGTGGCTTGTTGCCTCTCTTTCGTATGGCTGTATAGTAATTCGCATATCACTGTACCTTAATTGGTACATGTGACAATAAAAGTCCTTTGATACCTTTGAAACCTATATCTCTAAAACTTACTAAAGCTTACTTGGAGAAAATGTAATGCTTTTAAAATAGCTCTCGTTCAGGACCTTATCTTGTTTTCTGATTATCGTGTAATCAGGATCTATTATGCCATCTGCCAGCCTGATTCTCTCCTCACTTATACCTCAACCATCCCCTTTAACATCTTCAGCCCTTAAACTCAAAGCTTGTCATCGACTGATTACTGAAGATAGACACAAAAGGCTGGAGTAACTCAGCGGGACAGGCAGCATCTCTGGAGAGAAGGAATGGGTGACGTTTCGGTCGAGACCTTCTTCAGACTCTATCTTCGATTTAAACCAGGCATCAAATGTCCTTCCTACACACGGGGCGATTCTAAACCTTTCAAACAAGGGTCTCAACTCAAAACGTCACCAATTCCTTCTCTCAGAGATGCTGCCTGTGTTTTTATTATCTCTTTCCTCGGCGGAGATGTGGCTTTTTCCGTGTGGGTATCTCCGACCGCAACTGCGGCCTTAAACATCGCGGAGTTGGCGGCTGGGACTCGGATTCCAACGCGGGTTCTGTGGACTTTAACATCTCGGAGCGGGCGATCCCTTTGCCAGGGGTCGGCCTTTGGTGCTCCAACCTGAGGGAGCTGTGGACATTAACATCATGGAGCTCGCGGTCCCTGGTTAGGGACCGACTTCGGGAACTCCAAGCCGCGGAGATTCCACCGTCCCGATGCGGAGCTTGGATCGCCCCGACCTGGGAGCTCGATCGCCGGCTGCGGGAGGAAAAGGGGGAAAGAAGATAAGACTTTATGGCCTTCCGTCACAGTGGGGAATGTGGAGGAGCCGCTGTGGTGGATGTTGATGTCAATCAACTTGGCTAATAAATTATGATTAACTTTCTCTGCAACTTCTCTCTCTGCAAACGCTAACCGTTGACGGTCACATGGAGTATTACTTGGATCTAATGTCCTAATATGGGATTTTCACCATCTGCGTTTTTTTTTTTAAGTTTTCCAGTTAAATGGGAGATTAGAATGATGAGGGATGATATTAGAAGAGATGTAAAAAAATCATGAAAGGAACAGATCGGGTAGCCGCACATAGCCTCTTGCCCAGAGGAGGGGAATCAAGTACCAGAGGACATAGGTTTAAGGTGAGGGTGCAAAGGTTTAATAGGAATCAGAGGGGTAACATTGTTCACACAATGGGTGGTGGGTGTATGGAATGAGCTGCTGGAGGAGGTAGTTGAGCCAGGTACTATCGCAACGTTTTACAAGCATTTAGACAGGTACTTGGATAGGACAGGTTAGAGGAATGTGGGCCAAACGCGGGCAGTGCAGGTGGTTTCAAGAACCTAATGGTTCTAAGAATGGGAGCTCTAATGAACCTGTCGGTTTTGTTGTGGGCCACATAGAACCAGAACAGTTCCTTCAGCCCACATCAGACTGCAATGCCTCCGCCGTATGTGCCTCGACCACCACTCCAGCAGCGCGTTCCAGGCACCCACCACCCTATGTAATAAAACATGCCGCACACATCTCCTTGAAAGATCCCCCTACTGTGTTAAAATCTATGTCGTCCCGTCATTGACTTTTCCACGCTGGGAAAATAGCCCTGAATCATTCCAAGCCGAGAGCAACCCGGCGGGGGGCAGCCGAGACGAAGGGGGACCCGGCGCGGGGGCGCCTGCTGCCTGGTGCGGCGGGGCCTGGTTCGCCGCTGCGGGGAAATGTAGACTGTTCCATGAACTTCTCGCAACATAGTCGGCGCCAGAAACGTGGCCACTCTCTCTGTACCGCCCAGGTGAGGTCTGTATTTTACCGGATTCCATGCAAAAACAAAGCATTTCACCGTGCCTAGGTACATGTGACAATAGAGTGTAATTGAATCATTGAGTTGAATTCAAGTTTGACCATGAGACTATTAAATAGAATTATAGTGTGTAGAAAGGAACTGCAGGTGCTGGTTTAAACCGAAGACAGACACAAAATGCTGGAGTAACTCAGCGGGACAGGCAGCATCTCTGGAGAGAAGGAATGGGTGACGTTTCGGATCCTTCTTCATTACAGTGTTTGCTGCAGAAGTAATGTTATTGTGCAGCCTAATATAATGAACAATTCACGATAGGAAACACGGATGTATTTAGTTTCAGGGAATGAAATTTACCCGAAGCTGATTTCAAATGACATCGGCTTTCTGGTCAGGGCTGTGATTGACGGGGCTGAGCTCCGCCTCCCCTCAGCCGTGCCCCGCCCCTTTCATTGTTTGTTCCACAGCTCCGGGCTCCCCCGGGTCCTAAAGCCCGTCGACATTGTTGTTGTCCAGCCTCACTTACCTCCTCTGGCAGCTTGTTCATTTTCCCCACGACCTCCTGTGCGAAAATATTGTTCCTCAGGTTCCCATTAAATCTTGCACCTCTCACCACAAACCTGTCCTCGAGTTCTGGACTCCACTACTCCGGGTAAAAGACTGTGCATTCACCCTATCCATTCACCTCTTGATCCGATGCTCTTCAGCCTCCGGCGCTCCAATTAATAAATCCTTCCCTGCCCAACCTATCCATTTCGCTCTGGCCCTCAAATCCTGGCACCATCTTCGTGAATCTACTCTGCTGTTTTTTCCCAGCTCTTTATATTGCCTTATATTGCCCCAAGCGCGACTCCGCTTTCGTCTATATTCAGGACAGTTTAATTTTATGTGTGACTGACCCCTCCCTGTGGTAGAGAGCGGGAGAACCCTCCATAGTTTCCGCGGGTGGATTTGGCTCCTTCGTTTAAAATTGTCGTAAAATGGTCCCAGAGGAAGGCAGACATTGGTGGTGAAATTCACCAGCGCCTTCAGTGCACCTGCACAGCCTTTGGCCGTCTGAGGAGAAGAGTGTTGAAGATCAGGACACAATTCGCAAGTCATCGATCATTTTGTCACACACTTTCTGTCTTTCATCTCTGGACTTTGTCTAACCGTCTGCCGATCAACTCCCCCCTCTCCCCCCTCAACTGTGTCAACCTATTACCAGCCAGGCTTTATCCTGCCCCCTTTCTTCCATCTCCCACCCACCGCCCCTACAATCAGTCTGAAGAAAGGTCCAGACCCGAAACATCACCTGTCCATGTTCTCCAGAGATGCTACTTGTCCCGCGGAGTTAATCCAGCGCTTTGTGCCTTTTTGTAGTGAAGCAGCATCTGCAGTTCCATGTTTCTGCATCTTCACACTGAACACTTGCAGCCGAATTCATTCCCCGAGTGGGCAGCGCGAGCAGTGGACACTCGCGGTACTGCAGGGGGTGGGGGGGAGGGGGGTCAGCTGTCCAGGGAAAGGGAATGCGTTTTGAACCAGGAAGAGGAGGATTCAAATGGCTTCGAAAGACAGGTTCGAGAGTTTAACCGAGGAGGTAGTTTGTCCCATCTGCCTGGATTTCTTCACCGATCCGGTGTCACTGGACTGCGGGCACAACTTCTGCCGCTCCTGCATCACACAGAGTTGGGACTGGGAGGGGAGAAACTCCTGCCCGGAATGTAGAGAGCAGTTTACAGATCGCACCCTCAGGGTTAGTTGGGCCTTGGCGAGACTGTCTGAAAAAGCTCGAACACTGAGCCTGAATCGGACAGAGAAGGAAAGTAAACTTCAGTGCGAGGAACATCAGGAAGAACTGAAGCTGTTTTGTGAAACTGACAAGAAGCTGATCTGTGTGGTTTGTGCAGCTGGGCGGGAACACAAGTCTCACAGCTTCATGCCGGTTAAAGAAGCTGTCGAAACCTACAAGGTAAATGCAAATCGATGTTGATCGCATCATTGTTTAATTCCATCTTTATTGTCTAACACTTTCATTCTCTGATTCCCAAACACAATCCCAGGATCAGGCGAAATCTTCCATCCAGTCTCTCACAAAAAAGAAATCAGGTATCCAGCGAATGGAACAGCAACAGAAACAGAAGATTTCTGGAGTTCTGGTGAGGCTTTTCAGTTTCGATTTCCTGATCTTGTGTAAATTTGATCCCTGTGATGCGTGTAATAATAGGGCAGAGCAGTGACACAAGTAGTGCTGCTGTTTCCTAGTTCTGGTGAGCGGGTTCGATCCTGACCTCGGGTGGTGCCCGTGTGGTTCATGCCTTCTGCTTGTGGCCGAGTCGAATTCCTCCCACGTCCCCAATACACGCTGGTTCAATGGTCAATCGGCGACTGTTATAATCCCTGCCCTGGGGAAGTGGGTGATGGACGGATAAATGGGAATTAATGGGCACGTGAAAAGGAATAGGCAGCAAGGAATTGTATTGGGGTAGATGATTGATTGGCCATTGCCCTCACGATATTTCAGAAGCTTTTAGACATCTGTCTGAATGCATCTGATGAAGGGTATTGACACGAAACGTGGCCTATTCCTTCTCTCAATAGATGCTGCCTCACCCGCTGAGTTCCTCCAGCATTTTTGTCTACCTTAGGCAAACTATTGAATTGCCAAAGCAAATAAAACATGTACAGACCAAATGTCACCGTTAACGTTGTGAGGAAATGCAATCAGTGCCATTATATATTGTTCTTCCCCTTTTATTTCACAGGAACAATCACACAACCTTCAGTCCAGGATCACATCCCAGTATGTTGAACTGCACCAGATTCTCACTGAGAAAGAGCAGCGCGCACTGGCAGATATCCGGGAGGAAGAGAAGAAGATTCTAAATACAATGGAGACAAATCTTGGAAAGATTCAAGAGAATTTAAAATCCATTCAGGAGGAACTCTTAAAGTTACAGCAACAGATGTATCAAAAAGACAGTGTGGTGTTTCTGAAGGTGAGGGGTTACACTACAGTTTGGTGAAGTGAAAGTCCAGCCACAAAATGGTGGTGACATTTCAGAAATAAATGCTGCATTTACCAGTAATTCGGAACTGAGTAAATGTTCCCTCAGTTCCAGCTGTTGTTGTTCAGAACCTAATGCAATGTAGAGAGGTGTTTATATTATGTGGAGTTTAGAACAATGACAGTTGATCCCATATCTGATCCCAAGGACCACGGATGGGCAGATGGCAGTGAATATCTGGGAGTCTCCAACCAAGACACTCTGAGAGGTTTTACATGTTAGACATATTTTAACCCAGAGGAGGATAAATATTAAAAAAATCGGGGATTTGTAATCGACGGGAATTTGGCAAAGAGGAGGAGTTCAGTCCTGGGCAAGATCAGCCATGACCACATTGTGGGGATTAACATTGTAATCTAGAACATGGCGCACACATCAGATTTATCATCTATATCTGGTCCCATCAGCAGTGGGCGGTCACCTTGGGGTAATTTGCTCTGTTTGTTTTGTCCATGTTGTTTCACCAAAGATATCCCAATCTACATCATAGACAGGTCATTTGGCCCATCTTATCCAGTCACGTTTTCTGCTCCACTCATCATCCCTCCCATTTACTCTCCAGACCAGGTAACAATACCCCAAATTCCAGAAGCCCTAATGTGTTTATCCCGCTTGCACTTACATGTATCTCTGCTGTTGGCTTCAGTCCCTCCAATGCAGTGAGGTCCATGTTCTCATGACTGCATTACTTTCGGTATTTATTGAAGACAACGTTACATTTCAACTATGATTATTGGTCTCCCCTTTGATTTGAGATATTATTTCATCCCCACCCATTTTAATCCACCGATAATATTACATTCTTTCATCATTCCTGACATCTTCTCCAGATGAAATCCCACGACCTGCCCAGTCTTTTCATTATGTTCCATCCTCTCAGTTACAGCGTCATTCTCATGAACATTCCTTGTGCTTTCCCCCATCGTTCTACATCGCTGCGGCAATATCCACTTTCTCTCTGCATGACAGCGGCGATAAGAGTTGGGAAATGGGAATTATCAGAGGGTTGTAGAAATTTGGTGAAATTCCCGCTGTCGGGATGAGGACGGTTCATCTCAATCAATTGAGATTTGTGTTTTATTTCTTTCAGGAGGAAGCTGGTCGCAAGCGAAGGTGGGACATTGTCTTGACGGAAACATTGTAAGTTTTGGTGAAGCAGCGCAAAACTTTTCAAATGCTCAGTTTATAACCAGCTGTTAAATATTTCCAGGGTTCGTGATGAAGCCAAACCACTGTCGGTGGTAGATGATGCCTTGCCAATTGAAAAGTTTAATTGCCCTGTTTCGTTCAACACGGCATTCAAAAAAATATCTGATGACCTCAAGTCCTACCCTGCACTACAGATTGGCGAAGTGAAAGTGTGCAGTCACAAAACGGTGGGTGACGTTTCAGAAATAAATGCTGCATTTACCAGTAATTCGGAACTGAGTAAATGTTCCCTCTGTTCCAGCTGTTGTTTTTCAGAAACTAATTGGCCTCCCGCTGAATCTATGGGATCTCAGGACTGTCTGGCTGGAATGTAGAGAGGTGTTTATATTATGTGGAGTTTAGAACAATGACAGGTGATCCTATATCTGATCCCAAGGACCACGAATGCTCAGAGGGCCATGGATATATGGGATTCTCCTACCTAGAGACTCTGAGAGGTTTTACAAGTTAGACGTATTTTAAACCAGAGGAAGATACATTTTTAAAAATTTGGGGAATTGTAATCGATGGGAATGAGGCAAAGAGGAGGAGTTCAGCCCTGGGCTCGATCAGCCATGGCCACATTGAACATTGAAATCTAGATTTGTGGTGCACACATCAGATTGATCATCTATATCCGGTTCCTATCAGCAGTGGGTGGTCACTTTAAGGGAATTTGCTGTTTGTTTTGTCCACCTTGTTTCACCAAAGATATCCCAATCTACATCATAGACAGGCCATTCGGCCGGTCCAATCCAGTCAAGAGTTCTGCTCCACTCATCATCCCTCCCATCTACCCTCCACACCCGGTAACAATACCCCAAATTTCAGGGACCCTAATATGTTTATTCCATTTGCACTTAAATTTATCTCTGCTGTCGGCTTCAGTCCCTCCAATGCAGTGAGGTCCATGTTCTCATGACTGTATTCCTTTCGGTATTTATTGAAGACCACGTTACATTTCAACTGTGATTATTGGTCTCCAATTTGAGATTTTATTTCATCCCCACCCATTTTAATCCACCGATAAACTTAAATTCCCTCTCATCATCTTTTCATTAAGTTCCATCCTCTCAGATATGACGTCGTTCTCATGAAAATTCCTTGTTCTTTCCCTCATCGTTCTACATCTCTGCGGCAATATTCGCTTTCTCTCTGCATGACAGCAGCGATAAGAGTTGGGAAATGGGAATTATCAGAGAGTTACAGAAATTTGGTGAAATTCCCGCTGTTGGGCTGAGGACGGTCCATCTGAATCAATTGAGATTTGCGTTTTATTTCTTTCAGGAGGAAGCTGGTCGCAAGCGAAGGTAGGACATTGTCTTGACGGAAACATTGTACGTTTTGGTGGAACAGCTTAAAACATTTCTAATGCTCAGTTTATAACCAGCTGTTAAATATTTCCAGGGTTCGTGGTAAAGCCAAACCACTGTCGGTGGTAAATGAAGCCTTGCCGATTGAAAAGTTTCATTTCCCTGTTTCATTCAACAAAGAAATATCTGATGACTTCAAGCAAGGTAAAGCTTATACCTTTTCCATTATTCTTGTTTCTGGCATCTTCAAGCCATACACCAGACACCTTATCATGTCCCAGCCTCGCACAGCCCGGTTTTAAACTCCCCAAAATCCAAAAACACAACTGCCCTGGCAGAAAATGATTTCCACGTACCTCGACTGCATTCTATCCCCCCCTGGTCCAATCTCTACCAACCTATATCCATGATACCTCACATGCCCTTCGTCACTTTAATGACTTTGCTTTCAGGGCCCCCACCCGCTAATCTTTACCATGGATGTTCAGTCACTCTACATCTCCATCTCCCACCAGGAAGGACTTAAAGCCCTCCATTTCTTCCTCGACCGCAGAACCATCCAATTGCCCTCTGCTGACACAAATCCGCCTAGCGGAGCTGGTTCTCACTCTTAATAACTTCTCCTTCGAATCCTCCCTCTTCCAAGGCCCTATCCCTGAACTCTATCTCCATTACATTGATGACTGCATCGGTGCTACCTCCTGCACCCATGCTGAACTCATGGACTTCATCAACTTCACCACCAATTTCCATCCTGCAATCAAATTTACTTGACCATCACCTGACACCTCCCACCCCTTTCTTGATCTCACAATCTCCATCACAGGAAATAGACTATCGATAGACAACCATTACAAACCCACTGACTCGCACAACTATCTAGACAACACCTCCCCACCCTGCTTCCTGCAAAGACACTATCCCCTACTCCCAATTCCTCCGCCTACGCCGCACCCGCGCCAAAGATGAGGTGTTCCAAACCAGGACATCCGAGATATCCTCATTCTGTAGGGAAGGGGATTTCCCCTCTCCCATCATAGATGAGGTTCACAATCGTGTCTCCTCGGTACCCTGCAGCTCCTCCCTTGCTGCCCCTCCCCCTAGTCGCAACATAGACAGAGTCCGCCTTGTCCTTACCTTTCACCTGATCTGCTGCCACATACGACATAATCCTCCAAAATTTCCGCCACCTCCAACGGGATCCCACCACTAGCCACATTTTCCCATCTCCATCCCTTTCCATCTTCCGCAGAGACCATTCCCTCTGCAACTCCTTGGTTAACTCATCCTTTCCCACCCAAACCACCCCCTCCCCAGTACGTCCCCCTGCAACCGCAGAAGATGCAACACCGGTCCCTATACCTCCTCCCTCAACTCTGTCCAGGAACCGCAAACAGTCCTTTCAGGTTCAGCAGAGGTTCACTTGCACCTCCTCTAACTTCTTCTAATGTATCCATTGTTCAAGATGTGGACTCTTATACATTGATGAGACCAAACACAGACTGGGCGATCATTTTGCTGAACATCTTTGCTCAGTCTGTCTGAACCTACCTGATCTTCCAGTTTCTGAACACTTAAATCTCCTTCCCATTCCCACACAGACCTTTCTGCCCTAGGTCTCCTCCATTCTCAGAGTGAGGTTAAACGCAAATTACAGGATGAGTATCTCATATTTCGCTTGGGCAGATTACAGCCCAGTGGTATGAAATGTTAATTTCTCTAACTTCAGTTAGCCCCGCCATTCCCTCTCTATCCCTCCCCCACCCAACTCGCACTAGTTTCTCATTTTCGCCTAAAAAACAGCTAACAATGGCCTGTTTCCTATATCATAGTTATTTTTTGCATATCTTCCATTCATTGTTCTTTATCTCTTTACATCATCACCTATATCTCTTGTTTCCCTTATCTCTAACCAGTCTGAAAAAGGGTCTCGAACTGAAACGTCACCCATTCCTTCTCTCCAGAGATGCTGCCTGTTCCACTGAGTTACACCAGCTCTTTGAGTCTATCTTAGGTTTAAACCAGCATCTGCAATTCATTCCTATACATCTTTAAGCAATACCTAGATGCAAAGATTAATTCTATTGTGGACTGAAGGAAAATTGGAGATTTGATCTACCACTAAACTCATCAGCTGGGAAGCATCATAGAGTCAGAGGTTTAGACTCTCCTGCCTTGGGTAAAATACTGTGGCTATTCACCTTATCTGTGCACATTATATAAATCTTATACACATCTATAACAGTGTACCCTGCAGCCCGAGATCTTTCAGTTCTATAAAGTTCCGCATTTACTGTGTATGTCCTGCCCTGGTTTGTCTCAGCAAAGTGCCTTCACATAGGAGACATGAATAAATCCCACCTGCCGCTCCTGACTAATTGGCCCAGTTCACAGGGATCATATTTACTCTCACATAACCTTCTTCACTCTCCACAATGTCACCAATTTTAGTTCCATCTGCAAACTGACTAACCATGCAACCTACATACACACCCAATCGTGTATATAAATAAGGAACAACAGTGGACTCTGTCTCCAGTCTGAAAAACAACCCTCTACCAACATCCTCTGTCTGCAACCTTCAGGTAAATGTTGTTTTCCATCGGCTAGTTCACCCCGGATTCCATGAGATCCAACCTTCCAGAGCGGCCTCTGATGCGGTGTGTGGAAGTTGCATCTCTCAGAGGGCAGTGAATATCTGGAATGTTGTGTCAAACATGGTGGTGAAAAGCTGAGTTATTGGATATGTGCAACTTGGTTACAAATAAATATTTGAAATATCTAAAATTTAAGATTATGAGGAAAATCACTCAGAAAAGGAATTGGTGGCAGCTTAGATCAGCCATGATCACGTTGAATGCAGGGGCAAGCCTGAGGAGCGGATCCTAATCCTGCTCCTGTTTTCTTGTGTTCCTATGCTCCTGTGTACCGATAAATTGACAGACTTGACACTGAGGAAATGCAGCAAAGAATAACAATACTTGTTCCTGCGACAATGAGTTTGCTGTGTGGGGTGAGATTGAGTAGACTAGGGCTGTGTACTCGAGAGTTCGGGTGTATTGGAGGAGATCTCAGTGAAACACAAAGTTCTTACAGGAATCAGTGGGCTGGATGCATGGAGGATGTTTCCACTGTCTGAGGGGTATGGAGAACGGGCACCAAGGCAATTGTGGATCCATGTCACCAGCTCGCCTTGGACCCCACCTGCCTTCACTTTCTGGACCATCCTTACATGTGGAACATTGTCAAGTCCCTCAGTGAAGTTCATACTATCACTTTTGACAATGAGATCAGAGTGCTCTTAGTTGTACCCACCCATCAAATCTACCCATGAATCCCCTCTCTTTCAGCGACCCTACAACCACAAGTCTCCACCCATTCTGTCTAAAACTCGATCATTCAACCTCTGCTTCCTTCCATGGTCCAAGCCATGCTTCCCTCTCTCTCACCCTCCACCCAAAGAAACAGGGGCAGGGCATCTGGCCCCTCATGTCTCTCCCCCCCCCCCCCCCCATTCACTATGATCATGGCGACCGCCCCACACCTCCACCTCCTCTTTAACAACCTCAAATTACCACTCACCTCAATATCCTCTTGCTCCGATCTGCCTCCATATCTGAATAGCCCGCTTCATTCCTCCATTCCCACCTCAATCTCGCAATCCTCCTCACTCTCCACACACGTCCTCCCAGTCCACCCTCCCCCCACCTCACGAAATTCCCCTCTCCATCCCTGGATAAAAACTCCGGGAAAGATGTCTGTGGTTGGGGTGAAACCCGGGCAAGGTTTCAGGTGTCCGCCCGCCTGTGCCTGAGGCCGAGCGGCTTCTCCCCCGGTCCCGGGGCCGCGCTGCCCGAGTCTCCCCCCGACCCCCGGGGACTCTCTGATTCTCTGCTTCTCCCCCCAGTCTCCGTCACCCTGGATGTGGAAACAGCGCATCCGGTGCTCGAGGTGTCTGAGGATCGGAAGAGGGTGAGATGTACCGGGACCCGGAGGAATCTCCCTGACACCGAGAAGAGGTTTACAGTCAGTCCGTGTGTGCTGGGATCGGAGGGATTCACATCGGGGAGACATTACTGGGAGGTGGAGGTGGCGGGGAGTCGGGCTGGAGTCTGGGAGTCGCCGCAGAGTCTGTGAAGAGGAAGGGACCGGTCACACTGACCCCGGAGACTGGAGTCTGGAGCATCGGGCGGGGGTGGGGTGACGAGTTTGATGCACTCACCTCCCCTCCATCCCCTCTCCCCGCCCGTCCCATCCCCGGGAGGCTGGGAGTTTATCTCAGTTACGAGTCCGGGACAGTTTCATTTTACGACGCGGACACCAAGTCCCATCTCCACACCTTCACTGGGAATAAATTCACGGAGAAACTGTATCCTTTCTTCTGGCCTTGTGATGGAAACTGGCTGAGAATCTGCTCCGGTTCCGCTCCGGGTGTGTAAAAGGGTCGGGTCCCGGGACCGGCGTCAGGAGCGGGGCTCAGGGGCTGTGGGGCAGAAACCCGGTGGACAACAGGTCGGCGCTGAACGGCTCCCATTTAATCCCCAAATTCCGCGTTGTGAAACCCCAGTGAGCGCGGAAATAAAACCAGGGGGAATGTAAATGTGGGAAGAGTGAAATAAACAGCAACTGAAATCAGAGCTGTCTGTCGATCCGTTCATTTTAACGCGTAACCGCGTCCGGCAACGGAACAGAAATTACTTTTGTGAAAATATAAAGATTGAAACAATCTCCCTTCCCGCGGGTTCAGCAGCAGCCGCGGGCGGCGGGTCCTGAGCTCCGGGCTCCCCCGGGTCCCAAAGTCTGCAGATTCAGTGGATTCAGAGAGTGTGTTTGCAGCATTTGCTCTCCACACAACAGATTTGTTTTCTGAACGGATCTTTGGAAGAATGGGTTCAAACCGAATTCCCGGTTCCAGGTGGGAGCCCGTTGTGCTCAGGTTTGTCTGTCTCTCTAGAATATGTAGATCATTCCTTGTTTCAGTCGCCACCAGACCCGACCCTCACCTCTCTCTCAGGTACATCTAGTCTGTATCGGTGCTGCTTCCTGCTCTCGTTCACCGCTTTAACGCTTCATCTCCCTCACTGCCAGTTTCCAACCAGCTCCCTCTTTCCTCTGCTCGAGTCCCGACTCTTCCCTTCGCTTTCTCGCCGTCTCTATCTCCGTTTCAGAGAAAACGCGAGTGGCTAAAGTCCATTCCAAGTCCGCGGACGCCATCGGCTACTTCGTATATCCACTACCCCAGTTTGAACATCGGAAATAGAATATTCACTCCAAGATCGAGTTCGTACAGCAACAACCCGCTTACATTTACACAATGGCCTCACATCTCAAGTTTTAGGAGACTCCAAAGTGCTTTACTGGTCTAAATCTCTTTGAAGTGCAGCCACGATGGCAACTGAAATGCAGGCAGAGAGATACACAAAAAGAGTTTAAAACCAAGCTATACAGTGCAAAGAGGTTTAGATTTATTCCAATTGCAGTATTAGAAGCACCAAGCACATATAGACCTTCAGCCCAGAGACATTAGGTTAGACGAACTAGGTACCAATGTCTGACTATGGGAGTGTGTAGGGGGGTCACCTGAAATGAACAGAATTGTGAGTCTACTGGGTACCACCTGTCACATCCTGGCCTCAGATATGAACTAATAATGATACTGACATTCATCCTGTACTGATCCCCCCCATTCATCCTATACTGATCCCTGCATTCATCTTTTACTGATCCCCATTCATCTTTTACTGAATCCCCATTCATCTTTTACTGAACCACCCATTCATCCTGTACTTATCCCTCCATTCATCCTGTACTGACCCCCCCCCCCCCCCCTCCCATTCATCCTGTACTGATCCCCCCCATTCATCCTGTACTAATCCCTCCATTCATCCTGTACTGGTCCCCTCATTCATCCTGTAGTGATTACCACCCATTCATCCTGCACAGACCCCTCCGATCCACATTGTACTGACCCCCCACATTTATCTTGTACTGATCCCCCCTTCATCCTGCGCTGACCCCCCCCCCCCCCACATCCATCCTGTACTGATCCCCCCCATTCAAGAAGAATGGGAACAGTCTGAAGAAGGTTCTCGACCCGAAACGTTGCCAATTTCCTACGCTCCATAAATGCTGCCTCACCCGCTGAGTTTCTCCAGCATTTTTGTCTACCTCCATTCATCCTGTACTGACCCCCTATTCATCCTGTACTGATCCCCCCCCATCCATCCCTTACTGATCCCCCATTCAAACCTACTGACATCCCCATGCTCTCCCCTCACAATTTTTACAAACTCCAACCAACACGTACTAATTCACCTGCCTCAATCCATCCATTCCGCACCGATTGCCTTCTCAAACCCCCACAACACCCGCCCCCCCCCCCCCCCCCCCCCCCGCGCCATCTATCCATCCCCGCACTGATTCACACCCCCCCCCCCCCTTCCCTGACCCTTTTGTGCTGGGATGTCTTCAGAGCGAACATTGACTATGTTTGATAACGGAATGCAATCAAATGTGTTTTAATTCCCAATGTTATTATTTGTTAGTCCATAAAGATGGATTCATTAAATTGTGAACACGTGAAACATTAAAACCGCAGTGTTCGATTGTCACTGCTACCGTTGACACGTTATTACAGAATTCATTTTAATGGCAAATCAATGCTCTTAATATGGAGTATCAGTACTGTAGTTATTTAATAAGCAACATTCACAACTATATGTTGGATTTATCCAGGTTTTACTCCTACAGTCGGTCATATCACAAATTTGGTCAGGAGATATTTCAGTTGAAATTTTAACGTTAATTCTGAAGTGGGAATGATGGAAACAGTGTTGATCAATTATTTTTTTTATAATCTGGTGCATACAAACTGGGTATCTTCATTGCTGTTCACAACACGTACATCTAATCTGAATATAACCATATAACAATTACAGCACGGAAACAGGCCCTCTCGGCCCTTCCAGTCCATGCCGAACATTTATTTTCCCCTAGTCCCATCCACCTGCACTCAGACCATACCCCTCCATTCCCTTCCCGTCCATATACCTATCCACTTTACTTTTAAATGTTAAAATCGAACCTGCCTCCACCACTTCTGCTGGAAGCTCATTCCACACAGCCACCACTCTCTGAGTAAAGAAGTTCCCCCTCATGTTACCCCTAAACTTCTGGCCCTTAATTCTCATGTCTTGCCCTTTTGTTTGAATCTTCTCTACCCTCAATGGGAAAAGCTTATCCACGTCAACTCTGTCTATCCCTTTCATCATTTTAAAGACCTCAATCAAGTCCCCCCTTAACCTTCTGCGCTCCTTCTGAATGTTCGGTAATGTGGCATTTTGACACCTTTAAACATATTACCAAAAGAACATTTGCTGCAGTTATGTCCTTTGGCCATCTCTTGTCAGTTAGTGTAATTTTTAACCTGTCAGATGGGTATAGTCGTTTTTAACAGCTATTATCATAAAATGCCTTTAGAAATGTCCTTGTAACCTGTATATTTTGTTATGGATAAATTGTGTGGAAAGCGAGAGTGTTTCTGTACCAATAGCAATAACGACCCATGCTATGGCCATGTCATGGTAATTTTCGGTCCTTCACAGAAAACATGCTTGCATCAATCTGTAGTGTGCATGGTTAAGCATATATGTTACCATGGTCCAGGATTTATTGACACAGGTAGATCATACGCTGAATAATCCAACCACATTTTTGTTTGGAAGTGGAAAGAACTAATAGAAATTGCAATGTGTAAAAAGAGTTGAGATAATGTATTATAATTTTGCCGCATGTCATTGTGGTATATATCATGTCTTGATTGGTGAATATGTTTAGTTTGTGACTTTATTTGAAGCAGAAAAATGCTTCATTGAGCATAATTCCGACTGGTAACTACGCACTTCGTCCGAGCACATTATCGCACGCGTCACGCAAACCATCTTAAACGACCACCTAAACTGTCATTTGGCAACCTAAAAAGCTGCCAAGGTTGTTGGGCTGGCAACAGGGAAAAAAAGTTAAGTGAGAGCCCTGACTCGGTCTTTCTTTTCACTGGACTTCCCATTCTTGTTGTAATGACGTCTTGTCTTTGGTCTTACTTTTACATTTCTTTGCAAAATGATCTTTATGTCCACATTTCCTACATGTTTTACCTTTTGCTGGACAACATAGAAACAGCGAAAATAGGTGCAGGAATAGGCAATTCGGCCCTTCGAGCCTGCACCGCCATTCAATATGATCATGGCTGATCATCCAACTCAGTATCCTGTACCTGCCTTCTCCCCATACCCCCTGATCCCTTTAGCCACAAGGGCCACAACTAACTCCCTCTAAATATAGCCAATGAACTGCCTCAACACCTTCTGTGGCAGAAATTCCAGAGATTCACCACTCTCTGTGTGAAAAATGTTTTTCTCATCTCGGTCCTAAAAGATTTCCCCCGATCCTTAAACTGTGACCCCTTGAACTGGACTTCCCAACATCGGAACAATCTTCCTGCATCTAGCCTGTCCAACCCCTTAAGAATTTTGTAAGTTTCTATAAGAGAACAACAATGCATCTTTCCCTATGAGACCTTTGTTGCCACACCTGTAACACTCAATCTCATGTTCAGGCTTACTTCTTGGTTTACTGTAGGACAGATGGTTAACTTGCCCAGTCTTGGAATCTTTCAATTTCATGCTGTGAAATTGTCCCTCAACAGCTTCCAGTGCTGCTGCAATCGACAAAGCATCATTAAGGTTTAACTCACCCCCTTTTTCTAGCAGCCTTCTCTTGAGCTTGTCTGACCTGCAATGCTGGACAACCTGATCCAATATCTGGTTTTCCACATCAGCAGCCACATATTTGCATCCTACAGACACCTGTCTGAGTCTCGTCACAAATTGAGCAACCGTCTCACCCTCTTCCTGCATTGTTTTATGGAATAAATGGCGTTGAAATGTAGTGTTCGGCACCACCACATAATGACTGTTTAAACCGTCAACGGCTTTCTTATAGTCCTCCTTCATTCCAGTGTCAGGAGTGTTTTAAACATTTCTCTAACTGCTGGCCCCCGGTGAAAAGAAGCAACGCTCTCCGCTGCACTTTTCTGCCCCCGCGTACTTCCATCAAGAAGAGCCCTCTACTGTCGGTGTAAGCTTCGAATTCCTCCAGCCAAGTATTCCACTTCACGCTGACGGTACTCGCATCACCCGTCGGATCGAAGTGTGCAACTCCACGCAGTGCTAAGATGTCAGCTCCAGCGACCGCATTTTAAAAGAAAAATCTTTTACCAGCTCGAAGCCACGGATTCAGAATCCAAAATGTCCAAATATCTGAATTATCCGAAATATCCTCGTCGCCAATGTCACATCCTGGCCGCAGATGTGAAGTAATAATGATATCTACACATTATTAAGAGGTTACATTCATTGTTCTCTGTGTTTATTAACTCACACAGTCACAGCTTCCATCTGGGCTTCCACAGCCCCACCCGATCTGATCTGATCTCCAGCTCATCTGATACAGAGGTCATCTCATTTACAAATCATCATCATGACTCATCGTCATGACAATCCCTTTTCACTGAACAGAATGATTTAGAAATAAACACAACTGTGTTGTTGAATGGCCCTGTGGATAACTTCCTGGAACTCACTTCTGCAACTTATGTCACCCCCATGACCAAAGCTTCAAAGAGTTGCCAATCTTTGAAGCCGGGATGAGGCTGGGGGCGGGCCCTTGTCACGTGCGGAGGGCAGGACAATGGGAGCGCCGTGAGTTACGTCATTCGGTCACTGTCGGGGGGGGCGGGTGAATGGGGGTCTGGTGTCACGTGTCGGGGGCGGGTGAATGGGGGTCTGGTGTCACGTGTCGGGGGGGCGGGTGAATGGGGTCTGGTGTCACGTGTCGGGGGGGCGGGTGAATGGGGGTCTGGTGTCACGTGTCGGGGGGGCGGTGAATGGGGGTCTGGTGTCACGTGTCCGGGGGGGGCGGGTGAAATGGGGTCTGGTGTCACGTGTCGGGGGGCAGGTGAATGGGGGTCTGGTGTCACGTGTCGGGGGCGGGGGGTTTGGGGAGAAGTGAAGGGAAACAGAGGAGGGGGGTGAGGGGGGGAGGAGAAGGGAAGGGACGGAGGGGATGGGGAAGGGAAGGGGATGGCTGAGGGGCGTGAACGGAGGAGGGTGGGGAAGCGGAGAGGGACGAGGGTGGGGGGGAAGAGAGTGAGAAAGGAGGGGAGGGAGAAGAGGAGAGGTTTTAGGGGAGGGGACAAGATGGGATACATCGATAAATAGACAATAGGAGCAGGAGGAGGCCATTCGGCCCTTCAGGCCAGACCGCCAATTCAATGTGATCATGGCTGATCATCCACAATCAGTTCCCCATTCCTGCCTTCTCCCCATATCCCTTGACTCCACCAGCACTAAGAGCTCCGTCTAACTCTCTTTTGAAACATCCAGTGAATCGGCCTCCACTTCCGTCTGAGGCAGAGAATTCCACAAATCGGTCACGGTGGCGCAGCGGTAGAGTTGCTGCCTCACAGCGAATGCAGCGCCGGAGACCCGGGTTCGATACCGACTACGGGCGCTGTCTGTACGGAGTTTGCACGTTCACCTCGTGACCTGCGTGGGTTTTTCTCAGATTTTCTCAGGTGTCTGCACAATATGTTCCTTCCTGCACAATATGAAATGTGATGAACACTGTGCGCTTTTTGTTTACACGTGAATACTTCTTGTGAATAAAGTTTATTTTATAACATGTTCTCTGCTCCCTGGGCTGGCGTTGGGAACGTGCACTGAGATAGACTTCTCTTCATCCACCTTTTTATTAAGAAAATGCAAAAACACACAGAAACAGCGGCCGCCTCTCTCGATGGTGAATCTTCGCCGGTCCCAGGATCCCGCGTGGTCGGAGGGTGACGGTTCCCGCTGTCCAGCCCTGCTTGTGGGGGGCGGTGCTGGGGACTGGACCCAGTGACCCCCCCACCCCCAACAATCCTCCCTGTGTCCTGGGTGGGGGGTAGTGGAGGAGGATCCAGGCAGCATCTCTGGGGAACATGGACAGGGCACAGAGTGCCGGAGTAACTCAGCGGGAGAGGCAGGTCTGAAGAAGGGTCTCGACCCGAAACATCACCCATTCCTTCTTTCCAGAGATGCTGCCCGTCCCACTGAGTTACTCCAGCTTTTTGTGTCAATCTTTGTGGAATATGGGTGGACGATGGAGACAAAGGTGCCGGAGTAACTCAGCGAGGTCAGGCAGCATCTCTGGGGAACATGGAGAGGACACAAAGGCCGAGTCAACTCAGCTGGTCAGGCAGCATCTCTGGAGAACATGGAGAGGACACAAAGGGCCGGAGTAACTCAGCGGGTCAGGCAGCATCTCTGGGGAACATGGAGAGGACACAAAGGGCCGGAGTAACTCAGCGGGTCAGGCAGCATCTCTGGGGAACATGGAGAAGACACAAAGGGCCGGAGTAACTCAGCGGGTCAGGCAAACCTTAACGCGTGTCGAGGGTTATAGGGAGAAGGCAGAAAAATGGGATTAGGAGGCAGAGATCAGCCATGATTGTATGGCAGAGTGGACTCAATGGGCCGAATGGCCTAATTCTCCTCCTATAACCTGTGAGCATCTCTGAAGAGAAAGGAACAGGTGAACGGTTTGGGTCGAGACCCTTCGTCAAACTGAATGTGCGGGAGGGGGAGACAAAGCTGGAGGGTTACTCCAGTCTGGGCTTGTGGGGGGGGGGGGGGGTGGGGGCAGTGAATTGGGGAGAGGTAGGTGCGGGAATGGAGGGAGATTCCCCGGTGGTCAGTTTGTGTTTCTCCGTTTCCAGAAGCGTTTGACGTCGGGAGTGGCCGGTGGGGGTGACCACCATCAGCCGCTTGGGGGATTCTCCCACACCAGCACCCCCAGGTCCCGCGCATAGTCACGCAGTCAACACAAAGTCCACCTGCGACAGGAACTGGTTGTACAGCACACCTGTGGGGGGAGAGAGAGGGGGGAGAGGAGTGGGTGGGGGAAGTACAGAGGAAGGGGTACAATGAGCAGGGGGAGATCACCCTAGACTCAAACCGTGAGATCGGAGGCTGCTTTCAGCCCGTCCCTTCTCTCCCCGTCCCCACTCCCTCTCACCATCCGTCCATCCTCTCCCCGTTCCCCTCTCCCGTCTCCCTCTCAGCCTCTCTCCCCGTCCCCCTCCCCCTCTGCCCATCCCCCCTCTCTGTGCACCCCCACTCTCCCTGTCCACCCCCCCAACCCCCATCTCTCTCCCTGTCCCCCCATCTTACCCCCCGTTCCCCCATCCTTGAAACCCACCCAATCCAGTCCCCTCCCTCTCCCCATCCCCTCTCTCCCCGTCCCCACTCCCTCTACCCCCCCAACCATCCGTCTCCCTCTCCCCATACCCCTCCCCGTCCTCCTCCCCTCAGCCTCTCTCTCCCGTCCCCCCTCTTCCCCATCCCCCCTCTCCCCATCCCCCCCCTCTCTGCCCACCCCCCCCCCTTTCCCCGTCCACCCTTCCCCATTCCCACTCCCCCTCTCCGTCCCCGTCCCCAGTGCGAGGATTTTCTGTGGGTCATGTTGATCTTCTCAGTCCAACATATGGCTTCTCTCCACCCTCCCCCGAGGATAACAAGCCACAAGGAACCGCAGGCGCTGGACTCTGGAGGCAAAAACCACAGGGCTGGATAACAAGCTCAGCGGTCAGGCACCATCTCTGGAGAGAAAGGGAAGAGGGTGATTTTCAGGCCCGAGACCCTTCATCAGACTGTAAGAAGGAACTGCAGAAGCTGGTTTGTAAGAAGATGAAGGGTCTTCGACCTGAAACGTCACCTCTCCACATTCCCAGTAGATGCTGTCCTGACCCCTGATTTACGGCAGCACTCTGTGTTTCTCCAAGACGGGGGAAACAGGGACAGGCGCCCTTCAGCCCCAAACTCGTCTCCGATCCCCTCTGCTGATTCCATTTGCTAAGGCCATAATATATAACTGCAGATGCTGGTTTTACAAAAAAAATACACAGAGTTGATAAACTCAGCAGGTTCAGGCAGCACTCAGGAGAACATTGATAGGTACAGGGTGCTGAGAAACTCTAGCGGTCAGGCAGCATCCACTGAGAACAGATAGGTACAGAGTGCTGAGTAACTCAGCGGTCAGCAGTATCTCTGGAGAACTTGGATATAAGACATTTCAGGTCGTGATCCTTCATAAAGTTATAGACAGAAAAAAATTAGTCCCTTGGAACCACCAAGTCACTCCGCCAATCTTCGTGCTGCCCGTGAACCCCACACTCCCTACACACAACGAGGATATTTACTCTTACACCAAGCCATTACTACTCTACACACCGGCACATGGTAAAATGTAGAGAATTGAGGTATGCTGTGAACGAGGGATCTAGGAATAACAGTGCATAGTTCCCTAAGGTGAATCGCATGTAGATAGGGTGGTACAGAAAGCCTTTGGTGTGCTGGCCTTTATAAATCAGAGCTTTGAATATAGGATTAGGGAAGTAATGTTAAAATTGTACAAGGCATTGGTCAGACCAAATCTGGAGTATGTGTAACAATTTTGTCGCCTAGTTTTATAGGAAGATGTCAACAAAATAGAGAGAGTACAGAGGAGATTACAAGAATGTTTCCGAGGTTTTCCAGCAACTATGTTACAGAGAAAGGTTGAACAAGTTAGGTCTTATATGCTTTGGAGCGCAGAAGGTTAATGGGGACTTGATTGAGGTCTTTAAAATAAATGAAAAGGGCTAGACAGAGTGACGTGGATAAGCTCTTCCCATTGAGGGTAAGGAAGATTCAAACAAGAGGACATGACATGAGAAATAAGGACAGAAGTTTAGGGGTAAAGTGAAGGGGAACTTCTTTACATCAGAGGGTGTTGCTTGTTTAATCGCTATCCACAGAGGTGAGGAGGCAGGATCAATTTTAAACATTTAAAAGTAAAGACTGATAGGTATATGGACGTGGAAGGAATGGGGGTATGTCTGAGTACAGAAGATTGGACTAGGGGAAAACAAATGGTCGGCACGGACTGGAAGGGCCGAGAAGGCCTGTCTCCGTGCTGTAATTGTTAAATTTATATGTAAGTCCTTGTATCGTGGAGAAACACAGAAGATCTCCGGAGAAACACACACAGGCACGGGGAGAATGTACAACCTCTGCAGACAGCACCTGTAGTTAGATCTAACCCGGGTCCTCTGGCGCTGTTAGAAGCAATAAACAATAGGTGCAGGAAAGGTGGCATTCAACCCCTTCGAGCCCATCACCGCCATTCACTGTGTCATTCACAATCAACGTACCCAAATCCTGCCTTCTCCCCTTATCCCTTGAACTCCACTAATCCTTTAAACCGCACACTAATCTATCTCTCTCTTGAAAGCATCCAGAGAATTGGGCCTCCACTGCCTTCTGAGGCAGAGAAATCCACAATTCATAACACCCACAGGGTGAAAAAGTTTTTCCTCATCTCCCGTTCTAAAATGGCCTACCGCTTATCATAAACTGTGCCCTGGTCTGGACGCCCCAACAGTCAGTTTTAATATTCCCCCAACTTTACATTCATGCTCTATTTCCCCCTCCTTTAATTAACCCCTCTTTAATTCTAAATTTTGCTCCACACATCTCCAGTTTGCCTGCTTCTCGCCCCAATTTATATTGCCTCTTCTTGGATTTAACACTGTCCCTAATTTTTCCTTCATTAGTACAATGGTTAGCCCGCCATTCGAGCCCGTTTATTTATTACAACCAACAGGATGAACAATTGTTGGTAATTCATTCCGTGCGATCTTTGACATCATTTGCCATTGCATATCCACCGTCAACCTTGATGTACCAATTGCCAGTCTATCCAAGACATTCCTTGTCTCATAACCACAAAGTTACCCTTTCCCCTTATGTTTCAAGACCATTGTCCTCAGAGTAACTGTGTTACTCTCTCATTTTAAATGCAGAATACCTACCATATTAGGTCACTGTTGCCCAGAGCTTTGCACAACAAGATCTGCAAACTCATCCTTCCTCATGACACAATCCCCAGTCTATGATTGGGCCTGCCCTCCTAGTTAGTCTGCTAGCCCTCATTTGGTGCGACATGATTAATGAAGATTGGTGTCCTTAAAAAGGTTGATTTTGAAACTTTAAAAATAAGGGTTTACCCATGTAAAATATGAACAGGGTATTTGTTTATCCTTCAGTATGATTACATAGACAGTACAAGCGCAGGAACATGTCTATGTCAGGCCCAAATAATGCCTAGATCTCTGCACATATCCACATCCTTCCATATCCCGATAATCCATGTGCCAATCCCAAAACGCTCTTAAATGCCACTATCGTATCTACTTCCACCACACCACCCACTGGCACGTGTTGCAGGCACTCCACGGCCACTGTGTACAAATTTGCTCCACACATCTCCTTTAAACTTGGCCCCTCTCACCTTAAAACTAACCCTGTTTTTAGTTGGTAAATTTCATGCCTGAGAATAAGTTCAGTCACCCTTATCTATGCTTCCCGCTCAATTAAACAAACCTAACAGTCACCCTTGCATTCTCTGGCATTCCAGAAAAAACATATCCAAGACTGTCCAACCTCTCTCCCTTTTGCTAAAACCCACCTAAGCCAGAAGTAGACCAAAATGCTGGAGAATCTCAGCGGTGAGGCTAGCCTCTATGACGAATGAAATAGGAACGTTTGGTCGAAGGCCCTCTCAGACAAAGAAGCCAGCATCGTTTTGTAAACACCAAAATGCTGCAGTAACTATGCGGGTCAGCATCATCATGATGCCGTTTACTCCAGCATCTTGTGTCTATCTTTGGCATACAAAAGCACTGCATCCTTATTATCATATCATTCCTTGGTTAACGCTACCTCCTGCAGCCAACCCTTTCCAAAGCCTTCCACATGCCTTTTTGTAATGGACAACCACACTGTTGCAATACTCCACACCGATCATCGATCGCCCGTTTATTTCTTAAACCAGGTACAATCCAACACACTAGAAAAATTTAGAAGCCAATTAAACTGCAAACCTGCCCGACTTAGAATGTGGATGACACTGGAGCTCCCGGAGAAACTCACGCGGTCACAGGGAGAACGTACAAACTCCCACAGAACTGCACCTGTAGCCACAAACAAACCGGAACTCTGGTGCTGGACTCAGTGGGCCAAAAGGCCAGTTTCTGCACTGTATCTGTAAAGTCTACTGCTGCGCCACTCTGGAATACACAGAGGCCAATTATTCTACACACCTGCACACCCTTTGGATGTGAGAGGATTTCTATGCGACAACACTCCACCAGACAGCACCCAAGGTCAGGATACCAAACCCAGATCTCTAATACTGTGAGGCACAGCTTGATCACTGCAAAACACACTGTGGAAGCAAAGTCTCATCGGCACTTCAAAAAAGTTAAAACGAAGGGGCAGAGCAGGAATGTGGAGTTAGCTTGCAATCACATCAGCCTTATCACCAGGTGACTTATTGTCATAATGCAACAGAATACGAGGTGTGCTGGCATCACTTAGAACAGCAACACACAAAAATCATAAATCACAAAAAAATTCTACGACCAATTAACAGAAAGCAAACGACTGCAAAATAAAACAAAGCATTAATAGTAAGATTAACGAGAACTTACCAAGTTTGAAGGTTGATCCTGAATTTAAAGGATCGCGGTAGGATTTGTGAAGACCCCACCAGCACGCATAGCCGCCATCACCCTCAAAGCAGCGGTGTGGAATCACCGAAACACATCATGCCTAAAAATAAAGATGAAGAACGTAGAACTTCCTAGATTGACCATATGATAAGGTGGGAAGCGGTGGGGGGCACGAAATCCCACAGCGCACTCCTCGAAAAATACAGATCAACCTTCAAAACTTGTAAGTTCCTCGTTTAATCATACTATTTTACTTATACCTTCTGATCACGTGAGTTAACTTTGTGAAGATTTCAAAGCTCTGTGATTTCACGCCCTGGACAACGTCACCATCTATCCACACAGCCGCCAGTCTGATGGAGTAAGAGCTGTTAATGCAGATCAGACGAAACTGCCTGAAAAATCAACACAATTTTTACAATCAAATAAACAACAACAACCTCCTAATTCGGGACAGCCATTCACTGAGCGTTCCCAGGATAGCTTTCTGCGAATGTCGCAGGGGGGCGACAGTGGCTTGTTGTAGAACCGTTAAAGGGATCTTCACTGCCCTCAGCCCCGCGGTGGCGAGGCTGTGTCCATGCACCTCCACGCTGCAGAGTTGATTCAGCCCTGTGTAATAGACTAAAAATGTAGTAGCAACTCCTGCAGCATCCAGCACCACCCTGAGCCACCTGGCGATAGTCCTGTACAGTTCACCCGATTGATGCGAGTTTTGTGGCTGATGAGAAACCCCTGTTCCTTTTTCCTCCTGATAACTCCTCGTGACCTCGGATGTAGTGGTATGAGATGGGTGACTATGCAGAGAGTGGCATTCCAAAGATTACTCCCGAAATTCCAACTGCATCCCATGCGCCCCTGGCCTGTGCTGCTTCAATAATCTTGAACAATAGCAAATTATTTGAACCAGGGGTGCGCACCATGCTTGTCCCGTCCAGTTTTTTGTAACGCTGACTCGTTTGGGCCTGTAGTCCAGTGCCATCAGCATCACCACCTTGAGGTGAGCTGTTTCTGTGGTAGCTCATTCATTGGAGCCCACTCCTCATAGGGTCAGCACGATCCCACATCCCAATGTTACTGTATATCTGGGTCGCGAGGGTCGGTGTTGAACACTCCCCTCATTAGTTTAGACACCATGTGGTTGGGACTGATACCTAATATCCAGGTAGAGGACAGCGCACATCCTGGCGCTGTTGATGGCGCCAGTTAGCAGAGCCAGCATCGAAATGGAGGCCATCTAGAAACTCCAGACATCAGGTGGTCGTTGCGAGCTGGAAGTAGTTTTGGTCCGGGCACAGAATGCCTCCCACTTTCCGATTATGTTGGTGAGGTATGTTTTCCGAGTTATTCTCGGCATGAATGTGGGGGGCGGTGATAAGTTCCTATGGCACGTGATGAAGATGCCCGCCCGGATGAAGTGTCTTTTCAGAACCTGCAGCCAACAAGTTTAATGACATTGCAAGGATGACTGACCCCCGTAATGGGGTGAGTAATCATTTGGGATTTTCCCAATCCCATCCCATGGTTGTTTTAAAAAATTTTAACGTACCATTCGTGTACCATAGTTGTGTAGGCCCGTCGGGAATGATCAATATGCCAGTTGCAGAATCTAGTTTAATTTTCTGCACTACCCGACTGATGAGGCAGAATGGGGAAAAGCGTAGCAAAATCATTTCCCCCCAATGGATAAAAAAGCATCCATTGCTATTCCCCAGGGTTCTGGTTCCAACGACACATATCGTTAGGTAACTGTTGGTTTCACCTGGACGCAAAATAGGTCAATACTGTGTCTCAAAGTGAGCTAAAATAATCTCCAAAAATTTGTGGGTTTCAAATCCACATCTCGATGTTGTCATTGAAATACTCGTGACCTGGTGTCCGCCACTGTATTAAGCTCCCAGGCAAAAGGTCGCAGTAATCCAAAATATTCCTTTCAATGCACCAGTGCCAAATTGTATTATCCAATTCTTCACAAATATTGACTGATACCAACCCAAATGATTGATGTAAGCCACCACTGTAGAATTAACTATTTGAAGGCGGACAAGTAAACCCCATGAATTAGTACAGTAGGCCCACGCAG